>VKOC01000001.1:50747830-50865330 GCA_009364415.1 Spea multiplicata | reverse complement strand
AAAGTAATTGATAATTTATTCAAAAGCTTTTTCATGGACAGGTGTGCGCTATTCCTTTGTTATTTATTCATCAAATAAGAGGGTAAAAAGATCTGGAGTTGATTGTGAACCCACAACATGCGGTCAAAGGAACTCTCAATGGAAGTGAAACAGGCCATCCTTAAGCTACAAAAAATGAAAAAAATCAATCAGAGATATGACAGAAACATTAGGAGCGGCCAAAACAAAAGTTCGGTACATTCTGAGAAAAAAAGACACAGTGGTGAGCTCTGCATTACAAAAAGGCCTGGACGTCCACGGAAGACAATAATGGTGGATAATCGTAGGATCCTTTCCATGGTAAAGAAAAACACCTTGACAACATCCAGCCAAGTGAAGCGCACTCTCCTGGAGGGAGGAATATCATTATCTACGTCTACCATAAACAGATGACTTCACAAGAGTATACACAGAGGGTTTACCACAAGGTGCAAATCATTCATAAGCCTCAAGAATAAAAAGGTCAGATTAAACTTTGCCAAAAAAAAAGCCAGCCCAATTCTAGAACAGCATTCTCTGGACAGATTAAACTAAGATCAACCAGAATGATGGGAAGAGAGAAGTAGGGAGGCTTGCATCGGCTCATGATCCAAAGCATACCACATCATCTGTAAAACACGGCGGAGGCAGTGTGATAGCGTGGGCTTCCAATGGCACTGGGTCACTATTGTTTATTGATGATGTGACAGAAGCAGCCAGATGAAATCTGAAGTGTATATGGATATATTGTCTGCTCAGATTCACCCTAATTCAGCGAAGTTGATTGGACGGCGCTTTGCTTTACAGACAATGAACCAAAACATACTGCAAAAGTTTTTTAAAGCAAAGAAGTAGAATATTCTGCAATGGCCAAGTCAACCCGATCGAGCATGCATTTCACTTGCTGAAGACAAAACCTAAGGCAGAAAGACCCACAAACAAACAACAGCTGAAGACAGGCCTGTCAAAGCATTACAATTACGTGAACCCCCAAGCGCAAAAGGAAAAAAACATTAAATAGAAATAATAAGTGTATTATAATAAACATATTTAATATGAAGCCTCCAGTCCCCTGATGTAGCCAGCCTGCAAATGCAAGAAAGAGCTATGAACAGGCAGCCCGTTCATAGTTCTTTCTTCTATTGCACTGCTGCAGCACACGTGTCATAGAAGGAAGACCCTATTTGCTCAATTGCTGGCAGAACCTTGCTTACGTTACAAAGCGCCGTCGTTCGCACAGTAAAGGCTGTGCGAACGCGGGAGGTGCTCCAAGCCGTCACCTCCCAGCCAACACACTTCCAGCCCGGAGTCTCCCGGCCCATCCCAGTGACTGACGCGAGCGGGAATGGGGGGCCAATGACGCAAAGCGCAGAGCGCCATTATTCTGTGTGTTTGTTTAAAGGGAACAGCAGCATGTAATCTCCATTGGAATTACCCACCTGCCGCCACTGCCTTAGATGTTTTCCTTGTTGTGTTTTTGTGCCTAGCCCTTGCGTGCAGGTGTATCTGAAATCTTGTGGTCTCTTGATGCATCATCACCTGGCACCAGGACTTAATGGCCAGTGTTTTATGCATAGACTATCTAAACTAGACAGGGGCTATGTATTGTTGCTTGTGTAGTGAGCATTTTGGTAATAATTTTGATGTGTTATTCTGTTGATTGCTTACTCTGTATTTTACCAGATTCGTGGTCATAGAACAAGCCGGGCTCAGCAAAGGTTTAACGGGTTTCAGAATAATGCCAAGGAATAACAGAAGACGAAATCCAAAAATAAATGCCGGGTCAGAACCAAATAATCAGTGAGATAACGGGATAAGAGGACTGGCGCAGCACTCAAGGTCGTTTCCGAGAGTATGTAAGTAAGTTAGTGTGTATGTGTAAAAGTGTTAGTATGTTTGTGTAAGTATATTACAGTATGTGTAAATATGTTAGTGTGTATGTGTAAAAGTGTTAGTATGTTTGGGTAAGTATATTACAGTATGTGTAAGTATGTTAGTGTGTATGTGTAAAAGTGTTAGTATGTTTGGGGTAAGTATATTACAGTATGTGTAAGTATGTTAGTGTGTATGTGTAAAAGTGTTAGTATGTTTGGGTAAGTATATTACAGTATGTGTAAGTATGTTAGTGTGTATGTGTAAAAGTGTTAGTATGTTTGGGTAAGTATATTACAGTATGTGTAAGTATGTTAGTGTGTATGTGTTATGTGTAAGGCGGTGATGTGTGATAGGTGTGAGGGAGTGAGGATATTTTAATGAGTGTCTGTTATGATGGGTGTTTGTTCCAGTGCATGTGTCCAAAGTCTGCACATCTGTCCCTTGGTTATTCTTCAAGCCTCCTCTAATTCATTATCTTTAAAAAGTTGAATGTGTAGAATACCCTTATCCGTGTTTAGATGAAAACATAGTTTAGATGTCTGTGAAAAGTAAGGCTTTATAATGCAGTCAGAAATGTTTTTAGTTACAGAGGCAGAATACTTTCACATAAAGCTAACATTTTTTTTTACAATTTTCGTAAATTATAGGCATAATACCATTTCATATAAATATAATAGTTTTATATTTAGGAAAATACATTGCTATATTGGGTAATAAAAGGTACTTTGTAATGTGTCCTTCAATGAATATGATGTTTGTTCAACTGCATGTGTTATTTGTAAGCTATTTTAAACACAGAATAAATAAGAACAAAATAAATAGCATTTGATTTAGAGAACTAAAATTAATGAAGAGTTGCCATGAATGTGTAAAAATGTTTGGTATATTGTAGAAACAACACAATAGAATGTATCAATACAGAAACATCCCATTGCACAACACTGTGGAATATGTGACTTTATGTAAACCAATAAATGATCATTATACCTGTCATTAGGTGCTGATTGTATACTTGTGTTAAGCCCTGCTCACGAGGTATCTGCCATTTGGGTGGTGGGGGGCTGCCAGATAGTGTTGTGTATGTGATGGTAAGGTTTGAAAGAGTGCCACATAGTGTTGTTTGTGTGGGGAGGGGTGACAGGATAATATTGTGTGTGACGTGGATAGGCTGCTGGATAGTTTTGTGTGCAGGGAAAGTTGTTGACAGTTACTGTTGTGTGTAAGGTGTTGCCAGAGTGAGGGACAGAGAGATAGCATGCACATAAGAGAGAGACTCCCGGAAAGTGTAGTGTGCAAGGTGGAGGGCCAATGGATCAACCAGAAGAGAAGAAAAGATCAGTGGCAAGAATTGTTGGACAACAGAAGAGGCGGGGAGCTGCAACTTCTTCCTAAAACAAGTGCTTCATTTTTAAAGAATGCATATTAAAGTATTCATAGTGCACTTTAATATGCATTATTTTTTGTTGAGGCTGTCTGAGACATTAAACTATCCATTTAATCATTGCTCAAGTTTAGACTACTTCAAGAGCTAAGTTACATTTACTGAATGCTCTACACTAGAGCAGGTGGCAGTGGTGTGGGTGACTCATGGACCTCCAATGCTGGGCTTAATTTGGGTTGAGCTGTGCCAGTGAACTAACGCAGTGTAACAATACACAGGGTACCAGTTCAGCATCAGTTGTGATAAGAAAGACATGTTGCTGCTTTATTAACAGAGCCTTTTGCCCAGGGGCCCCTGGCATCCCTTCCCCATGTACATGCACACACACAGGTGGGCACATATACACAGACACACTAACTCTTACATAATATAGCTGCCAAAATGTTTTAAAAAATAATAATAAATGTTTAATCATGGGGAATCTGTATCACTCTTGTATAAATCTCTTCCTTCTGACTTGCCATAAATCAGTGGGGCCCTGGAACCACCATCTAGGCACATTCTTCTTCACATGTTTATTGACAGATGAAAAATTCAAGTTTGCAAAACTATTGACTTTTGATAATCCATATGAATATTTGGTGGGCAAGTCTGAAAAAGAGTTTTGTTTGTGTATGTAAAATAGCCTGTTATAAAGCGGGTTATTCTTGCTCGGCCTCGACCTAATGAAGGCTTCATCTTCTAATATGATTGATGGATTGATGCAGAAAAATCTAATTTGACTACATTGCAGATATGATTTATTTTTTGGCTAGGTTCTACATTTTTGGGAGGCTGCCACATTGTGGCATTTTTGGGATCATTACCCTTATATTACATTGCATTATGTTCATGTACTTTTACACAATAATAAGCTTCTACATCATTATTGTACACAGATGCACTGCAGAATTCAATACGCTTTAGTTTTCCATATAACACAGTGGTATTGTTTTCGTTTAACCCTTTAAAGATTACATGGATTGTATTGCTTATTATTTATTTAGCTCTTAATTTTTTTTAAATTCAGTTATCATATTCTGGTGCACAACACATATCATCCTGTTTCTTCTTTTCGTTTTCATACTACAAAAACATTATGTTTGTTTTATTATACATTCATTCCCCCTACTGGTGAAATCTATTTTTTATTAATTTATATATTTATTTACAGTAGTTTGCATTTGTAAAGTAAATAGCAGACATTAAAACATGAAATATATCACCCCCCATAAGTTTATAAATTATTATTATATTTCTCTAAGTGTGTCTGGTATGTTTTACATGAAAAATTAGATATATTTTTATATTATATAGGATGAAGGCCATTTGACCTAAAAAGTCTTGCATCAACTCTGGAATGGCTATAAGAATAGTGGGTCTATTAAACCCTTTTGGTGCCCATCCTCTTCCCTGATGTCCCTGTTTTCTAGGAGCTCGGAAGGCTTGCTGGGTATGAGTGTATCATGTGTGTTCTACAAAAAGATGTTAAAACAGAAAGCATGTCCATAAATTAAACTGTATACTTTAATATATATACTGTCCAAATATATAGTGTATGCAAAAATCAAGCAAAATAAACAGTTATAGGTCACACACCTTGCCCACAAGTTGTATAATGATGCCTTGGTCATAAAACACCTTTTCCATGAAATACATTTTACACAAAACCTCAAAACACCGAAGAAACACAAGTCATTAATGCTAAATGGAAAAGGTGCATTGAACTAACCACACCAACAGGCACATAGGCTCTTGGATACATAAATAGGCATCCTTTTACCCTATGTGGTCCAGGAGGCCCAAGCCTCAAGAACTAGTAGCTTTATTCTTCCCTCGCTGTTAAGTTACTGCTGTCCTTGTTGTAAGTTGATCAGTTCTTGCATACAAAGTAAATTCATGAAGTTATCCCAAAGCCCCTGATTGCATGTACATCACCCAACATGGCTTCAGCTTGCAGGTGCCCATAAATATAATAGAGTAACACTACTATATTTTGCATTGTAATAATATTTTAGTTACAACAGCTACGTCAGAACAAAAAACAAAATGCATTTATCGTAATGCAAATCTAGCACTAGTTACTAGCCAGGGCAGCGTGCGGGGAACTCTCCTCACTGACAGCCGGGGAAGGTCTGCACGATGAACGCAGACAACCCCCGCTGCTAACCGTACCTCCTTCCGGCTGCAGCGGAAGTTGTCTACATGAATTGCGTAGAAGCCTACCTGCTGCCCCGACTACACACCGGGGTATCAGAAGCACCAGTAAGTTTTGGGGGGGGGGGTTAAATGGGAGGCATAAGGCATTTCTGTAGGTTTCTGCTCTTTGAAATGCCTTTTAACCCGCTTAATGCCACTCTGCCTCAGAAATGCCTTTTAACCCTCTATACGCCATTTTGCCTCCTGAAATGCCTTATACCTCCTTATATGCCACTCTGCCCCATAATATGCCTTTTAACCCCCTAAATGCCAGAGTGGCATATAGGGGTATAAGGCATTTCTGGAGGCACAGTGGCACGTAGGGGGTCAAAAGGCATATTGTGGGGCACAGTGGCATACAGGGGGTATAAGGCATTATGGGGCAGAGTGGCAAGCCCGGGGGCAGATGTGCATAACTGGGGTGGCAGGTTGGAAAAGAAAAGGAAATAAAAACTAAATATTTTTCTCAATCATAGCTTTTAGTTAAAAAAAAAAAAGTTTATATAGTTTACATGAATTAACATTTACTGGTAAAACTTTTTTCCTATAGGGTCGTCTTATATTCAGGCTTTTTCTTCCCCCCCCTCCCCCTAAATTAGTACTCAGATTTTGGGGGGTCGTCTTGTAATCAAGCAAATACGGTAGTTATAATTTAAAAAAATAACAAATTTCACTGCCACTCGAAAAAGCCGATGAAAGGTATTCTTTGTCGAGCACAAAACAACAAGCCCAGAAGCAAACGTGTTGTTAATACATTTGGGGAGCTTTCCATGTATGGTGGCCCAGAGGTCTCCCTCTGATGAAAAAGGCAGAAAGTGGGCATGGCTAAACACCATTTCCTTATCACCTGGGGATTAACTGATGCCCCCAAGGCCAGGTAATTTAAAAACAATCTTCCGATGTAGACAGTTTTTTATGTGCAAATGTTTACTAAAATTATTAGTATTTTAGACAACATTTTATGTATTTTGTAACAATTTTTTTTTTAAATTTAATTTTAATATTCTTTCATGGTTTTTATCAGAATTTTTTTTTTGTATAAAAGCAGACATATGCAGAATTTCCATATCATTATGTTACTGTCTATTAATAGCTATAGGCATACAACATATATAGAAGACATAAATTTGTTACATGTGATATAATGTAAGTAAAACTGCCCATTACAATTTTTTTAATAATAAGCAACGTTCTATACATATTTTGTATAGAATTCCGATATTATAAGATATTTTTGTACATACTGTGTGCTTTAGCCACAGATAAGCGCACATAATGAGAGGAACATTGAAACACGGTCTGTAAATGTCACTGAAACCCTACATTAAAGCTAATGGCCTGTAATTTGCAACTCTATCAGTGTAGAAAAGGCAGTAAACATAAATATATTCAGTCTAAAACCATCGCCATCATGCTGCAGTGAATTGTAGGACCTGCCAGTGGAAATATATTCATTTTATATTGTTTTACTCTCCATTACTTTATTGTAATTATAGATCTTAAGACAATCTATTTGTATCCAGTTCTCTTTTTTTTAATATTTTATCACGCCAAGAGGTATACTACAAACGGGTATTAATACATGCATCATTTCAAGAAAATCAATAGTTAAATCCTAGATGTAAACTATATAAACTAATATAAAGTCTACATAGTGAATAGTAGCAAGGATGGAATTTTAATGGGGAAGACTATGCAATCACCCCATTTTTAGGGGGTGAAACAAGTGACAAAAGGGTTCTGATTAAGAATGAGACAGTTATGGAGCACCAGCAGTTTCCATAGCACTGTTACAATAGGGGGGTATACAAAATATGTTTATACAGTTCTATACAAAAGACTTATATTGTAAAGTGAGAATGCATTCAAATATTTCACTTTTTGACTCATCAGTCCAGAGGACCTGCTGCCATTTTTCTCTACCCCAGTTCCTGTTTTTTCGTGAATAGTTGAGTTGCTTGGCCTTGTTCACACATTAGAGGTATGGCTTTAAACCTTCTGACCGGACTTCTCCAGACAATAGACAGCGTCCCACTGTTTTCTGCCATTGCTGAGCTGATGGGACTGCTAGACATCTTCCAATTGCGAAGGAAAGTCAGCATGATGTGTCTTTCATTTGCTGCACTAAGTTTCCTTGGCCGACCACTGTGTCTATGGTCCTTTTTACATTGCCCGTTTCCAATATGTGAATATTATACGTGTCCTAGGAAACATGGCTGATCATGTTTCATCCTGACTTTATAATCTAATCTAGGCTCACCCCTACAAAATACTATTATTTCTTTTAAACAAGGCAAAAAAAAAAAGAAGAAATTTTCCGCTCAAATAAAGGCATCTCTGTAGCTAGGGATTTGGAGAACAATGTATTTATAAAAAGTGAATCTGGTGCAATGTTTGAAGAGTAATGTTGTTATCTTAGCGTTGAGTGGTCAACAGAGTGGTCCAACCAGCAGGGGCATTTTATTGATTGTTTTGGTGATAAGCTGTTCACCACAACGGCCATAACCCCCCTCCTTGTTTGATGGAGACCCCAAACATACATGTAAATGTCCGTGTTGCTTAAGGCCAATAGATTTGTGTGTTGCTAGGAACCTAAAGTAATTATTTATTATGGATCCCATCACATCCATCATTCTAAGGATCCTAATGGTGCATCATACCTTATAACAAACTTTTTAAATTAGCATCTCATCTATTGAGTTAAGTTTTTGGTGCTTTTTACTCATCTCAGTAATTTGTTATTGGTTTTGGTAGCCCCTGATGGTATCCTTCTCTATTTAAATACAGTTAAGGTAGATGCACTGCCAGACGTTTATAGTTCAGTGCTACGGACCTGGTAAACCTGGGAAAATCATGTGCATCTATGCATTGTCTTGCAACTGATAAAGTATGGCTCACAGTTGACATATAGTAAATTTTTTAATTATCGTTGTTTGCCAGTTTATACTGGAAGTCTGGTGACAATATTATTATTATTTTAATTTATATAGCTCCAACAATTTACACAGCACTTCTTACAATTATTCAAGGAATATGACAACCCCTATCTTTCACTAAATTAATCAGTTGACTTTTTTTGCTTCTTTGGTTTCATCTACAAATAAAAAAACACTAACTGATTGTATCTTGACTTCTATGTCTTGCATCTAGGTCTTATATAGATATCTGAAAGTAATGTACTTGAAAGTACATTTTCAAGTTTTTATATATATATATATATATATATATATATATATATACATACACATGTAAGCTAACAATCCATGTGTTCCATTAAATATTGTATTAGGGACATATGGATGAAGAAATGGGTGTGAGTGCCAGTAAATGTATTGAACGTTAATGTTGTTCTACACGATTACATAAAGGGCAGCAAAAGTTAAAATCTCTACATGTAGTATAATCTCTACATATAGTATGGCATGTTGTCCTATTGAACAGCTTGTATGTGACATTTTAATGTTGTTACAAGATCAGTACTGCTTCTGAGCTATTTCCATGAACACAGGGGGAATATTTTTTAGTATATTTTGTATTTATTTATTATTATGAACATAATCAAGGTGATGAAATGTACAATTTGGGTTTGTTTTGGGAAAATAGTTAGATAGATAGCCCCATGCCATCTTGAAACTTCCCAGGTATACATATGGTTAGATGACAAAATGTCACACCTTAAGACCATAAGACTCTTTGTTGTAGTTTAGCATCTATACGGTTTCATCTGTACTGCTATCATCATTAATATGTCTTGAAATGGTTGTTAGTACCATTTACCTAACATTATAGTGCCATCCTGAATATATTTATAATAGTTATTTACACCTGTGAAAATAATAGTATGGAGACTTTATTGTCATGTCATCTGCTCGCTTTAAGGCTTGAGATCTTGTGCGTGGGTCATTCCTGGCAGGAAGCACCATAGAACGCTTATAACCTTATATATGATCATGTAGAGCCTGAAAGGTCAACACCATGGTTTTTCTGTGACAAAAATAGATGCAAGGCCTATATAGAACACCTCCAACTTTTAACGATGCCAGTAGAAGCATTAAAATTGTTTGTTTTAAAAAAAAAAAAAAAAAAAAATCGGAAAAGTTAATAGCTCATAAAATAGCATGACCTGTACAAAGCATGGCTTCATGTAGACTGTGGCTCGAGTTCCAAGGTACAATATGTTTATAGATATGCATGTATTTCTTGCATACGGTCACTACTTGTTCTATAAAAAAACTTAATGTCAGGAAGTGAGTCACGTTTAATGGGTTAGGGGGATAAGGTGACATCCATGAACTTGAACTCTATTTCAACTTGAGCACAACTCACCATTAACTTGGGGTTAAACGAGATGCTCTATTTTGTTTCCATCGCCAAGCGGCTGAGTTGCTATTGAGCTGCGGTTAGTGAATCTGTGAAGGGGCCATTTTTTGTCCAACTCACAAAGGTCTTTCTTGCAAACTTGATTCAGCCGCCATCTCAACTGCACTTGACCTTTAGTGAATAGATCTCTTTAAATGTAATTGGCAACTAATGTGTTTCCAACGTGCATTAATGATAATGTTATCCTAATACGTATTTGTCTTACGAAATATATTTTCTGTTCGCGTGCATAAAAACACTTTTCAAGCATATGTATGAAAATCTAAATGCGAGTTTCAAAAAAAAACATCAGAAGAGGAAATTCTTTGTGTCTCTCTCCATTCGCTGCCTGGGAGCTGTGGTGCAGGCAGGCTGCAGACAGTGCAGGCATATTGCGCATGCGTAGTTCCTGCCTCCCTGCCTCCCCCACCCATTCCTACCCACTGGAGAACTTGGCTTCCTGCCCATTCAGGCATTCATCGCGAGCTCCTCAGGGATCAGAAGGCAAAGTCACAGTCTGCACAAACAGAGCTTTCAAATTCATAAAATTCATAGGATTTTTCACAAATGAATGAACACAATTTTCTACCAATTTCCTCATTATGCAAATATGCAAAATATCAAATTTAGGCCAATTAGGGTCCTCCACAGTCCCAAATTCACCCGTTTAAGCCATAATTGCAGAAACTATCAAATAATTACGGTCGCTAATTGGAAATATTTGTGACAGATACAACAAATTCTTGCACAAATTACATTTCATTCTAGGAACCACTGCGCGCCACTGAAATTTTATCGAAGTCTAATTTAACTTACATAATGAGTTGAATTGAGTACTTGTTATCAAATTTGAGCAATTCATAGCCCCGTAATGTGGAATGATCAAATAAATTAAAAAGGAATTTATTCAATATTTTGTTGTGATCCTTTTTTTAAAGCTATTGCTATTTTGGAGGGGTTATCCTGAATGCCTGGTACCTTAATCCTCTCAGTACCATGAAGAGTTAAATCGAAGGGTAGTATTTATCCTGATTTCTTCTCGCCACCGCATCCTTCTTATAAAGGGCAAGAACATCTGATCGACAGGGACAACAAGACCTTTATTCTTCGCCTCTTTTTGCGCTAGTCTCGAAGGGTAAATACATCCGGGTGACATCAAATCACTTCCTTTATGACACATATGCTCTTTTATATATGTTTATCACCGTGCTATTGCTACAATTTTTTATTACAGTAACAATTTCATTATTTTCTTAAGTATTACTTAATATATATATTTGGAAATACTTCGGCACACTGTATGCTTTTTAGCGTGCGCATAAAGATTTATGAAAATAAATAGCTTAATGTACACCTTGCACTATATTCCCCTTATAGAAGGTCAAACTCTGGACATGGTCATTTATTTTTCTCTGCACAACACCGGTTTGTCTTTTGTTTTTTTTTTTCCAACCGCCTTGTGGTCCCCTTTGGCGGATTATAAATGTCTCCTTCTAGCTGTGATTTGTTTAATCCGTGGAAATGGTGCCGGTTCTATGTAAACAAGCCAAGTGCGGAATGAAGGCAGCCATCCATGCGTAGCCAGCCTGCCTATTTGTCAGAAAAGCTTCATAAATACTGAGCTGGTCTGGGCAAGATGATGTCTCCATTTTTGCCAGCAAAGGGCACTGGAAGACAAAGGGAGGCAGAGCAGCGTGTAACCTTTAAGGGACATATAATGTGCATAGCAATGAGCTGTAAGTCACTGGCAGAGGGCTAGTGCTATTAGCCTTTTTCGTGCCGTTAATCCACCTATTACTATTTAAACCCTTTGGTTCCATGGCTGTGTGCAAAATACAAGGGCTCTCACTGCAGCATGCAGGGGGTTAACGGCTACCAATAGCTGCTACTTGCTCAAGCTATAGCAATTTGAAGCTTGTGGTGCATTTGGTCCACATCTGTGGTCCACATAGAGGTAAACTACTACAACTCCCATCATCACACCCTGCAAGTTTCTAGCGTCAATGGTTGCATTGTTTGCAAGACCCCCCCCCCTCCCCGACAGGGGAAACAGAAGGGGTTCTCTATAACTTTGTGTACATCAGCAATGCCCCTGCAAAGTCATTTCAAGAACTGGGGAAACAGTTACGGGTAATTGGGGGTTTAGAGCATTAAAAAAAAGGAAAAGAATAGTGAGGAAATGAAATAATAGAGAAAACAGAGAGGGGGAAGTGGGCGAAAGACAATAGCAATCTCTCCAATTCCTGCTTTTTTTGTAAAATGTCTGTGTGCCAATGGTGTGAACATTTTGTTAAGGCAGCAGAAGTTTCACGGGCAGCTACATTTAAATTAAGCTTAGCTTTGTTACCTTCTCATTTTTTTTCTATTTTTTCTGTTTTTACATTTCCCCTTCTAGTATCTTGTACTGCGAAACAACATGTGAGTAAAATAATAATAATAATAATAATAATAATTTGCACGTTCCCATCCACCCTTAAATAATTCAAATAAAACATAAAAGGACAAAAAAAACCACCCAGCTGTTTTAACTCTTTCAGGACCAGAGTAGTTACCAGTTATGTGTGGCTCAGTATGTCTTCTGGCTCACCAAGTGTTAATACTACAGACCGTCCCCGGGCTTTGTGGATTGAATAGCTTTCCTGCACTCACTCTGCGTCCTTTGGAAACGGAATTAGAATCCCAGGAAAACGCAAAATGCCTTTTTATGGCAATAATGCATATGTCCTTCATTAAATTCCCCTTATTAATTGCAACAATCACCTCCTCTAATTACCTTGGTCCTTTCTTATTTAGGAAGGACTTTTACCAAATGCCTGGCATTAAAACCTGCATGCTGCTATTAATCACATTTTTACACTTTCCTTATTTCAGGCATGATGCTGAGGATTATCATAAATCTATTCTGATACTAACACAAGAATAATGAGTTCAGTAATGATAGCAATAATGATCCTAATGATTTTAACCAACAAAGAACGGATGAGATTTATAGCTAATAACACGGTGCAGGAAACCCCTTCATTAAAAACTATAGGTGCTCTTCATATAGATGAGCAGAATAAAAACATGCCGTTTATTACTGCTTGTATTGATAGTCGATTAATAACTATTTTTAATTTTCTTTTTCCTCTAAAGGCCACAATCCTTAAAAAAAAACATGCAGTTTAATAAAAGGTCCATGGTAAGGACTTAAAATAAATATTTTAAAACAAAATATTTAGAGTCTAGCTGGGAATAGGGGAATCTGACTTAATTTAACGTGCAGACGTAAATTCTAATTTTTATTCTAAATTCTTTTTATTCTGTTATGTAAATACATGAGATTTAACGCATTTAATCAGCGAGTGTGTTATTTGCAGTTCGTAGATCCACGGGAGCTCTTTGTAAAAATTTGTTCTGATTCGTCGTGGTCTGCATATGGTGCATGTGACAATTAGCTAAATAGTTTTCATTAAAAGTAGAACGCTATAAGCAAAGGCTTTAGATATTCTGATAACTAAGTTACTAATTGACTTCCTGATTAATTAGGTAGCGAACTAATTTGTCGCTGAGGCGTTGAAAACAATGAAGCCGTAAAACTCGGCAGTGTTAAGAGGTATATTCAGATGTGATCTGATTAATAAATATTACGAGATTGGCAGAATTACTGTTCAAATCCTAGTTTAACCTCCAATTAAAATATTCATGAAATGCCCCAAAGTATACATGTTCAATATACACCCATGAATGACTTACTAATTAAAATCGAAAAATTCCCTCCATGCATCCTTCAGGTATAAACCCACACTTTAAGATCACATTTATAAATGTGCATTTTTCTTTTATTTATACATTTTTAACCCATCAATATACGATATCTTGCTCTTCTTCGATATGATTTGTGGCTTTAAATATATTGACAACGTGTATTTCACCCAATTTATCTAGTAATTGTAGTTGAAACCCATATTTACTTTAGATCCACCAAAATGTGTATTTTAACTGAGTGACAACGGCATAGTTGGCATCTGAGTTGAGTGTCATTTCCATTAGCATGTAAAGCAGGCTGGCCGAGCGTATGGCTTCTTCTCCAAGAGCTGGTCTGTGCGTGGCCCCGTCCTGTAGAAAGCATTTTGCCTTATGGCAGATCATTCTCTAACTGAATAGAGATGAAGGCAAGGATATTAAGAGACTCTATAAAACATCCCGGACACAATTGTGTGATTGATGGAGGACAAAGTAGGAACAGCAGGACACAGGATCCTGGAGAAGCAACCCTGTCAATTGAAGAAAGCCATCTCTGGAAGCCGCCTGTCCTGGAGGAGTTTGCAGTCTATTTGTATGAGTAATCAGCTGGGCCCCCTCTCTGTCAGCCGTGTTTACTCACTGATTTTCTCAACAAGACAGCCATTGACACTGAATGGATGGGGCTAATCTGGCACAGAACTGGTGGCTTTGCTAAGGCTACAGGTCCCGGGGATGAGGTTGCAGGTGCCCGGGCCCCACAGCTAATCTACAGGCTCCAATCCATCATTCCCTATTGACAGGGAACAGACAGAGCTAGGCTGGGGCAGGCAATGGTAAGGGTATGCAAAGGCAAAGAGGCTATTATGGTGCAGAGCCCCTGACTAATTCTACAAATATACAAATGTCTGTACTGAACACTACACCGGCAAATGAATAAAACAAATACCCAACACAGTAATAACAATAAAAAAAAAATAATAGCAAAAAAAAAAAGAAAAAAATATGTTACATACAATGAGATTGTGCATGGAGAAATCTACTGTCATTTTCCATCAATCCAAAAAATGATTCTAGCGATTGTTCCAGCTCAATGTAATTCCCATTACATAAGGAATTTATATTGCATTATACCGGGGAATGTATCTACAGATTACGATTTGTATGCTAACATAAGAAAAGAAAAAACAGGAATACAATTTCCGTTTATTGATAATGCCTAGTTAAGGACCATTGGATTTCCAATTAAAATGCTATACGACATGTAAAGCATCTAAAATATCAATGATTTTAATACACACACACATATATTTGTTGACCTATGTAAATAAACAGGTATATATTTATACATATGTAGGTATATATATATATATATTTTTTTTCCCCCCGATAGATAGATAGATAGATAGATAGATAGATAGATAGATAGACGAGACTTGATATTGTGGCCTTATTTAAAGTGACGTGCTGTCTTTCTAGCAGTGGATCAGCACTGTGTTGTTTAGATGGGGATTTGCAATGCTTTAAATAAGGCAAACACTTTTCTGGCAGGGGCTGTGCACTGAAAAGAAGATGTAACAGAAGAAGCTCTGTGAGCTCCTGCTGGTGATCTGGGGCTGGAGGAATTGAATAAAATGACAGCCTTAGATTGGAAATGTCTTTCACCTAAACTGTCATATTTCCAACTATACTCTTTTGGATGTGGGGGAGAAGGGAATTGAGATATCCACGGCAGAGCGGCTGCAAGAAGCTGTTACTCGATTTCAAGGGGGTGCCATGATCAGTGCCTGCTGCTGCTGCGGCTGCCCTCGTACCCATTCAGCCCCTGGCACTGGTCTCCCCATCTCTTCCCTTTCAGAAACCACTAATTGCTTTGCTCCCTTCCTTCACACACCTCCACTAATTTTCCATTTCTCATTCTGCAGAGAGCTGGAAGGCGTCTGAAGGAATACAGCGCATTCTCTTAGCTACAGCATGCATATACCGAGCCATGTCCATCAAGTCATCTGTAAGGGTCGTTTGTTAAATTAACAGCTGTGCTGTATAATCAGGCACTCACCACTGAGGCCAATGTGCTGCCCGGCTTAAACAGGTGAGATTTCAGCATCTAATGGACTGGGAGGTATGACACAGATACTAAATTATCAATTAAATCACACAAATACCATTCCATTTCAATCTCAGGTCACACATAGGTTATTAGGAAATTTGCACTTTGCAGAACATTTAAATGTTTTTTTTTTTTTAACAATAAAGTAATTTAATAGAAGATATTACAAATACCATAATTTATAAAATAGCAGCATCTTTCATTTAGATCATCTGACGGTATTTGATTCTGTATATTATACTTGTACAGGTGGCGGTAATTATTCCATAATCTCCAGCCACGGATTCATTATAGAAATCCTTAAACAGCCAGATGCTATAAAGTTTGAGGAAGGGTTAATCGTTGGCATTTTTCTATCAGAAACAGGGAAAAGAAATAACCAGAAATGCATGATTCATAGTAATGTTAAAAGCAAGCGGATGTGTTAGGATTATCAGGTAATCGGTGACGTTCAATTTTATTTAGGTTAACTATTTATTTAAGAAGAATTCAGAATACATTTAGTTTTCCTGTAAGAAAACATCAAAAAATTGCGTTCAAAAAAGCTAAGCTTCCCGAATACACATTTAGATGGATTTCTTCCCACCACAAGGAAACATCGGCAGGGATTGATATTTAAATGTAACTCTTACCTCGCCAGCACTGTTTGCAATTTATTGTACTAGCAGTGAAGGGGTTACATGAATGTACATCTGAGGTTAATTTAATGGTACCGATATATGTTCTATTTAGGTCACAATAAGAACCTTGACACATTAGATGAGAAAAAAAAAGAGGTAGAAATAATGTTTCCAGATAAAATAAAAGAATTTGGGAAGTGTGTCCAATGTACGGTGTATATTGATAAACACCTTCCAAATACAGACACTTTATTTAGCAATTAAATATATTGTATACTAATACAGACATATACTATGAAATGTATACGTTTTGATTTCTACTAAACCTTGTATACTTTATGTTGTTTTTTTGATACAATGTATAATGTTCTTGCAACCCATACATTTATAGGCGCAGCCCACAGATTCAATATGATCAATAAATTGTGTATTTGTATATATATATTATTATATCTATACTGTGTATATATCTATATATCTATATATATATATATATATATATATATAATATATATATATATATATGGGACGTGTCGTGTATATTGCATATCTGTCTTAATATGCTTTTAAATGCAATTAATCACCCATCGTATAATAAGTATGAACAATTCTCCAGCTTTTTCACTGACTGAAGCCAAATGGATTGCTGTGTTTTCCCATTGTCAGAAGATAGCAGAAACAGAAATGAAAGTGAACACCAGAGCATTATGCCAACAGTTAAGCTGTGATGGTTGGGGCCCCAAACTACGATATTAGGGAAATTGGTATTATTTAGTACGTGTTTAGTGCTACCTTAACAAGGTACAAAACCAAAGGATTTCTCATGCAATGAGCATCAGATGCATTAGCTCAGTGAGCTGTCAGATAATTAGGTGGCAGTCTGGGAAATCAGTCAAAGGGGGCGCTATAGCAAATTCCTAAACCTATAAAGAACATGAAGGATAGATGCAACCTTAAAGTCTACCAGAAGGAACGATATGTGGTTTTAAATAACAAACCTCTACATTCAGTGACTCCCAAAATGTAGTCATTTTAGCTACTTATTTCCCACAATTATGGAGATTATGTATATCATGCAATTCTGGTGCTAAAATTTAAAAGTGGTTTTATCACCATAGCAACCAATGGGTGCTATGGAGAGGAGACTTGCGCCTGTCACTTTTAATGCTTAAGCTTCAAAAAATGTCACAAACGGTGGGTGTTTTGTGTTTATAATACACACTATATATATTTTTATAAATATATATATATTTTAGAAATATATATATTTATGTTTTTGATATTTCTGTAGATGAACGAGGCATAATTATTCCTTTTCTGTGTTGACGTTGACATATTTTGTAAATGTTGGTGGGATAAAATAGTATGAGGTCCGCTGATAAAAGCACTGTTACAAAGATCCGCCGCCGTGCCCATAACCGACTTGCAGGCATCATTGAGCGATTGGTGAGGATTATAAGAAAAACATGCTTCAAAATGGGCGGAGCATAACCACAGAAAGGAAGTACCGGTACATTGGTTGTAGGGGGTGTGGCTATCACTAAGCCCCACCTACACACATTTCCTCCTCTAGAAAAATGTTGGCTATGGTGCCACATGGAGAATGTGGCCCATGGTGATCATGGTGCTTTGCCTTTTGTTGAAGGGTTTGATACAGTTTATGACATAACATCACTTGGCCGGTCGGATCTTAGTGTATATGTAAGCTATGTAATAGATACTCTGTATAAGAAAGTTTTTACGAGATATGGCTGCAGCAATGACAACGTATGCAAGATGTGTTTCTGTTTTTCCATCCCTCCTTAGCAGTTTATGTAAAGATCAGTGGTTTCTTCTAGTGTGTGTACTGGAGGATCATATGCCCAAGGGGTCTCTAGCTGAATTGTGCACGTTTCTCTTTGCATTAGCAAAGCCCAAAGTCATCCAGTTTGCGCTAATCACCACAATTAGTCCAGAATTATCACCGGACTCTGACAGACGTTCCTTGTAACTCTCTTTTATTTCCAACAGCCCTAATCAGCAGCTCTCATTACAAACGCTGATTAAACTGCAAATTATCCAGCAGTGGCCCTGTTCCCGTCTACTAGCAGCTCGTTCAATATCAATTAAGTCAGCAAGCAGCAAATCTGCAGCCTCTGAGAGCTTCCAACTGCCTGATAGTGGCACTTATTAGTTTGGAAAACCAGGAAAATACTAATAATCCACAACCAAGGGAAAGAAAAGCCAACCATAGACCTGACTGGGGAGAAAAAATACGCATCCCAACTCAATGTTCAAATGAAGCCCCAGTGGCTGTGGGTCTGACTGGTGACAGCCCAGTTACACCAGAGGTCAGGGTGCAGCTAGGAAGTAAAACTGTATTAGATAAGCTAATATCTGCAGCTTATTGAAGTCAGTTTGGTTTATAATGAATTGCATTAAGGCATATAAAAAATGTGAAATCCGACATCATTAGGTCGTTCCGGCTTCATTTCTAATTGACAACTTTTCTTATTTGACCTACTCCTCCTCTAAGTGAAACGGAAGCTAATGACAGTTGATTTTATTTATTTATTTTCCTAAATTGCATTTAGATACGCACATAAAGAAGCATTGTCTATTTATTATCCTTGATGAAGCTGGAGGGGCAGAAAAGAAGGGGTAAACTCTATAATGAGTTATTGCAACAATCAGGTAGAGAACCACGACAATGGCACTGATGTCCCTGGGGAACTTCTGCATTAACCTTTGAATGACTGACAGGTGGATAATAGGTTGATACTCAAGGGTTAAAAATGTGAATTGAGACTGGTGGAAGAAAATCTAGTGTATCGAAGTATAAGGAATTATATGTCCCATGGCGGGTTATTTTGTCTAATAAATGCTGAAGGAAATAAATGATTACATATTGTAAATGTTAACAGAATTAGTCGTCAGTATAGTGACCGCTCATAGCACATATGTATTTATGCATCCAGTTGTGGACCGGCTTACAAAAAAATGTCTAAGAGACCCTAATGTCACTCCTATGCATGTTATTGTGTGATAGAAGAAATACTCTGCCCAGCCATGTACATGTATACTTTGTGTTGGTACAAATCTAGCATATGTTTTTTTCCTTGTAACCTAGAAGAGATAACAACCATGTTTTCTAAAAATGACTATATAAAATACAAACGTCATGTATGGGCCATCGGTAAAGTTTTATCACATTTTCGGTGATGGTGGAAAATGCCCCAGATCGGGTGCTGCAGTGTGCAGCCAAATACTTCATAAGCATTCAAACGTTGTATCCGGCTGTTGGCCGCAATTATGTCATTGGGCGGCTGCCGGTCTTAAAGTGCCAGCGCCATATTATTATTCCTAGTCTTCTCAATGATTGTACTACAGAATGAGTTGAATAGTAACGCTCTTAGCTGAAGTTTCTAAATGGTGTGTGTTTCTCTACATTACAAAATGGGCATCACTATTCTAAAATGTAGCTTGTGAGCTGTGTTGCCACGTACCACTGAAAGGTGAAGTTAAGGATATCCCTGTCTAAGAGTTCCTTAAGGTTATGTATAAAAAGTGACTGATGCAAAGTTTGGTCTTATCACTATAGCAACCAATGCAACTGCTCATTCAATGAGGATGGTATTCCGGTAGGTTGCTATGGAGACAAGTCTACATTTCAAACTTTATCACACTCATTTTTTCACCTTAACTCTTAGTGATGTCATGTTCCGCTGGACTGTGGTGTAGAAAACGACGATATATCATGAATCATTAAAAAAAATAAGCAGCAATGTCACCATTCTACCGATGTACCCCTTTAGTAGAACACATTACTGGAATATAGGAAAACAACACGGTTTCTTCATTTTAATTGCAGACACCTTTTAAACATGATGTCTGTTTTGTGGGTAATAATTATCACTTGTTGATGGTTCTTAAATAAAGGTTCAGATGCATTGTCTTTAGGAAGTAGGGGAAATTAGTATTTTTACCGTATTCACACTAATTGATGTGCATCAGACTAGAGAACTAGAGAAATGCAGGTAGCGAAATCCATTTAGGTTTATTTTATGCTATGTCTTTTTTGGTTCATTGACACATTTTAGATTGGGAGTTCAGGTTTTACGTCTCATACATCTGTTGCCACTTTTCACATTGAACCACAATTCTTAAAGTGGCAGAAGGCTTTGGGAGTAGGTTACCCCATTCACACACGGACTCTATACTAATAGGGTAATCATATGCACACCCACATTTCACATCAACTAACCTCATCCACAATGGGATACTTTTAAATAGAATGAAAATGTCAAATTGTCAAAGGTTTGACCATGTTTATCAGGATACAGATGTCCCAGAAAGTAACAATTAAATATATATATATATATATTATATATATATATATATATAAAAAAATATACTCTGTTGCATCGCAAACCATCTAGAACAATATATATCAATGCAGGTTCTTAACATATGAAGAAGTGTTATTAGGACTACTTTGCGGCAAGAGAACCTTGGAAATTCTGTTCCTATTTGGAAAACAATAAAATGTTTGACCCTATAACAATCTATATATTTTTTGGTAGAAATTATAATAAATCTGTCAGAACCTTAGGAATAAATAAAGGCAAATAACGATGAATGGGGTGTCATACATGTGTATTTGCATGGTGCCTAGAATACAAATTGTGCATTATTGCAAGGAAAGGGGTCCTACGTGGACATCACATTGTGTGTACCTTTCAGCATTAAACAGGAGAGGGAGCCAAGTTAGAATGTGTACTAACTCAAGGTCCAAGATTTGTTAGGATTTCTGTAATATAATGATCGTTTCCAGGATTTATTCAGGATTAATATTGCAACAATAGTTATTTATTAACAGTTCTGTATTCTACATAGTTGTATAAACTCCCAGTCTCTTTTTACTCTAATATTCTATAAGCCTTTGTTGTGAACAGCATAATGTATTTTAAATGCATTAAGTCGCTTTGCTAACTGGCATTTCAATAATAAGCTAAAAAAACATGTCATAGAATAAATGGTCCAGAATGGGTAGAATTATTCGTTTATAGGAGTTAAAGCTGATAATGGTAAGTCGCTGACCGGCATTACCTAAAGCTCCAAGAGATTACAGCAAAGTGTATAGGATTGTTGAGAAGTGTGCGAATACATCTCGTGCATTTATTATAAGACACATAGTAATCTAGAATGCTATTGTAATAAGGAGCCATTAGGCCCATCTAATCTTGCAAATTTTTACCAAATACCCCAAACACAGTTGTTATGCTTGTGTTATGTTTAGGGCAGCCTTATGTATTAGAGAATCAGCCATATAATAACTCCATACACCTGCTTGCTAATATCTTGGCCATGTCAAGTACCAGCTCAAAGCCCAAGGCAACCACCTAAACTGCTGTTATGGTGAGACCCCCATATGCTTAATTTCCCTTCTTGGATTAACCTGTATTACTTCATTTGGAAGGCTGAAACTAAAACAATAAATTGCGCCAACAATTGCAACCTTATCAAAGAATGGATCTTTTGTTCAGTCTGTAGACAGGACAGCGCTGTCACATTCATTCAATATGAATAATAATGTTATAATAATGGCATCCAATATATAGTAATACAATTAAAACATGTATGGGATAAGCATAAAGCTATCCTGAATCAAGATCAATGACTGATTAGCGTTGGAGTACATCAGGAAATATGGGCGGACTAGATGGGGCCAAATGTTCCTTCTGCCAAATTCTGTTACCAAAAGAACATTTCTAGTTAAAATGTGCTATTTAATGCCAGTGAGACTGCTCTCGTAATGGTAATCATAGGCTAATAACTAAAACAATTACAATATAACAGTATTTTTTTAAATGTTGTAGAGAACGATGTCAAAGCATTAAAATCAAACACCAAAAACCCAAATCAGTACATATTAAATCAAATTATTCAATATGAGGCTAGCTAGAGGGAACATTCTTTAAAACACATCTTGAAACAATTTTTTTTTAAAAAAATGTGTTTAAAAAAACAGATAATATTAATTTACAACTACATGGATTACCTATGGATTATGGTTACCATGGCATTTAAACTTTCTGAAGATTATATTTTACATAAAATCAATATTTGATTAAAAAAATATGCACTGACTAAGCCATAAATGGTAAAAAAAATGTTTTGTATTTTAAGAAATTGTGAAGCACTGGTAAATATATGTTAATTAGAAGTGTATACTAAATTTTGTGCCATATTGAGACCTTAACCCTTTCTTTTGCCATGGAGGGTTGAGCAATAGCTTCAATATGCTGTGGAAAGTTCTGATAATAAAGGCATGACAATACAAAGACATGGCTGAGTGATCTGGAAGAAGATGGGTCAAGAATGTGACAGATGTTGCTTGTGTCATGGAGATGAGTTGTTGTCTAATAGGACCTCACTTATTTCAAAAGAGATAATTCAGGAGCAAATGAAAGCAGAAAAGGGTGCTCTCATCTACATTTTCACACAGTTTCCTCTTATTTCTTAATTAGAATACATAAATATGAATGATCTCTTCTCTAAAGCTCAGTATCTGTAAAACCCATTTATTGAGTAGTAAAGAAGAGATCTCCGAAAGGCATCCTTTCATCATAATGATTTCTTAATGTCAGCAGTAATGAATGTTTGTTTATGACACTCGACTTAAGTGAGCTTGTAGTGTGTACATATTTAGTAAACAGGGACACAGCGGAGACAAATAATAATGAGAACAGCCAAGGCTACAGGTGCCCATTCTATAAAATAGTGCTAAAAACTTTAAAGGAGGCTTGGCTGGACACTATTGAGTAATGAGGAGGAAAACTGCCTATAGTATACTAATTTTCCTTAAGTTTTCAATGATGAATGTGAGCTGTGAAGAATACTACTGCTTTTTGCTAACAGTGAACGCTCGTTGACCTCTTGTAGTAAAATGTAAGTCCTCTACAGTGTGGATCACAAAGAAGGAATGGGTCTTTGGGCACTTGCAAGTCAAGTCTGCTTTTTACATCAGTCCAGAGTATATGATCTTGACCAAGGTCTCATCCCCATCCTCCTTACAGAAATGACCTTAACCTTTATTCAAATAAACTAACAATACCCAACATATATGCCAGCCATTAAACAGTAAATATAAAATAATTTATATTACTACTTTATATAAAAGTTATATATGAACTGTTTTGAATAGAACATGCACAACAATGCAATGTTTAAATGAAAAGAAACATGAGATAGGAACCCTTTTAGTCATACCTTTTAGTGGTAAAATCATAATGTAAAAGAGGATCTTGGATACATCCCTGAGTCAGAAACAATATATATAGAGATCAGGTTTAGCTATTTGACAACAAAACAAAGCAAGAATAAAATGGAGAAATATTTTTATAGAATTCATAATAATATTAAAAAATATGACGCAATCTGGCTTCCATGGCAAAAAATGATTTCTGCAACTGGATCAGTATATTAGAGTCTCTATATAACCTTGGCAATTATTATTTTTATTTTATTATGTTTATTAATAGTACTATTGTTATCTTGCTCTTCCTTCCCCCCTCGATGGTCTAGGTATTTTTTAAAATCATAACTATATCAGCTTACCGTCTTTTGTATGAATGTTAGACAATCACTTTGGTAAGGTTATCCTTAAGATGTAGGAATGGAATGGGTGTTTCTTTATATGTTTGTATTTGTTATCTTTATATTAAAAGAAAAAAAAACAAAGCAAGAATTCAACGCATAGCCAGAGAACACCATTCAAAAAACACAGATCTAAGGCATAACTATTGGGGATTCCATCACTACATCAAAGTACCCCAAGTTTGGCGAGTCCTATCTAATTTTTCATGGCTATATTGCTTACCAAGGAGCTGAATCAGTGGGACTGCACTGCATTTTAACCCAAAAGAGACTCTCAAGCAATGTAAAGCCTTCTCTGGACACCAGTGATGGTGCACCTGTGTGGCTACAGGGGCTGCTCAACACTTGCAAATATGCACAGCATAAAAATACAACTATTCGACTGCCAGGGTTCAGGACACATTCTTGGCTGGTCCAAGTTTTGGTGGTTTTCTCTAGCTATATTTAGGTGACAACCTTATAAGTATGGTAAAAGAGAAACCTTGCCAACCAAGTCTGCTAGTCTCTGTAACGGGTTCACCAAGAGAGCTGTAGTAACTCCCAGAGATCACCCACATGTATCCTCCTGTTTTCCCCGGAATCACTTCCAGCACCAGTCAGCATGCGCACCTTGGAACCCTGCTATGTGTACCCAATAAGTAGACACAACTACCTTGAACTGAGTACAGCAGGAATGAACAGTTTATTGTAGCAAAACATAGACTGATATAGCCACAGAACTTCATTAACATAAATTAACAGATACATGCATACAGCCCAACCTTTAATCCCCAATCAGCAATCCTATTGATGGGATTAATTAAACAATGGAGTTCCTGCCTGTTTGGCAGCCAGGCTGGAGCCATCTCAGACTACCTTGGGGCCTTGTATGACAGGTCATTCTGTCACAGTCTCCCTTTTGCCATTTGACAATGGTTGAAAACATGTGAGCTCAGGGTGCCTCTTGTGAGCTCCGGTGGCTCCATAATGGTAGTATTACATGTGCCCTCTTGTAACTTCCTCTATATTGTGAAATATTATGACAAACTGATCAAAAAAGTTGGTACCTGTAGCTGGGTAATCAGTTTTTCTAGTGTTGTTAGTGTAAACAGATCCGTTTTGTGCTTCAAAAGACAACTATGGACAGTTAGAGGTTACCTTTCCTTACACCTGAGGATTTTGAAGAACATATTAAAAATAACAATAAAGGTTGAGACTAGTTTTGCATAATATCATCTTACGATAATGTTAGACAAAATAATGTTCCTTCTTTTAGTCTTGGCCCTTGGCAGTATGAACTGGGTAGGGTGCATTTTCATTTAACATAAAAAATCTACTCATGGGGTTCTTATGCTGTAATGTGGGGTGAACCAGAGGGAGAACTATTTTATACCAACATCTGTGTGATTTTGAATATAGAGTTAGATTTTCATTGGGTTGATCTCATTACTGCTTTATATTTCATGTAAGAGAAACGGAAAAAAATTAGTATTGAATGAGCAGCTGCTTTAATTGACTTATTCACTTTTGTAGGTGATTTCATCATCTAACGCTGCACATGAGCTTATTAAACAATTCTGATTCTAATTTTTTGACTATGCCCATGACATTTTCCTCGCACTTACCATCATTAAAAACTTGGCTCTTGAGCTTTCGAATTACTATGAAGGGCTATTGTAAAATGAAGATACTTTAATATCTTAACATTACCTTCAAAAAATGTAAATTATTACCAAGAAATCATGTGTGTGACATGTGGATGGTACCCATGCCTCTGTTCAAACTAAATATTTAAGCACTGATTCTTATTAGGTTACAAAATGTAACAAATGGAAACATTTCCAATGAGAAATGTAACTAGGCAATTTAGTTAACCCTTTGTGTGACAGCAGGGCAATCACCATACATTGACATATCATGGATAGCACTCCAGGTCTTGTGGAACTACACGTCTCATATTTTTATGCATACGATCAACACTGTTTTTTTCTTTTAAGATGCTGGCTGAGTGTCTTGAAAATTTGAATTTTACAGCTGTTCTATAGATATGACTTGCCTAACGTTCATAGAGCTTACTTACTAGGACATGGTGTTTCAGACATCGTAGGCAAACTACATTATGATTTCTCCCCTCTGTGCCCTAAGCAGCCATCTTGTTTGCCTTTACTGTTGGGACAGCTCTGCTTGGTGTCATGTCATAGGCACCTTGTTAAAGTATGCATTTTTTCATATTTAGCTGACATGCCTTCACCCTTCTTGTGTTTCAGAACACATCCGCCAGAAACACTAAGCAAAAGCTTGCCTCACTCACTTTTGCTTTGCATTTTTCAATTTAGAATTGTACCATCTGGTCATCTTGTGCCCCGTGTCCTATTTAGAACATATGTAAAACTGGCCAATTCAATTTTCCCCATCAAACCATATTTGTTTGAAGACTAGACACCCCAGGGTATTCCAGTTAGTGATGTTACTCTTTCCATGCACTAATGCTATCACCAGCCTTTGTCAAATATGGTGGTAGTAATTTTTTATTTGTGTGTTTTTTTTCACGCACATAGTATTTAGGTGTGAATTTACAGACCTTGTCATATGTCACTGACAAACACCACCCCATTATTTGTTCAGCATTCTTTTCATTTTGACATCTGATTTTTGGGAATATACAGCACTAATTCTTAGCACTTGCTCATAAAATAAACTTTTTTTTTAAAAAAAATTGTTTTACATTTTGTTGGAACTGGATGTTTCCCCTGATGGTGACATCCCTGCATTATTATTTTTATATTTTACTAATATAATGATGAGAAAGCGATTAGAAAGCTGGGCTTGCATGGTTGAATGCAGTACCGGCCTACTGTTCTCAGGAGGGTCTGGAGAGACACTCTTGGAAACGTATTCTTTAAAATGCTCCGCCATCTTGCAAAACCTCTCATAATGGCACTTTTGACTGCTCTTCGGATCGGTCACAGTGCATCCTGGGGTGGGTTTTCATTGTTGCTGAATGCCTTGCTATCAAGTGGTATTATTGGAAAGTGGAAGCAACTCAGCAATGAAGTGGAAGACCACATTAATGCATGCAAGTCTCACACCACCAAGTACAATGCCAAGCATCGGATCGAGTGGTGTAAGGTATACCACCACTGGACTCTGGAGCAGTGGAAACGGGTTCTGTTTGTCTGTCTGATGGGAGTCTGTGTTTGGCAGATGCCAGGAGAACGTTACCTGCCTGACTGCATTGTGCCAACTGTAAAGTTTGGTGGAGGAGGGATAATGATTTGGGGCTGTTTTTCTGGAGTTGGATCTCTTACTTCCAGTGAATAGAAATGCTTCAGCATACTAAGACATTTTGGATAATGCTATGCTTCAAACTTTGTGGAAACCGTTTGAGGGGAGGCATTTTTCTATTCCAAGATGACTTTGTCCCGGTGCACAAAGCAAGGTCCATAAATATGTGGTTGTATGAGTTTGGTGTGGAAGAACCTGACTGGCCGCACGGAGGCCTGACCTCAACCCCATCAAACACCTTTGGGATGAACTGGAATGGAGACTGCAGGCCTGATCTTCTCACCTAACATCAGTGCCTGAACTCCACATAGTGTACTTTGTATGTATTTATAAATACCAACAATCAGGTTATGTTGCTGGAGGTTAACAATATGACCTCTATTAAAAGTAAAAACACATTGTTTAAAAAGACCTCCTCCACACCTTTGGCTTCTCTTACTCTTATGAAGGGACGCTCATGAGTACCTTGCTTATTCACTGGACATTTGCACGCAAAGCATGAACATACGTGTTCTGAGATAAAACCATAATTAAATCCAGCTCCCCCACCAACAACACAAAACCAAGGTTCCTTTATATTACCCATGATCAAAATTGCATTGAATCCTACTGTTAGTTGCAACATGCTTACCAAACTATATCTTAGCAGATTGTGCATGAGCCTCTAGTGCTAAGGATTGTTAATTGTTTCAGTATCATGATTTTCACAAATCTTTTAGGAATAATCAAATTCAAAACATGATGCAGCAGCAAAATGGCAGGCACACCAAACGTTAAAAGTTTTTTTTTTTTAAATATGTTTACTGAAACAAGAAAAAAAACCCACAATATCATGTACTTAAGTGAGAGAATAACAATGTGAGATAATCGGGGATCTATTGACATATGAGATATGTGATGCGGCAAAATTTATGTATGGATACGAATACAGGGCTAGTTAAAAATGTCTAGGTAAGCACAAGAACAACCCTTAGATCATTAATGTCCAACCTTGTATTATTTGGGGGATTTGTGGCATAATGCACTGAAATATTCCCAAAATTCCTGTTGAAATCAAGATGGACTTCATTGAACTGAACTGGTGAGCTGTTAAACTACTCCAAATGCAACATAGGCCCAGCAAAAAAAAGCAGTCCTATGAAAATTCTGCCTAACTCTATTAGGCAACTTCTGAGTTGTGACTTTTGTACCATTTGTAACACAACACAGTCTAACTAAAAATGGTCTACCATATTAATACCATGGAGCTCCAATTTTCAGTAAAGTGGAACAGAATTGGAGAAGGAGCTCCATTGGAGATTATAAGGGAGGATTCGCATCTGGGCAAGGTGGCACCCAGGCGGAAAGTAAAGTCAAGGGTGAGCCTAGGGTTGGAGGCACCTGGGAGCAGTATTTCATTGTAGGCCTCAGTTGTAACTAACACACAGATTAACACAGACACATATACTATTACACAAACTGTGTTTCAAAACAAACATACTAGCACCATACCATAGCACACACGCTCAATCATTGATATGCTCACACATACAATTTAACACCACACATACACTCATGCTAACACCATACATTTATGCTCTACCACTATACACTCTACTTTCATATAACTACACACAAATTCCCTCTCTGATTGAACAAGCTGCCACATGCATGTCTTGCGGAAAGCTTGTCTTCAAGGTAGAGAAGATGCACAATTATGTCAGATTTGCCAAACTATCTCCCTGTCCCTATTCTGCCTACTCTCCAGCAATTTACCCTTTACTTCCCACCCGATTAGCGCTCACAAAAGGCTGTCTGGGGTTAGCCCTGCCCCTACAGCTTGCCGCCTGTACCTGGGAACTCTCCGGGTTTGACCCTGGAGATCGGGTAACACCCGAATCCTCCAGGTCCCGGGTCTTGACATGCTCATTTCCCCTTTAAATGGGGCTGTTCCCTGCAATTATGTCAATTATAATTGTAGGTGGGAATGCCCCCCGGATGCATTCTGCAAGGGAAGGCTCCGGGTAGCCGGGGCTCAGAAGTTGTCGGATATATTGCCTACCCATGGAAGTTCACAGATATGTTCATGCAACTTTGTGGTGAACCATAGAATGGCTCAGGCTTAATAACCCGGTTTCACATTCTGATTAATAAAAGTCTATGCATGAAAATAATTCATCGGACAGGTAGGACTTCAGTAGGGTTGACGTAAAGAATCTAACGGCAGCCTCCAAGTCTGCGGATAAAAGATGCTTACTGGAACAAAAGGAGCTACAACCCCATTAGTGTAAACAGCACTGTATTTAGAAAAATAATTATAAAATAATTTTCATGGCACTTGCCCTTTAAAACTTAAAGCAAACGAACGCGCCCGCAGGCACGCACAATGACAGAGAACGCCGTCTCCACGGCAACGAAGGACCCGCGGGCGCGCGCATCTGTTCTCCTGCCCTTCGTAGTGTGTTTAGCGCGTCCAAGCTCTTCCTCAAGCAGCCGAGTCATTCCCGCGTTTTGTGTCCGTACAACCCGGTAACATGGCAGACCCGCGCGTCAGGCAGATCAAGATCAAGACTGGGGTGGTGAAGAGGTGAGTGAGAAAATAATTTTTAGCGCGGCAGTTGAAACGGAGCCGTGGTTTTGCTTCTGTATTGCAATCAGGCAGGGTGTGGAAGGCTTATGACAGGGCCCCGAGCAGCATCATCACCGGCATGTGAACTCAGCATCCATGGAAAACGGAAACGGGGAGTTCGTTTAGGCCTCGCCGGTTTCAGCGTGCGGGCTGGAGAAATGTCATGAGAGGCGCAGTTATAAGGGACCCCGTGTGTGGATGCTGGGTTAGTGTAGGCCGCACATGGGTCGCTGACGCAGACAGTGTGACAGCTATTTAACAGACAGAGCATCTATTCCACGCTGTACAGACGTATTTACGAATAAATGTCAATAAAGTTATTAAAAACCTTTTTTTTTCTCATGTCTAATTGCCGGTGGCGCGCCCCTCTGGAATACCGTGTGACCGCCTGTACAATGCGTCTAATGAAGTGTAATAACTGAACGGTGACTAGCGGCCACTGCCATTCACACTGCTGTGAGGCAAAGTGTATGGGAATTTAATATAGAAATCCTGTAACTCACTGGCATACTGCCACGGAATGCCACAATAGCAAGGGGTCATCCAATAGGCCTGGCCAATCAGTTTGTGTGTGTATGTGTGTATATATATATGTGTATATATATATACACACACACACACACACACACACAATGTGTATGCTGGCGTGTGCATTACGGTCTGTTAAGCAGGCCGTGGTTAGTGCTGGATCATGGTTGGTGCTGAATGGACCCGCACTGTGTTTCTTTCAGGGCTCCCGTAATTTATGGGGTTGACATTTCTATAAATGGGTTAAATAGGTTCTTCATAATGCTTTGGTTAATAGGACAGTCTACCGGCTCAACAACCTCAAAGATGGTCGCATATTAAAATACTTGGCTGCCTTTTTTAACAAAACAACTTTATCCGCTGACGATGCTGCAGCTCCCTTTACACACTCATGCATCAGTGGGAGTGCTCTAAGGAAATGCATGTGGGGCATCTCATGCAAGGCTGCATTTGCATGCAAACATTTGGGTTATAAGGTGGCCCTCAGCTGTCATATCCACACAAGTGTACATTTTAATGGCCGATATATATTATTAGATCTTTATAAAATGGCACAGCCACTTGGGAACCAGATGAATGGGTGACATGACTTTCTGGCTCTGACAATTTATCAAGCGTTATTTTAGTGACTAGATGTCTTTGTGTTAAACGTTATATCAATTTGTGACATTTGTTAGAAGCTAGTAATGGTTGTTAGAAATATTGTGGGAAATAGAAAATTGTAGGTTGCCATTGCAGACTTTCGTTTAAGTTTAAGACACAGGGTGTCTCGATATAATGTCCATCTAATGCAGGCTTTGCTGATTTGGCACAGTCTTCGTAGTGTGAATGGGCCAGTTGAGGAGATCAAAGATCTCCCCTGTAACAGGTCCATTGAGCAACAGAATACTGGGGGGCCTGATCGCCCAATAGGATGATCTGTCCCCCAGTTTGACAGCAGGGGCATTGCCCCCTCTTGGAGCTGCCACCCTAGGATACATCACTGCATGGATGATGTATTGAGTGGCTTTTCATTTTTTAACAAGGTTGAGTGGTCCATAGGGGCTAGCCACCATTTTCTTCTAAAATGGAAAAACCTGAGGTAGAAGCTGAAGCTCTTGCAGCTGTCCTCTTCTCTGGTTGAAGTAGCCAATCCGTGACCAGAATTGTTGGAACACAATTTAAGTAGTTCTCCCCTCTGTTCCTTGCTGGACTGTTTGGGGGTAAATTACAGAGTTATCTCAACTCATTACGAGAGTTTGCATGAGGGTTGTGGGTTTAACTTCCTGAATCCGCTATTTATTGTGAAGGACCAGCACTTAGGGCTGAGCTGGCCCTGTATAATGCATAATTTAATGGGTTAGATCAGGGGTGTCCAAATTTTTTCTGCAGTGGGCCACTTCATCAGTATACGTGCGAGGGCCGCACTCATTTTTCCTGTGAGAAAATATGGCCTTTAATAAAATATGCAGAATAAAATAATGTAAACGACACAAAACCTTTACTTTTCCTCTCACAGATTTCTGGGCCTAGAAAGTGTTGTGACTACAAATTTAGGATAATTAAAAATGAAATAGTTCTATTTATTCTAGGGATGCACCAAAATGAAAATTCTGAGCCAAAACCTAAAATGACCCCCTCCCACCTTTAAAAATAATAATAAAAACTCACATTTTTAATAAAAGTAGGTAACACACCACAATTGGACAAAAAAATAGCAATATGACTTGGCATGATAGGAGTGTGATTGCTAACAGCAATCACAGTCCCATCATGCTTAGGTTCCAGCACTTACACATCCATGCTATCACTCACACACTCAATCATTCATATACTCATTCATTCACAGATTTATTCGCTCAATCGCGCATACTCATTCAAACACCCTCCCCCACCCCTTACCTGCACTGCAGCTCCTCGATGTCACTCACAGACTTCAGCAGGGGGTGCGGCCTCCCTCTGCGTTCTCTGGTACTGCACAGAGTCATGTGATGTCATGTGAACTCTGCTGGGTTCCACTTCCTCTGTAGTACAAAATGCCCTCCCACAGGTAAGTAGCAGGGCTCTTGTTGTAGCAGGGCTCTTGTTGTAGCAGGGCTCAAGGTGCATTTTGGACGCCCCTGGGTTAGATGAATCTCACAGATTAAACTGTACATCCTATGGGGCCAGAACATCTCTTTCTGCTACAAAAGCTTACTGAGGCCTGTCCTTTATAATTATTGTGAGGTCGAGGAGCTGAAACACAATTTTTTTTTTTTTTTAATAAACTGAATTGACATCATTATTCATTATAAAGGTACAATCTCACTGAGCTTTTGCTTCAGAAGGCACTTGTGTAATGTACAGTTAACGCCTTAAGGATAGGGCTGTTTCTTATGTTTTTTACTCTTCATGACTGAGGCTGTGTTAACATTTTTGCGGTGCCCATGCTTAGTGGTATTTTTTTTCTCTACCATTTAGTGAACCCACACTAGTTATATAGACTTTCTTCAGATACCATTTTTTATATCATCTAATTTAATCTAATCTAAAAGCAATAATAAAAAATATGGTGAAAAATTGGAAAAAGGGCACCTTTTCTCATTAAAAAAAAAAAAAAACCTTTTACTATTCTACAAAAGCTAATGAAAAAAATGTTAAGTAGATTTTACTATGTGTCCTGAGTTTACCCAATGCTTTTATGTTTTGTTTGCAAGTTATGGGGCAGCAAGTAAAAGTACGGTTTTGCTATTTAAAAACTTTTTCCAAATCGGCTTAACCCGTTCCCATGTCATATTTGAGACATCTTTGAAGCCGGCCAGTTCAATTTACCTGCATCAAACCATATATTTTTGAAAGCTAGACATCCCAGTGTTTCAAATGGGAGAGTTTTAGCCCTTTCCACGCACTAATTCTACCACCAGCCTTTGTCAAGTTTGTGCTAGTTAAGGGGGGGGTGAATGTCTAGGGGGGGGACAGTGGCATGCCTGGGGGTCAGATGTGTAAAACTGGAGGACAGGTTAGGAAATAAAAACAAGAAATGCATTTTTGCATAGTTTTTATTGAATATGAAAGAATAGTTTACATGGGAATTAATATTATTTTTCCTATAGGGTCATCTTATATTCAGGCCTTTTCTTTTTCCCTAAATTAATATTCAAATTTTGGGGTGTCATCTTATAATCAAGCAAATATAGTGGGACTGATCGGCCGCCATCTTTGTTACCAACGCTGGAAATTGTCTGTTTTAATTGTACACGCAAGTTCAATGCAAAGGCTTCATACACGGCACAGAGAACACGGCTGATCAGTCCATGGCAGCTCACATGTTTATATCTTTACTATATAAATGTTAAAAAAGCTAGATGATCTTTGGTGGACCATACATCCCATCACCCTCATCCAGCCAACCTATGTGAAGCAGGTGTGCAACCATATCTACTGGAAATATTTACTAACGGGATTGGGTGTAGTTTTTGTTGCTTTCGCTATGTACTCTTGTGTTTATATTATGTGGTAGAATAGAATGCTTACTCTCGACTCGATGACTTTGTGACTCCTCTCACCCCCCCCCAGGTAAAGCTGTATATAGGAGGTCATAACTCAAATATCACTGTATAAGAAAATTGGCCCAGCCTCACACATGGCAACAAAAGTGCTTTGACACTTAAAGGGTTAAACATATTGAAGCCTTGTGTTCCAGGATTCTTTTTAAACCGACTTTAATTGCATAAAAACATCTTTAAATATGTCTTTTTCTATCAACTTGAAACTAATGATGGCCTGCAGTTTAAGGCGAATAAAGAGCGCTAGGGGCACGGGAAAGCAGCTCTGACACGGCCCCCGCTGCTTCCTTCCTGTTAAATGGAAGTGACACCAGTAGATTAGAATGAGACTAAGACAATTCACATTGCAATTGTGTTAGTTTAACTTTAACAATCTTTTAACACTCTTGTTTAAATGCGGCTGACATACCATAATTACAAATCTACAAGCCTTGATTAAAGAATTTTACATCTGAACCTTTAGGGATCAAGTATTGATTTTTTTTTTTCTTCTCAAGGAAACCACTTTCCCCCTTTCCAAAAAATGTGAGTCTGTCCCAGTGCCGCATCACATGTTGTATGTTTGCAAGTACAGAATCACAGTGATCAAAAGCGGACCCGACGTGGTCCAGAGTCCTGCATGTTAAACATATTTGATGCCGTCTACATGTTAAAATAACCCACTGTTTGTGGGCTATAACTACTAACTAATGTGCGTTCTTAGTTCCTTAAAACTCTCAAGCAGATCCTTTACGGGAAGCATCGCTACGGTACTGAGATAATCCATTCAAATGACGTCTGCCTTCAAGAAATAGAAAGCTCATCGGTCATCAAAAATATCCTTGAGTCCCCCAACCGACTCGGACCCATCTGTTGGCTGGAAGGGAGTAGAAAAGGGTCACATGACTAATCCAAAGGCAGCTAGACAATGTCCGGTTACTGTGTTTTTGTCAGTGATAACAAACTTTATACTGCAAAAGATTTGAGTGGGCATTTATTAAATTGCTGTGCGTTTTTTAAAGCTAGTCTCTGGCCACTCAAAGATATCAGATCCCCGATACGCGCACAAAGTCTGATACGAGTGGAATATCTTCGTTCCCAGCTGATTAATGGATCAAAGCAACTATAAAATGGGTAGCAGCGAGTGCTGTTACAATTCATTGTACTGGAGCCGTTTCAACGTCGTAACCTTAGTAGGCTTAAGCAGCGGCTGGAGATTGTAAAGCGGTCGCTTGGTCGCTCCGTAGTAACCATATTCAGAATTGAGTGTGTGCTCCTCTGCCAAGGCTTTTGTTGGATGGTCTCTTATGTTGTCTTGTGGTGATTATTGCCAAGTTATGTGACTGACACCAGAGAATGATTTTTGTTCTACAGCGAAATTTGTGCTTTTTCATTTTTTTTTTTATTTTGGTCTCTTTAAATCTCTGGTCATCTAGCAATACCAATCCCCATAACGATTGGCGAGTGCTTGCTTGCGGTGTTGATGTGAGTGCGTATGCACATATGCAATACAAGCACATGCATACACGCACATGCATGCACACGCATACATATACACACATACAAGCGTGCGTGTGTGTATGTAATATATATATATCACACATGTCGGTCATCCTGGTCGGGGTAAGCGCTTGCCTTGTAGCTCTTCTGTGTTCCGCGTGGGGATCGCTCCATGTCGCTTTATGGAGTGTAAGGTGTTAGACCCAGTTGGGGGGTGGAGCGACTTAAACATTTGTTTTTTGATTTTCCTGCCTAAACCTTTTTATATAAATTTTGATGGCAAAATGCAGGTAAATGCCCTGGAAAACTGGGCCCTTAAAAAGCATGCCAAGCGCTGAAAGGGATTGATGTATTCCAGAAGAGTAAATCCGCCGTTTGCTATACGTGGGTTTTTGTTTTGGGTTCGCTATCTCTTTGCCTTTGTCGGCGTGTTCTTCCTTTCTCGTTCAGACGTCTATTGATGCCGTAGCCTTTAAGCTCTGGGGATGAGGGTCCTCATTACGTTTTATATCCTGTAATATTCACCATACGTCAACCCAATAATATTGTACGGCTCCGTGGAACTTTCTACCGGTGACTCCTAATAAAACGCATCTGTCTGTGCAGAGAATCGTTCTGCTGGTGAATCTTTACAGCTGACAAGGTCGGGCAGATCAGAAACTTGTTTTAAGAAGACAAAAATGTGTTTGCCTCTTCATATATGTCTACATATTTTGTTTTCATGCGTTGTATAAAATCTGCAGATCATATTAAGTTCCGTTTTTGGAGCCCAAACATACACAAAGTGGAGGTTTAACTTGTCGAGGTCTGTAATCGAAAGATTTAATGTAGTTTGTTGTGGATGTGCGAAACTTGAGAGTAAACTCTCATGCGCGCATTTACTTTTTGCTGAGAAGTCTGTGCGGAAGGCTGCGGTTCTGAGCCGGCAGCCAGCGTGTGTTCATGAAGGAAAGCTCATGCTTGGCGCGTTTGCTGGAATTCTTTTAGCAGATTAACAAATTGGTTGGAGAGCAGCGAGTATTGGGGAACGGCACGTTTTTAATAAAGTGCCTCTGCTTCAGGTGGCGCGTCCGCTCTAATGTGAGGGCGTTTTTAATGTCGCCGTTAACGCGTTTTGGCTGTAAATGATAATAAGACAGAGGCGCAACAGGAACCAAAACTTCTAAATGTGACAGAGAATATCTGATTATGAGTTAATGTACATATGATCGTTTAGTTAGCATTTGGCAAACTTTTAGTATATTTTTCATGATTTTTTCTCTTTAATAATAACATTCTGATTTAAAGTATCCCGGATGCGTTGTGGTAGTAAAGGTGTCTGTGATCTGTGATGCTCTTGAGTCTTTCTTTGGCCAGAAGAAAAAAATCCATGCTGAAAATAATAAATAAAAATAACACAGCTTTGGGGATTAGACTGTACCCTGTAGTTATATGGGTTCAGCTGCTACTGAATTTTACTCTGAAATTAAATAGGTCCATACATTTAGTAGTTATAAGCAAGCTAAAACATGATTGAATATTAATATACCGTATTTGCTCGATTATTAGACAAGGTTTTTTCAGAGCAAATGCTCAACTTCTGAGACCCCGGTGCTTAGTCCGGGCAGTGTGTAGAGTTCTATGCGATTCGCGTAGACAACTTCCACTGCAGTCGGGAGGAGGTGCGGTTAGCAGTGGGGAAGGTCTGTGTGATGGACGCAGACAACCCCCGCTGCTAACCGCACCTCCTCCCGGCTGCAGCGGAAGTTGTCTACGCGAATCGCGTAGAACTCTACACACTGCCTGGTTTACGCACCGGGGACTCAGAAGCACCGGTAAGTTTGGAGGGGGAGGGAGTGTTAAATGGGGGGCGTAAGGCATTTTAGGAGGCAGAGTGCTCTGTGAAATGCCTTTTAACCCCCTTAATTCCACTCTGCCTCCAGAAATGCCTTTTAACCCTCTAAATGCCACTGTGCCCCATGATATGCCTTATCCCTCCCTATATGCCACTCTGCCTCATAATATGCCTTTTAACCCCCTAAATGCCAGAGTGGCATATAGGGATATAAGGCAATTCTGGAGGCAGAGTGGCACATAGGGGGTCAAAAGGCATATCATGGGGCACAGGGGCATTTAGAGGGTTAAAAGGCATATCATGGGGCACAATGGCATGTAGGGGGTATAAGTCATTTCTGGGGCACATTGGCAAGCCAGGGGGCAGATGTGCATAACTGGGGGGGCAGGTTGAAAAAAAGGAAATAAAAACAAATTATTTTTCTCAATCATAGCTTTTATTAAAAGAAAACCGTTCACATAGTTTACATGAATTAACATTTACTGGTGTAACTTTTTTCCTATAGGGTCGTCTTATATTCAGGCTTTTTCTTTTTTTTTCATAAATTAATATTCAGATTTTGGGGGGTCGTCTTATAATCGAGCAAATACGGTATTACCTTCTAGGGATGCACCGATCTATATCGGCTGAAAAGGGCATTATCTGCAAAATGCCATAATAAAGAAAAAAAACGGCCAGGCTGCTTACCTGTGTGTTGATCGCACAGTGTGTGAGCAGCTTCTCTTGTACCGGCCAGGAGAAGCAGGAGCCCAGCAGAGTCATGTGAATGCACTTCACATGACTCTGCTCCATTCCTGCCTACCTGGGGCGGAGGCGAGAAGTTGTTCTCACAGCAACACAGAGGGAAGCAGCTGGGCCCCTGCGGAAGTCTGCGAGTGAGAGCTCTGCAGTTCAGGTAAGGGGGTGGGGGAGTTTGAGCAAGAATGCATGATTAAGGGAATGAATGAGTATATGAATGAGTGAATTAATGTTAATGAATGTGTGATAGCATGGATGTGTAAGTGTGTGTGTGGGGGGGGTAGCATAGCATAGGGAGGCTGTAATCACACTCCTATCATGCCCAAGTTCCAGCATGTACTGGCTGCCTGGGCATGATAGGAGTGTGATTGCTGTTAGCAATCATATACACACATATATATATATATATATATATATATTTTTTTTTTTTAATAATATTTATTAAAGGTTTATTCAAGGTTTTCAAATAAGGGTACAGAAAAGAAAGGGGTAAGGGGGAATAACAATACAGTCCAATAAACCACTTGCAGGTGGGAAAAGCAGTTAACGGTACAGTCGGTCAACAGTACTGTAAAACCATACTGATCAGGCGTAAGGGACAGTAGACCCAATAATAAAGAGAATAATCAGATGAAAGGAAAGTAAAAGAAAGGAGAAGGGAAAGAGGATAGGAGCAACAGGGAATCGTGACACAATCCACACATCATAATGCATTAGGAAGGGACGTATAGTCCTGCATGAACTCATGTAGGGAAAACACTTCACCGAAACAGAGCGTCGTGAGACCCCATATGGACGGTTAACAAGAGCAGAACCATAATAAGCGGTGAAAAAGCAAGGAATGTACAAGCCGCGCAGAGGAAAGCTACATGAAACGCTAACTGGAGCAAATGGTGTACAGGTGTATATGTCTCAGCGAGGGGAAGGGACTGCCGACACATGGAGGCGACAGGTCAGCTATCTGGTGGAATCTCCTGTGTACGAAGTGTAATGCAGCCATGGGGACCAAGTGGCGAGGTACAGGTGATACTTTTTCCCCAAGCTAAAGGTAAGTTCCTCCAGGCTACGGATACGCTCAACCTCCCCTATCCATTCCTGTAAAGTAGGAGGGTCAGGTTGTCTCCAGTGTCTGGGAATGAGTGTTTTCGCCGCATTAAGGAGGTGAGGTATAAGGGAGAATTTGTATTTCCGGAATGATACGGGTGCAAGGTGGAAAAGGACAGTTTCAGGAGTACAAGATATGTCAGTAGATGTGATTACCCTAATCATCTGTGTTACGTTAGACCAGAAGGTCTGAATTTTAGGGCATGTCCACCATATGTGGGCAGGGGTATCGGGTGAAAAATCACATCGCCAACAGTTAGCCGATTGAGCAGGGATCATTTTGTGGAGTGTATCAGGCGTCAGATGCCATCTACAAAGTATCTTAAACTGCAGGAGGTGAAGGTATATATATATATATAATTATTTCATTTTTTCGTCCAGTTTTGGTGTGTTACTTACTTTTAATAAAAGTGTGGTTATTTAATTTTTAAAGGTACGGGGGTCATTTTTGGTTTCGGCCAAGTGAATCCTAAATTTTTGGTTTTGGTCCAGAATTTTCATTTCAGTGCATCCCTACTTATATTTATTGTGAATGCTAATAACAGTTTGCCTTAAAGTTCAGCTGATATGGTAACCGCGTAATGTGTTTATGCTCTGTAAAAATGCTATTTTTTGTGTCAAATTGTTGCCTTAACATGTGATATAGTTTGTGTTTTAAGACATTTTGAATTGGCTCCTTACTATGTAACAGACCAATACATTTTTATGTTTCTAGAAGTAAAATGGACTTTGGAGACCATGCTTTGTGAAGCTATACAGGATTTCTCATTACCAGAGTCTCACAAATATGTTAATTTGTTCTTAGAAGTTCATATAGCGGCATGTAGTATGCGGAAAAGCAATATATCGCATCCAACAGCAAGCATACGGGAGAATGATGCCCTCACTTAGCTTCTGAATCATTGACAGTATATCTGCAGGAATGGCGCACAGTTACATCGTATGGCCAAGGGCTCTACGTACGGTCATGTGACTTCCTTAGAGTTCATTTCATCTTCCTTTAATCAGGGCTCTCTGTGAAACATTTATCTACGAATGCATTTTATTCAAACGGGCCGCAAAGTGATGGCTAAATTCACCTCTTTAACAGGTGCTGGGTTATAAGCCAAATGATAACGGCCGTTTCTTCCTCGTCTCCCACATGTAGGCCAGGCGAATAAATCCAAAATAATTCAAACTATAATTCCACTTATCGCTGGTTTACAAACTAAAGGAACGCTACAGACTTTAACGTTTGCAGTTAGTCCGAGATTTCACTCGAATAATTGTGCCAAGGAATCTGGTTCCTCGCCGTAATGAAAATGGGAGAATCTTCATTAACTTCTATGCTGCGCGTCGATCTTTTAGTCTTGCGCAATCCGTTCCCGGCTTCACCGCTTGCCGATTCGAACCCGGAGAAGCCAGATTCTGATTAATTTCTCGTGTGTAATAAAGAAATTCATTTGAGTCGGTGGCAGCGCGTTCTGTTACCGAAATAGAAATTCAGCCAACGGTGGCTTCTCTTCTGTATCATTTATAATTCCGCCTCAGTGCCTCGTGCGCATTTACTAAAGTGTGACCTTGGGCAGGACCTGCAGTCAGAGACTAAAGTAAAATGAAGCATTGGCCCGGCTTCCCTTCTCCTCTTTGGAAGTTAAAAACCCCGTGCATGGCTTTTATACAGCTTTGCACATTTCACTTGGCTCCTTGCACAGCGGATGCCCTTAATAAAATGACAACAGTAATTTAGCTTTGTCGTTTGAAACTGGCGCCGGCTGCATGCCTCAAAAATACAGTATTAGGGTTTGCTGAATGCGTGTCGGCTCTAATTCTTTTTTCCATTTTCCAGAGAGCGGCTTTTCCATTAACTCTGGGAAAACACACTGGCAGATTCGTTTAAAACAAGCTGAGCTCCACCCTTCGTCTAAGTGACTTAGCCTCGGCAATCAGAAATTAAGATCCAGGGCCGTTTTTCCCATTAAATCTGTTTTTTTCTTTTCTTTGTGTTATTTGCAATCCAGAAAAGGTGCCGTGCAGCGCAAGCGTTATCCGCCGTATAACTCATCCCGAGGAGTCTTAAGACACTTATTGTGGCGTATGTTCACTATTACAAGATGCCGTGATGGAGGGATATTAAAATGACTGGTAATTGACATAAAATATGACAGAGTGTTTTAGGCTTTGTGAGCAAAGCAACACACATTATGGTGGCGCAGCCCGATCATGGATCTGATTAATGACGGATTGCCAAGGCACGCGCCGCGGGATGTTATGAAAAATGAATTCTTTGTTGTCTTGCCGACAACCCCGGAACGGCAGCCGGAAAAAGACTATTAGTGAGAATCATTATCAATAGCGATATTTTTAAACTCTATTATAGCAATCAGATTCGAGTTTATTCAATAGATTTAGTTCATTTGGCGGTAATTGATAAATAATCAAAATTTATCAATCTGCTTGCACACATTTCACTACCAATCAAGCAAAAATGGTCCATTTACCACCTGACTTGGTCCAAATTGGGATTAAATGGATGATCAATTAATCTTCGAAGGGCCAGTGTTGTGTTTTGTAAAGGAGCAGCAAAAGTGGCAAATAAATGGAGTAAAGACAGTAGATTAGTGCAGTGAGCAGAAATGAGCAGAGCTGCCGCGGTTCGCGGATAATAAGCATGCAGCCGGATTACAAATGGCTGAAAACGGCTTCTACCGCCGACTGCAAGTTCAGAGAGATTGTGCTTTGCAAAAGTTTATACGCAGCCTTTCCAAGGGAAATCTTATGTGCTTTTACACTAAATATGGAAAATAAAGATTTTCAATGGGCAAGATAGACTCGTAAGTAAAATTCTCCTAGCTAGTGAGCGCTAGCAGCTTTGACCCTGTCCATACGTTGCCACTTAGCCTTGGATTAGATTTGAGAATTTATTTTTATTATTATTATTTTTTAAATGATCATTTACCCATCAAGAGCATTATTAGTTGTTTTACTTAAATCACCATTTCTTTTTAATTCTAGTATAAAAATGAAGTATTTGTTACGGGTGAGACAGTATTTACTCTTTATGCAACATGTATTTTATACGTAACCCCTAACATGGGTCATCTCAGCAAAATTGTTAAGAGGGTAATGTAAGCCGTCTGTGCTATTATAGGCCATGGTGTATATCGCTTCTGAGGTACTGTATATAAATCGCCCAAATTGGAGCGTTCTTGCTTTAAATGTTCTTTTCCCACGCAGCTTCTACACATCAACCCCCATGGCACCACGAGAAAAGAGACCTTCCGAGAGCTTCGTGTCCCTTCACCCCAAAGCGATTCACGGGGCTAGCGGGTCCTCAGAGCGGACATTGTAAAATTAGATAAGCTTTTTGGATCTGTTCAAGCTGAAGAATAGAACGCTGGGATTCCCAAATGTTTATCTACCTTTACACCTCGATGGTGCAAAAACGCGCATCATCTTTAACTGAAAAATAAGGTTAATAAGGTTATATCCGTTTTTCATTTTTGTTTGGGACAGAACTCTTGCCAGATAACATTAACGAGCAGCAGGTCTAGATGTACCTTCGAAGCATTGCGGATCAGTAGGGTGTTCTACTACCGGGCTCTAGACAAAGTACCAAGTACTCCACAACAGTCCTACGCAAGTGTACGCAATTCATTACGCAGACACAACGGATTTTAGCTGCTGATTAAAAATAATTTATTTCAGGAATACTGGCAAATGTATTATAACATGCTACTGCACTATTGATACATACTAATAGTCTATTTTAAACATATTTATATAATCATACCAATTTAGGGGGTAAAAATATGCCCCTTGCTTTTTTGCAATATGGGTTCTCTCCTTTCTTATGTCGTCATCATCATTATGGCCGCTGCTACTACATAATTACATAGGCTGAAAAAAGACATGCGTCCATCAAGTGCAGCCTTTCCCATATCCGTTTATTTCTTGCTGTTGATCTGAAATAAGGCAAAAAAACCCAGTTGTGGCTCTTTCCAATTTTGCAACAAACTAGGGGGGAAAATCCTTCTTGACCCCAGAATGGCAGTCCGACCTCCCCTTGGATCAATAAGCTGTTTCCCCATAATTAGAGATTATATCCCTGAATATTATGTTTTTCCAGGTATTCATCCAGTTGCAGTTTAAACGTCTGTACAGACTCTGATAAAACTACCTCTACAGGCAGAGAATTCCACATCCTTATTGTCCTTACTGTAAAAAACCCTTTCCTCTGCTTTAGTCTAAATCTCCTTTCTTCCAGTCTAAATGCGTGACCACGTGTCCTATGCATAGTCCTGTTTATGAACAGATTTCCACACAATGGTTTGTATTGGCCCCGAATATATTTATATAATGCTATCATATCCCCTCTGAGGCGCTGTTTTTCTAAACTAAACACATTTAAATTTGTTAACCTTTTTTCATAACTATAGTGCTCCATTCCTTTTATTAATTTTGTAGCCCGCCTCTGCACCCTTTCTAGTGCTATGATATCCTTCTTTAGAAAAGGTGCCCAAAATTGCACAGCATACTCAAGGTGCGGCCTTACCATTGATTTATACAGAGGCAAAATTATATCTTCATCCCGCGACTTGATGCCCCTTTTTATACACGACAATACCTTACTGGCCTTAGTGCCGCAGACTGACATTGCACATTGTAGCCTAGTTTGTTGTCTATAACAATTCCCAAATCCTTCTCATTATCTGCTCCTAATCCTGGTAGTTTGATATTCAAGGAGATGCTTTGAAAGTGGTGGCCCATGAAGGGCTGTAGCTGGCACTTCTCGAGCCGCTATCCACACACATACTCTTCAAATGCACTTTTATAGTTTTCATCGTGGATCTGTTGTGTGGGATAAAATATTAAACGTGACGGGATTTACCTGTTGCTAGAGCAGCGCCGATCCCGTCAGTCATTCAAACGTTTGGGTTTTCGGAGCTGTCATTTGTGGAGCCCCGGGTGGGAATTTGCTCGCGCCGGAGACCTTCTTCATAAGTTCTCTACCTCAACCACAACGCTGGTGCTAAACTCCAGCCATCGCGTGCATTTTAATGCGAGTCATAACTATGTGGCCCCTTCTTAAATTAGCATTTTTTTTTCTCTTTTGCAAATGCCTGGGTGAATTCTCCAACGTATCCCTCCATGTGCTTCTCCCTTTTCCGGAGATGTTTCTCCGCGCGTAGATCCTCACCGCTATTCAATGGGATTTTAATGAGAACCGTTCCTTCCACCGAAAGACTGTATATCTATATCTGTATCTGTATTTTTGTTGTTGAGAATGCATGCTAAAGTACTCATAATATGCATTGTTTTATAGTGATTTTTGTTTTGTAGGCCACTATTCAGCTTTCTTGCGGAATAAAATGTTGCATACTGTATATCACCGTAGGACAAAATGCAATTTATACCGCATATTTTTTCTCTTTTATAGATTGGCCAAAGAAAAGGTCATGTATCAAAAGGAAGCGATACAACAGGAAGAAAAAATAGAGAAAATGAAGAGTGAAGGAGGAGATGAATATGTCATTAAGAAACAGGCAAGTGAACAGAAAAAACTAAACCTCACAAATTAAGTTTAAACCCAAATGAAAATCAGAGTAAAGCGGCTGCCGGGTCTGAGTAACACGGCTGCCGGCTCCAAGTCAGGAGATGAGAGCTCTCTGCCACTCGGGTAAGCTGCTCATTGGGGACGTGTTTGTGGCTGAGAGCAGTAGGAGTGGCTGAATGTGGTATGTAATAAAGATCCCTAGTAATGCTAATTTCTGGATATATACGATTTAATGTTAATAATGCATAAGAGCTGCATTTCTGCAACCCTACCCCGTACAAATAGAAATGCCAGTTAATTTCAGGATTTCAGCACCTGTTAACTATATATTTTTTCTTAAAAATAATATTGCGAGCAGCGCTGCAGCCCTCCTATTGAATGGTGTTTCATTGAGAAATACGGCTCCATTAGAGGCAGCAAAGCACTGGGCATCGCATGCACGTTTTCCGCTCTCTGTGCGCCTCGGCTCAGCCGGCCAGAGGCTCCTCGTCTATACTATTGCCACGAATGCAAGATAGCGTTTCTCAAAGAATGGTGGTTTGGTGCATGTAAGGACGGCTAGGGAACCTTTGATATTTTGAATGAATTGATATTTATATTTTAGTGATGTACTCTGTGCTTTACAATCTATAGTAAAGGGGCCATACTGTCATTTAGTAGTCTTTTAGACTTTTTGGTTGAAGTACTGCAGGTATGAATACATTAGGATAGGAGTTCCTTCATCCACAGAGGTTACAATCTAAAACAAACATCTACCTGCCTGTTGTGTCCAAACCGTACCCAATGCATGTTCATACCTCTGGCATTAGTTTTATTTCCATGTTCATGTTTTCAGTTGGCGGCAGGCATTATAGCGCATGAGCAGTAAGATAGACCCCTTTCTTTGGGTTACAGGAACTGTTAGAACGCGCAGAGGTTCTTTTGTCCGGGGCGGAGGCTGCATAGGTAACGCTTTATCATTACTCTGTCTGTTGTCACCGTGAGATTTCATTTAATTGGGCGGAATAATTAGTTTTGCAAATTCCCTCATCCTCCTGCAATGCCGACGAGGTAACTGGAGGTCCGAGCGATGAGGGTCCAAAGACCAAAACATGGACTGAGTTTTAATACCTGCTGTTTATCTTAATGAAACATTTGAACCCTCTGAGCGCTCCAGAATATCTCATTGGCGTCTATTTATGTGCTGGCTGTATGAGAAGATATGTCTTGTGGTGCTTTCATTATTCTACTTCATTCTGCACATAAATAAATAACTGCATACGGCTTCTTTATTCCGATTATTGTTATATATGCATGTACCATCCCACGCAATATATTGCAATTGGAAATTGGATGGATTTATTCATTATCCCAAAGCTATTTTGACTCTGGCTCAATCTCAAGGTTCTGAACACGGCGGTACAGCCGAAGATTAAGTGTGTGGAAGATTGGTCTGTAAACAGGTGTGCATGCTCATTATACTCCATAAAATACATAGTTTGGGGCCAAGCCGAGGACGCGCCAACAATGAGAGAGCCACAGCGCAAATTCAAAATATCTGCTCCTTGGGTTGATCCGGCCAGGGTATAACCCGCGTGCAGCAATTTACTCGGAGCGGCATCGTTGCCAATAAAAGCACGCACTTCTCATTCTAGTTTCTCACATTAATAGACGCTGGTAAGTTGAAGAGATCTTGGTTTTTGTCCCAAAAAATTCAGACAGACTCTTATGTAGTCCATAGAAGAACATTTCCTGCTGAATTGTGTTTATCATAGCCTATAACATCTATATTTCTGGAATCCTACCCTATGTGAATAAACAGGCCAGCTCGTTTCACGATTTTAAGACCTGTTTACTATACGACGTGTAAAGGTAAGCAAACTTCTCTGCTGGAAATGATGTTGGTAGTGACCCAAAGTTCTCTGAAATATGAAGTTAAATCCGGCATTGGCTAAAATAATATCCAAGCGCGTTACACACATACTCCTTGTTCCATCTTAACAAAAGTGACTTTTTGTTTCGCTGAAGCATTAACTTCCAGAGCTGTCCTTGTTAACTGCGTATTATTGCGACCGGCGCTTCATATGAAAAAGAGAGAATAAGGTTTTGCACAGCACAATATTTTAAAAGTGCGAAGGCCGGGGGGAAAAAAATGTTGGTTCAGCGGGGCGCCAGTTTAGCGTTATTACTCAAAGCCGCATGGTGTGAATATCATCTCTTCCAAAATGAAGCACGGGGATAAGTAATAACTTTTTTTATGCATGATAAGCATCAAAATAAAAACCTGCTGCTTTCTGCTTTTCCATTTTCTATACCGCTCTCTTTCCCTTGAAACCTCCTGCCGAGGCTCGCTGCGTGCTCAATATACTCAATAATATTTTTTTCATGCGGTAATTATCCCGATGTGATATTATCTTAGTGCAGTATTTCTTTATTATCCAGACGATGCAGGGGATATGCATGCAGCCAGCTGATCCCATCTTGCTAGAGTTGCGTCCTGAAAAGCAGGGGAGAGCATTTATTTTAAGTTTGTTTTTTTTTTTTAATAAAAGCTGCAAAAAAGAATTTTGGTAAGTGGCGAGTTTGACAAGGAACTGGCATGATAGCTGTTATTTCCATCGCATAGCGTACATATGATATGCCATTTCTTTATGTTAGAAACAAAATTGCAGGAAAGAAAGGGAAAATTGGTTAAATGGACAAACAGGTACAGAAAATGATGCTCTTAACGGAAAACTTCAGTAACAAGAATATCAAACGTGATATCAGGAAAGATGAGCCCATGTAGTCCGGAGAGCACATTGGGAGAGCGGTGTTTTGAGTCGGTAAAACCCGTCCAATGCAATGAATGGGCGCGTTCCTGTCACTCACAGCTTAAGCAGCCAATCGGTGAGAGGGAAAGTGATCCCATTGAAATCAATGGGAAAATTTATGCAAAGGTGCAGTGGGGTCTGAACACAACCCTGCATGCAGCGTTCAGTAGAGACAGCGCTGTAGCTGACTGGGGTCGACTACATCACATGCAGGGAGAGGCATTTAGCTGGGGGTGGGGGAGAGGGGCAAATGCATTTGAGAAGATTCTGCAGAATCCCCCTATGCGTTCGCGAAATGGACCACATAAAATTGTAAAGGGACCATGCGCCCATCATCATGCATAAAAGTGAATATGGATGGCTGGAGTGTCTAATAAGAATTCTGCAAGTGCATGTTGGACCTTGCCATCCATATCACTGTTAACCCGAACACTTCTGCATCTTTTAGCATTATTTTAAGAGCAGGTTTCCATCTAGATCAATTTTACATGTCCTTGTTACTAAACTGGCATTATGTATTCTTCAGCGAATGTAACATTGAACGTTGCCTTTCAGATTGAGGTATTGCAAGAATCCCGCATGATGATCCCAGACTGCCACCGCAGATTAGAGGCGGCGCATACAGATCTCACGCAGCTCTTAGTAAGTAATGTGCATACGTGTAATTAAAGCCCTTTTATTCCCACAGAAGCTTTTGCACGGGTAACTAGAGGAAAGTCATTCGGCAGAATTGTACAATTGTGGCTGATTAAACTCCTATACTAATCTGAAATCCTAATTTTCATAATTATATGCGAGTATAAACACAGCGGGCTGAAACGTGTGATTGATGGTGTCTGGATAGAGATATTGTATGCATTGCACTTCGTCTACCCCATTCTTGCTGTAAGCATACACGTTTGGAAACAAAGATAAATGCAGTAGGCTGCACGATTGTCCACACACAACTATCTTAAGGATATCCCAAACTACCAATGGCTTGTATATAAAACTCAAATATATATGAATTTCACAAAGGTATCTATAACGTTGTAGGGGCAGTTTTAAAGTTGATGTAGGATAACATGTTCCATAAAATTATTTATGGAACATGTTCCTTAATCATTTATGGAACATTCCTAGAACCTCTATTATTGATCCATGATATGGGACATTGTGTTTGCAGGATTGTGCTCTTGATTTGCAGAAGCACTCGTTGCAGCATTACTTGGATCTGAAGATTTTTTTAACTGAACTTACTTGATGTAACGTTTTTCATTTTTTAGGAGAATGAAAAAGACTTGGAAGAGACCGAGGAATATAAAGACGCGCGTTCAGTACTGGAATCAGTGAAGTTGGAAGACTGAATACAATCAAGCCTTTTTTTTCTTTTTTTTAATGCCTTTACGATTTACATGCGTTTCCGTGGAAGCTCTGTATAATTCCAAGAGTTCAGAAAATAAAATAATAAATACCTTGAGCTGTGTATTTATATTTCATTAACCAGAGATACAGTTGGGGGGGGGGTATGTTAGTAAATTTTGCCTAATTTGTGTGTCAGCATCTCTCTCTGTGATGCTTTATAGAACAGTTCTATACATCTGCAGACAGACTGGTTTTGGTTTTTTATTCAGCACCACTCACCCCACACATAACACTTTAAAATCTTATGCATGCTTTATGCCTCAGCATGTATCAACCATCTTCCTGTCCACCCTATTTATAGCCATGATAAAAATTGGAGAGGAAGTCTACTGGAGTATTAATGACCCAAAAACATATCTATAGGGATAAAATAGTAAACATAATCAATATGATCACTATTTATCACAATAAACAAGAAATGCAATAATACATTATTAAAATGTTTAAATGGATAGACCCCACAAATTAAAAGTATTAATAGGCATTTTTCTATAGTAGAGGTCCCAGGGACGTTACACTGTGCATTTTAGAGCTCAATAAATACAAACATACATGCATACAATGACGCTTCTTGTATAAGAGAAACTCGTACATTGCCTACACTGTCCCAAGGGCTATAAAGAGCTTGTAACGGGCATTGCTACATTTTTACTTTAATGTATTGTTGCGTTTCATATTGATCTCCCCAAATTTATTATGCACTTAAAAAAAAATGATACATCTCAACCATGTCAAAATTATTTTGTTTAATATATGAGCACTTCAGTAAAATAGTTATTAAACTGAAATTTGTAACGTTTTTTTAACAAAATATGTACTGTTTTATGGTGTTAATTTTCCGGCCAGTTTCACTATAAGCTTTACTTATTTCAATATTTGCATTTTGGTATTTTGAGTTGTTTAAAATGCAGGTAAACATATTTAAAGTTAGACAAAATTTGTTTCCATATCTGTTTCTTGTTTTTATGTTATGGGAAAAATGTTAAATATAGATGTACTTTTCAAGATTATTCAGAAATGGATTTTATGTAAATTGTGTTTTATCTGAATTACTTGAAATTGAAATTGCGGCCTGACAAACAAAAAAATAGTTAATATTTAACACCAAAAAAGTAAATGTATGGTCACTGTAGGCTTGACCTCATGAACAACAAACAAAGTGCAATAAATGAATGAAAAAGTGCTGTATATCGCTCTGTAGGAGTCTTCTGCTTGTATCGCCCTCCAATAAATATTCTCTCATACTCATTAGCTTTGTGTAACAATGTGTTTGAGTGGCTTGGTGATATTTATTTGTGGGTCTGCTCATCCAGCCCCAAAGAAAATAAAAATCTGAAATCTGCTCTCTACCAGAAAATCCTGAGGACTGTCCGGCCGTCGGTTCTCCAGCCCGGTTGGGTTATACAGCAGGACAATGATCCGAAGCACAAAGTAAGTCTACCTCTGAATGGCTCAAAAGAAACAAAATTAGAGTTTTAAAGTGCCCTGACTTAAATCCAATTGAGAAGCTGCGGAATGCTCAAAAATACTCCAACGTGGCTGAATGACTACAATTCTCCCAAGAAGAGAGGCCAAAGTCCCTCCACAGCGATGTAAAAGACTCATTCCCAATTATCACAAATGTATGATTGCCGTTGCTGCCACGAACAGTCAGGTTTGGGGGCAGTTTCTTTTTCACATGGGTTATATAGGTGCTGATTAACTCTTTACCTTCAACAAATAAAATGCCTTTTGTGTTTACTCACTTTGTCTTATATTAAAATGAGCTGGATGATCTAAAACACTTAAATGCATCAAATAAGCCAAAATAGATGAAATCAGAAATGAGCAAATTCCTTTTTTGCAGCACTGTATAAATAAAACTATTAATTGATATTGAGTCCACAACGGTAAAAATCAATAAATCCCAATATTGTTATATATCTCAATGAAAATCTGAAACACAGAATCATGAAATTTTAAATATTACAATGCGTGAACCTTCATGAAAATAGCACTTCATTCCTAATAGAAATAGAAGCTTGTATTCTATAATAGGGGCTCCTGTGCAGCAATTAGCTTTATATTGATATGTTTCATGACCAACAATATTTTATCCAGGTATATATCGTTATACAGCTGGGGTGGGACTTTAGCTGAAGAACTATGTATTAAAAGGGCAACCAATCAAAACGTCAATTAGGTTGCTGTTAATCCAGTATAATGTGTATATAGAATTAAAATAAGACTTAACTGACCTATGAACCCCCCCTTTAATGAATAAACCCCAGCATGGGTAATAGGCTACCTAGTTCATTCCTCTTAGACACTTGGTGTGAAACTTCTTTGATGTCGGGCTGCTAACTTTTACACTATACACGGTAGTAGATTTTACTCCATTCTGTATGTGACCTGGGTAGATGTCCACATTAATAAATTGGCCATTAACTTGGGCTACACAAAAAGCAAGGCTGACCATTTTTCATTACTTAAAAGAATAACATAAATGATCTATTCACTAAAGGGAGGATTGGCGTGAGAATTTAAGGAGAGTTGTGGTTTAAATGCTTTAATTCCACTATACGTTACAAAGAAAGAGCTTAGCCGGCCCTGTATAATGTATAATGTATAATTCAAAGGATGAGGAGCCTTACATTATACAGGGCCAGTTCTGATCTTCTTGCTGGAGAAATGTATCAGTGTTATGCCTTCATAATAAATAGTGAAGTGCAAGAGCTGAAATCACAACTTTCCTGCCAACGCTCCCACTGGTGAATAAACCCCACATTGTGTCAATGGGGATGCCCGAGTAGGCAGTAAGACATCATAATCAAGATAAACAATTCAAACAAATCAAGGTTAAAAAATATAAAATTCCTGCTACTATATGGATTGGTATAAATCGTTTCATATCAGCTTCCACTTATGTGTGCATTAAATATTCTCGATGTCTAGCTTTGTTCACTGGCATAACCCATACAGGGGTCACAGCTTCTAGGGGGCCCGGTGCAACCCCTATGACCCTTTCTTCCTTTGATCCAGGTCGGAAAGGCCCTTTCTTAACTATTTTGAACCGGCATGGGGAGACAGGTGACGTCACGTGACTCCACGGTGAAACAGCGTGTGAACAGCCGGGTAACAAGCTGCAGGATCGATGAGAGGTATGCGGGGGCAGACAGGAGGTGGGGTGCATAAATATATGTGTGTATCTATATATATATATATATGTATGGCTGTGTACTTGCGTGTGTGAGCATTGGCGTTTATTTGTGTGGGTGTGAGTTGTGCGTGTGTGAGCATGTATGTGTACTTTGTGTGAGCATGCATGTGTACTTGTAGTGTGTGAGCAGCGTTGTGTACTTGTGTGTGTGCGAGCAGGGATGTGTAAGTGGGGTGAGATGGAGTGCGTTAGTGAGTATGAGTAAGTGTGTTTACATTTGTTGTATATATGGCACAGACTCGCTGTTGAAGTTTGGGGGGCAATATTCGCACCAGGGCCCTGTGATTTCTAGTTAAGCCCCTGGCTGTGTTGATGGGGCTTTGTTTGCCTTTGTATCAAGTATTTTGTAAAGTTTGAACAACGATGTCTGTTTTCTACACTGTTTATGTTAATTAGGAAATGATGACCTGTATGACGTCACTGTGAGGAGTACCAACCTTAAGCATAGCAAAAGTGCTTGGTGTACTTTGATGGATCAATGCAAATAGGAATAACTTGAAAAAATGTCTCATTACAGAATAAACCAACCAATTCATGCCGTGCCACCAATATTTTTTTCCTGTTGCTGTTACTCAATATATGTATTTATCTAGACCAGGCCTGCACAACACGTGGCCCACAGAGGCGCACTGTGCAGCCCACGCCCAGCTGCAAAAGGTGTTCAAGAGCCCCTGCAGGGATAATAAAGAATATATGAGTGATATGAGCGGCACCCTCGTATGTAAAATCGTACATATTTTGTACGTTGTGATGAAACCCTTTAAAATAATGAGAATTTTCATCTTGTGTTCAGTACCATGTGTCGTGTCAAGCCATCATTTTCAATAATCAGTAGAATTTTGTGGAGCAATACATGGTCTCAGTAAATTGTATTCTTGATTCTGGAAAAATGAACTGTCGCTAGAATCCGAAGCAGTGTAATTCGGTAATTGTCAAACCAAACCTTACCATGCTGCTCCTATTTTACATCTGATTGCTGTCCTGTTGTTCGGTGCCTCGCATAAATTTTTATGTTATGTTTAACTGCTAGATTGTATCACTGCTACTATACTTTTAATGTATATATTTTTTACTTCAATATTTTAACAACTTCACTCTTTTATATGTCAATTTCACAGCTAATTAATGTATTTTTCTAGTCTCAGTTTAACAGTTAAACAGAGGGGAACAATCCTCCAGAAGTGCATTTGTTGCATTTTGAAAATATTTATTAAATGATAAAGATAAGGACTTGAGTAAATAATGCAAAACAAACCATGGCATTTTGAATATATTAAGTATAACAGAAACATAATCACATGAAATAAAAAATAGATCAGAGCTCACGTTAAAGCAAGAATTTTTAAACCCTTCTAATATTAATTTTGTCCAAAACCAGATTTGACAAAAAGTATTACCTTGGCATTAAAGGCTTTACGTCCATAGCTGATAAATTCTCCATGCAAATGGAAAGTAGGCATCAGTCTCAGAACCGCTGTTCTTTACCCAGTCCTGACCAACAGAAACTAATACATACTCCAATTTGAGCAATTAAAATGAACAAGAAACAGCAATATATTTTTATGATTGCTGGAGCAAATGACACTGTTCATTTCTGCCTCTGGTGAATGGCCGTTCACATAAGTCGTTTGGCGCTGAAATGGGGTTCCTTGAAAGATTCAGAGATATACAAGTAATCTGTGCTGTCGTGACCATAAAACCCTATGCCTCAAGCAAGCAAGTTTCCAACAAGTGTGATAAATACAAGGTGATATCAGATGAAGAAACCATTGTCAGATGACCTATACACAACCCATACCCAATGCATACCCAATCCTTATCTCTCTATTTTAACAGTAAACACTACATTGGCTTTTGGGACATCTACCTTAGGACAAAGGCAAGTAAAAGGCAAGTAAAAGGCAAGTATCCTTTTGGACGTCTAAAAGTTGCTTATTGAGGAACTCAGGGAACTACTGGGCCCATTACACAGACTGTTCATGTGACCATCAAAGTTATCGCACTGTATACCTGTTCATATAGCTGCTAATCTTTCAGGAAACAGATAATTACATTCGATATTAGTTATGAAGAAAGACTAGAAAAACTGAACTTGTTTTCACTTGCAAAAAGACGTCTAAGAGGGGATCTGATCACATTGTACAAATACATTTTTTTTCCCTGTTGTGGCATAATTCGCAATTGCCCCAAGTAGGGTTTTTTGCCATCTTTTGGTTCAACTTTAGAACTAGGTATGTGTGATGGTCTGAAGTCTTTTTTCAACCTACTATACTATACTATTATACTATCCTAATACTCAAATACCATGGATTACTGCACTCAAAGATGATACGACTGTATGGCCCCCATTAGTGTATTGAAACTGCTATATTTAGTGTGTGTCTGATGGATTACTTCTTTCAGGACTGCCAATTTTCTATGTGGACATCAAAGGTTTTGGCTAGGTCTCTACATTTATTAAAATTCACATGGAACATGTGATTTTAAAGCTTCAGGTCTTTTAAAGCCATTAAATGACTTGGGTATTTTTTAACTGTTGTGCCTTATGTTAGAACAGCTTTCCTAATGTTGGATGCTCAATTCAGACTATCCCAAAATCATGATTAATAAATGATGGTCACAAGCATATTGTATAAAGGATGGTATGAGTTCCTACTGCACCCTTTGTAACATTTGTACATCATCAATCTTCTAAAACATTTCATTACTTGTGTTACTTTTGTTACTTGTGTTTACTTTTGGGGAATGAGAATTCTTAGAACCACAGATGACAAAGACAAGAACATGTATTCTTTCTTGTCCAACATGCTAGCTACGCTTCTTACTTTGTTGTTGACTTAAGTCAAGCAAAGTCGAGGTAGAACATTCTATGCAACGTGACCAAAGTGCTTCTATGTTTTCAAAATTTTTGATCTGTACATCAAAAGTAGAGACAAATCTGGTTTAAAAGTTGGTTACAGTCCAAACGCAAACAAGCTTTTCACTGACAGATGGCACAATAAACATATAAATGTTTCCTGTAATTTCTTGGCTTGCGAGGGCGAGAAATTCTGAATATTTGCGGAGAAGGTTGGCTGTGGTCTGCTATAAATAATTTAGATGTTACTGCGAATGCAGCTTTACAAGGAATTTAGGAAATGGAATTGTTTGAACATTTAAAATGCAGGCATTAAATTTTTGCAACAAACAAGGTAAAGGTGTAAAAACGTAATTGTGCGGTAAATAAGTTAAGTCTTGCAGTTTCTCTTACTTACAAGACTATTGGAAATCATTCCTGATTTAAACACATTTTTGGCATGTATTAAAATGCCATATGCTTGCAAAACGCTTTGTGAATTTGGGCACGCACATATTTGATGTCACGTGGGTTGCATATTTTATTTGTATTTCACCAACTATGCACTAGAAATGTGCAGAAATATTTAAAGGTGCCGTTCCACCTACTTTGCTGAATTTAGCACTTTTGTATCTCAGCGCGGCATTAGAAATATAATTACAAGTACAGTAGAATGCACTAATTCTTCACAGAAATAATAAATGCATTATGTAAAATTTTGGCTTGATCATATTTTTGCTGGGGACAATTAATTGTCATGTGACACAAACGCTGTAGTAACAGCAAAAAGCTTCTGTCGCTTCTTAAGGGACTCCAGTTATCTACCATCCCCTCAGTAAAGTAAAACGTTCTTACGTTACATCTAAACCTCTGACCCCCTAGATTTAGGTTATGCCCTCTTGTTCTTACATTTCTCCTCCTTTTAAATAAACGTCCCTCCTGTTCTTTGAGTCCAACACAGAGCTTGAAACGTAGTCTCTGTAAACATATAAGGATGCATCTTACACATACGCAGAGTCACCTAAAATGACCCACAGTGCAGCATGAGGTTGTAAGGGACATGAACCATAATGCACTTAAACATATATATATATATACATACAAAACCATTGATAAATAAAAACACAACACACCATATTTGGATGAATCAGTCCGTGGACTTTTATTTAAACAAACTTTCAACTGTAACTTAATAACTTTGTAACCAATGTAACCTAAACATACCAAGCCCTTGGCACAAGCCCAGAGCACCAGACGAAATTCACCTAAACTTGCCAACCGCCCTAAAAGCCAGTCGGCATAACTTAAATTTACAGTTCACCCTAAAAGCTATAGGGTAACTATACCCCGATAAAAGCCACGACAAAAAAGGACAAAAACAATATACATAATATAGGGTGGGAGGGCATATTTCTGCATTAATTCTTCCATGGAGTCTTCGGCTTACCAACCTCGCCACTGCTCAATAGACTCAAGGTCAGTGCAGTATAGGCTCAGCGGTTCGCCAGGTAAGTAGTTGAGTTTCCTGCCCATAGCGCAGCGCGAGGCGACCTCGAGGCAGCACAAGACACCTAAAAAACATGGCAAAGTGCTAGCGCAGGCACAAATCAAAAACAGCTTGCATAAACTCCCATTTTTTTATATGACTACTTGACCTTTTTAAGAACTAGAGTCTCAAACAGTGGATTTTCGCCCTAAATGGGTGCATCTGTTCACCCTATGCTAAAGCTGGCCCAAGCAACAAAGGAGGAAAAAATATAAAGAGTGGACTGTTTTTTTGTTTTTGTTTAATTATTATTTCAAAAGAGAAGAAATACCAGAATAAAAGTTTATTATCTAAAGCTAGAGAGTGAGAAGCTTAGATGTAATGTAACAAAGTTTTATTTTTCGAGAGCCTGGTAGATGAGAGGAACTGATTCGGGGAAGAAGTGGTAGAGGCTAATACAGCGAGGGAACTTAAACATGTATGGTGTCGGCATAAAGCTATCCTGATTCTAAGACAAGACCAAAGATCTGAGTCTTTATATCAGGAAAGATGGGCAGCCTAGACAGGCCTAATGGTTCTTATCTGCCATCAAATTCTATGTTTACCCACATAAACATTACATAAATATAGATGTTTTTTCATAGGTTTCATTATATTTTATGTTAGCATAAATTAATGGAGATTCATCTATGGTGAAATATTCAAATGTCATCTAACAATCATCAAAACAAGACACCTATTGGATAATAAAGTACAGTCTATAAACTTTTAAGAATAAACAAAATCCAGAAACGCAGAGCTTTCATTGCCTGATTAATTTGAATAGAGATATATGCACCAAAATGAACCTTTTAGCTTATAACACATTAAATGACGTAAAACTGTTTGAATAATTATGCTTTGCAATAATGTCAGAAGAGTCATTTGTGGGGGGAAATATTTAGAAATCAAAACATTCAAAATGCTATTTAGTTTTTGATCCTAAGAAGAACTCAATGATTATTAAAATGTACTTTACACTAATTAATTACCATTTTCAGTTCCTACACAGGAGAGATTATTCTGCAAGATCGGCTCGGAATCTGTCTGATTTATGGGAAAGCAGAATTTAATTGTTCTAGTTTTGAATAATTAAATTGACTAAATTCCCTCTGCAGCCATTACAGAGGATGAGTGTGTCATGGAATAAGAGTCAGCCCCCCAAAATTACATCTAGAATCTGCATGAAGGCATCTCTGTTTGAGCTTTATTTTGTTTTAAATGTTTACATTTTCCCAAAGTACAGAGGAGTAGAATCTATAGATCAAGTAAACAAAACAAAAACCAAAATATTAGTTAACATATTGGTTATGTTAAGTGGGGCTTTACTTTTATGGATGAAACGAAGAAACAATAATTCTACACAACTGAAGTTTTATGAACAACACCGATGCGGAGGATGTGACATTTCATGTCAACAACAGTCCTCAATGTCAAGCTGCAGCTGCTAAGGTTGTTTCAAGCTACTACATTTGGTGCTAAAGCAGCCCCAGCAGGCCAATTGGCTGATCTGGGTTTGGTTCTTCGCACTAGCGGTCCATTTGGCGATGAAGGCTTATCACATTGGGCTGGCCAACTAATGGGGTTACCGAAGCCTTTTTGAAGCTGAAATTCCTGGTTTACAGGATGTTACAGGGTTGTGGTTGAGGATCGGAAAGGTCGGCCACGGCGTGGAATAATTGTTTTTCCTTTTGTGTTGTTATCAGACTGGTAGTAACACAATGTAATACACCAAGGTGAGTAAAAGTGAACGCGTTAGCACCAAATACGTAGATGCAGGTTTTTTGTTTATTTATCACTAACCTATGTGCTAAGTAGTTTCTAACATAATTGAGGTGTAATAAGTTAGTCGTGCAGATATTAAGACCGAGGTACATCAGGAAAGGAGCCTCTGCCCCAAAGTGCTTATTAAGTATTAAATATTATAGAGAATTCTGTAAAAAGACCTCAAGTGCCCATTCACTTACACACCTATTGAGCTTGATGAAGGACCTCAGAACCCGCCAGACCAATGAAGACAGCACATTTTGTACATCGTTTTATCATTCATTGTAGCTTCCTATTCTCATCAGGGACCCATGGGTAACCGCTGGTATTATACATAATGTATGTCATACAAGTTGTTATTATCTTTACTCTGAATAAGAATAAGGAAAAATGTGGGGCCTGATGATGAATAGACGCATATAATAGGCAAAAGATTTATAGCACTAAGAGATTTATTATAAAATATTTAACAATAAAAACCAAAGAACCAAAGATATTAAACAAGGAATTTAGACAGAAGCAGTTTATTGGAACATAAAATTTAAGACTCACCTACAGTTGAAATGGGATTTAAAAAAACATAAAATGTATATAATTGTATTAATAGAAATGTAGTTATTAATAGAATATAGTAATAATGAGGGATAAATGGAAGAATTTGAATGTGGTTAGAGTTTAACGTCACTTATAAAGGACCTGAACCTCATGGGTATTTTATAACGCATTTTATTAGTATCGCCTTCCTTGTTATTTTTCAATTGATCCTTAAAAGTAACACTGTTTCCATTGGAGTCACTTTCTATCATGACCAGCCCGGTAAGCGCCTCCTGCATAATGCATAGTTAAATCAGTAAGACTCCATTGAAGCATCAGCACGGGCTTAACTAGAAACCACAGAGCCCCGGGGCCCCCTAACTTCACCATCATTGCCCATAAAACAGCTTGTGATTGTAAAAATGTTGCCCCAAGCAGCTTATCAGTACTATACTAAACCGTTTATCTGTGTCCTCTTTGTCCCCAAACATTGTGTCTGTGCCATGATTGCCCCTCCCGCTCCAACACACACTCACAATTTGCACATGCTAACACACTCATACTCACTAAACACATGTACACAATCATTCTCACACACACTCCCTCCTACACCACTCATGCTAGCACACACTCCATTTCACTCCACACCTACACATAGATGTTCACACACAAATGCTTACACATACACATAGATGCTTATACACAAATGCTTACACATTTATGCCCACATAGCAATTCATGCTCACATACACTTATACATACACCTTCATGCCCATATACACTATTACATAGGCATTTTATGCTCACATACACTTATACATACACATTCATGCTCACATACATTTATGCATAGACATCCACGCCTACATACTCCTACACATAGATATCCATGCTCACATACACATGCATACTATGCCAGCAGCCTTCGTTTCACTGCAGGGTCACATCATGTAACATAACGTGAATCAGCTGTGTCTCCCCGTGCCAGTTCCGAATTTTTAGAAGGGCCCTTTCTGAACAATTTTGAACCAGAACAAGTGGTTGCGATGGTCCCCCATGCCCCCTAGAGGGAAAGGCCCCATCGCAGTTGTGACCCCTGTCGTTACGCCACTAGTCATCAGTGATGCATTGTACAGAAATAGCACAGCCTTTCTTGCAGAAGAACACTAACAGGGTTGCCTTTTTGTTATAATATATTGAATGGTGGATAACTCCAAACTTAGTGAATAAACCCCCCTGACTTACAAATAGTAGAGGACATAGTCAGTGACTGAAAATTCAACTTAATCATATTTTTTTTTACAGCAACCGATTTCTAGCATGTTGGTGGACAATTCTGGGATCTTGTGGGATCTTTTGTACATGTTAGACATTATAGGACGGTAACGTGTACAGCCAATGGAACCCTGACATAACGCTTTTCCAAGATATGTTCACTAAACATGTCCTTGTACCCTGTTGCAAAGACACATAACTGAGGTTTGTCTGCAGACAAAAGACGTTTGTCGAAATAAAATGAAATAAAACCAGGTTTTCATCAATACTAATCTGCATTACTGTAGACGCAGTTTTTGGATTCTAGTTAATAGACAAATGAATGTCTCAACTAAATTTGGTTTCTGAAAAATATCTACAATTATTAACAACCTCAGTTTACACTTCCATATAAATGACTTATTTTACTAGACTTTTTTTTTTTTTTACCTCTTTCGATGATATAGTGGCCACGCTACAACAGAGTACCTAGAATGCATTATTTATGAGTTTTGAAGTAGAATTTGTTTGTTATATGTGACATACCTTTCCCTCAGACCCGTATATTATTTTGTTTTGTTGTTGAGCACGCAAGAGCCTTCTTCCTACCAGATGTTAATAAGAATACATATTGTGAATGATTTACTTTGTAAAATAATTCTATTACATGTAATCATTTTAAACCACCAATATCTTTGCAGATCAATTCTAAAGATGTTCATGGTGCTTAATATTTTTATCTGGTTTAGCAAAGAGAAGGGGGCATAAAGCCCCGTAACGCCCAGAGAAGGGTTTGGGGTGGATTAAAAAATGATGCTTTATATACTCCAACAGACATTCAGAGTCATTTTAATATTTTATATCAGATTCATAGTAAAAGATGTGCTTACAGTTTTGTGAGAAACAAACGCTCATAGGGCACTCTAGAGCAGCTTGCTCTTCCTGGTGGTAATATATGCAATTTGACCATTATAAGTTGCGACTTTTTGATTTGTATTTTAATATATTTATTTCTGACTATAAATTACATGTTAAGGATTTTGTAATACGTATGCTAAATTGGTGTCTTATCTGAGTGAAAGCAAATCCTAATGGGGATCAAATACACACCTAATGACCTTTCTGTTCGCATTCGCAAGTGAGGGCTAGAAAGGAGACAGAGGGGAAATACCCCCCATGCATCTCACTGTTATGAAGATTTTGGACCCTGTGTTTTATGGACTTTAATTTTCATACCTATAGACACCAGGGGTAAATGTTTTTTCACCATGTATATGATGCTTTGATGGGGTTCCATGTAATTCCTTTTGCATATTGTTGTGTGCTGTACTCCGGAGCATCTGGCTGGGATTGCACCCAGAGTCAAAGTTGTCAGACCACCCCTTCAACCAACCTTTCTACCTCAATCCCATATTCTATTTTTGGTGGTGGCAGCGTCGACGGGGCGGGGGGGGGGGGCCGCGCAGTGGCTGATGACATCACCTACCTGAAATTAATTTTTTCAGGTTGGGATGTCTGTAACTGCCTCATTTAAATTGTACAACACTGAAAAAAATGTTGGTCCTTCATAAATAAAAGATACTACTACTAATACTACTACTACTTCTAATAATAATGTTATACACCTGTTAGTAGGCTGAAAAACCTAAACTCAATAAATAGGATGTCCACATACTCTTGGTCATATAGTGTAAGTATCATAAAATAAGCTCTTATTTTGTTATACACTTACTGCTCAATAATAAATAATATGTGTAGAGCTATATGATACTAAGCCTTCGGTGCACTCCCGGACTAAAAATAAGAAATAGAAATAAAACGGGATTGAGATGCAAGCATATGGAAAGATGATGATCAAAGTTATTGCATATTGTTTCATGTTGATTTTGTTTCATGTGGCTATTTTGGCCCTTTAGTGTGATCAACTACAGCATATTAAAACAGAAAAATAACAATTTCGACAAATTAGATTTTTGGTATTTGTTCATGTGTGTTAGATGCATTTATGCCTTTTAAATTAGATGGTTATCTTGTGACAGTTTGGACACTGCTGCGGTATATCAGAATACCTGGGAACTCTCGCGGTTTGACCCTGAGTCTCAGGGTCTTTGCCCCAATCTCCAGGGTCACGTGGTCTGGAGCTGACTCCTTTTTGTTCCACACAGTTGTCATCATATCTGCTGGGAAATAGAATAAAAAGAGTTCCAGAACATTATGATCCCTGACATTCCACCCAACATTTGAAATGACCAGAGGAACACATGCTTGGGAGTGTGATTAGATAGAGGACAGAGGGGTCTGGACTGTCCGCTTGGTATGTTACACATCTCCATGACTCTTCCCTCTTACAAGGTGACACGTTATGGACTGGAAAACCAGAATTGGTCGTATTGGAATATAAAAAATAAATATAATACCAATATCTGCTATGCATGTAGTCATTTAGAGATCACTTAATCAAAATGTAAGCAAACTGAGGGCAACCAAATACTATAATACTGTCTATTGTGAGAACCCATCTTAAGCATGGAAACAAACCCCCTAGTGTTTAGTTATCATAATGACAGTCTTATTAACCAAACTATTTGATACAAATGTATTTCTGGTGTTAAATAACTTCTGTATCTATTCAAGTCGTGGCTACTGTGTTTTAATGGGTGGCTAATGACCTATTATAACTGAACTATGCAAGATATTAAGCTTTTTTTGGTTTGTGTTAATAGACCCATCTTGTCCTATGATGATTGTCTCTTGGCAGTGGCTTAACACCAAATATCAGGGCTCCAGGACCATGCAAGCTGCAAGCTGCTCTCTCCTCTCCATTCTGTGGATGATCTAGGTGGCTGCTAGTTGTGGAACACGTCATAACTAGCGTCAAACTGCAAATATGCTAATAGTTTGGGTCACATCATCGCAATAATAAGTGATACAATAACAGTGCGTACTTGGTAAAAAATTACTGCTGGTAACAAATAATCACTTAGACTATTAGGATATGTTATTAATCACTAATGTCATCACTAATTCATCTTGGGCACCCCTGCACTGTGAGGGCCTATGGCCCATATTAATATTGTATCACATATACCAAATGTTACATATATATATATATATATATATATAATATATATAATATAATTAAAGCATCTCTAATTCATTAAAGTAAGAAAGGAAATCAATATCTGTATATATATATATATGCTTTTTTGTTTCAATACCGTATTAAATATATTATAATAGTTTATTTCATTAGGATTTGTGCTATGAGTTATAGATGTGTTTGGTAGGCATGACATTTGTGTCACAATCTGAGGCAGGACTGGACCACGTGTGAGATATTAAAGATATACACTGGATTAGGAAACAGTGGACATGGGGGATTCTGCTTTTTTAAAAAGACCTACAGCTTTTATTGTGCCTTTAAATAGCACTCTTTCTTAATCTTAGCTTTAAACTAGAGTTGCTGTAAAAATACATGTAGCACTTATTTTAGTAGTCTGGACAGAGACTGACACAAACCATTTGTGAGTAGGTTTGCTATATCAGCCACTTATTCCATAAATCCCCTTCTGATTCTTACATGTTGCTGACCCCCCCCCCTTTAGTGCTGCCCTTCAGTATGTGGAATATACTACATTACAGTATATTTTTCTTTAAGGAGCATCAGAATATTCACTGGCACTATTATGATATGGAAGGTTAAAAATGACAATATACAACGCTGACAATGACATTAACACACTTAAGACATACTGGTTATGTGAGCTTAAATTCTGTTAGAGGTAAATACTCACAGAAAAAAAAAATCAATTACTTAATCAAATGTGTACATCCCCATAATGCAGTGAAATGCTGTATAGCAAGTGTAAAATTGTAAGAAAATGAAAAAAATGACAACTAGTTGTGAAAAATATTGAACATATCATACATTGTCTGCCATCTCTGGATTGTGCCTTCAAATCTTACTGTTTCTTTTTCTAGCATATTGGTTAATAAATATAAATCTATAAATATGTTTAAGCAAACATTGTTCTAGTTTCACCTGTTGTATACATGAAGAGATTTTAATATACAGTAACATAAATATTTTCATGGTGAGTATTCCTCATTGCCATATGTAATGTATGGGTGCATATAGTTAAGGAGAACACCATACTCAGCCATCCCCCCACTGCATATCATGGGGTCTCTTTAACATTAATCGGAATCCTATCTTTATATATTTTAGATCTCTTTGAAGTTCCTAAATCTCATCCTCACAATATCCTTCTCACTGTCAGACAGTTATTTCCACATGAATACAAATTGTTTTCTCAAGACTCATTGTGCTGCTGAAGGATATTTCCCACAATGTCATTGCATATATATCAGTTATCTAGAAGGTGCAAGCTGAAGTTTCATAAATATGGATTTCCTCCTAGATCAAGCATAAACAGATAGATTTGCCTTAAGTCCATTAGTGCGAGTTCACTGTCACACACATAGCCACAATGGCTAGTGAATAATAAACACACAATCACATGCTGTTGGCTTCATCAACGTTAGTGAATAACTCCCCCACTCCATGTATATTCACCTAACATGTTAACCCTTTCAGCGCCCCGATACTGAAATGGTAAAGCAAACACCATTGTGATTATCGAAACTAACTAAGTAAATAAAAAAAATTAAAACATATTTAAAATCATTAAAATAAAACATGTTTCAAGGCTTTGCCTAGAAGATTTTATCTGGACTTTTGATTTTATTGTTATTTCTGTAATAAACAAAAAAAATATTTTTTAAATGAAAATCCAGAATGCCCCAAAAACATACAACATATTTATTTCCTTAAATCTCATATTCATATATTTTATGTATAAAGGAAAACTTGATCAATCTAGTTAAAAAAATATCTATCCGTGCCATAGGTAATGAAGTGCATTTTGTTTTTTTGTTTTTTTTACTATTACCTTTTTTTTTACTATTTTTTTAGCATATATGTTCATAAATAAAGCGGTGTAACAGGTTCCAGGGCTGCACACACATTGCATACTAATGGCACTATTAGTGAGGGATAATAAGTAAGGTGCAGCCTCGACACCTGTGGTCCCTCTGTCCCAAGGAGAAGTGGGTAGCTGGGCTGCAGGCTGGGTCCCAGAGCACAAAGTTTGGGGGGTCTCAGAGGGTCTCCTTGCAATGGGGAGATTTTTGGTTGAAGTTCAATATTCGCCCAGGCTTTATTACCAGCCTTTAATGAGACCCCTTTAGTCCGTGACGTGCAACCGCTCCATCTCATTAAGGAAATCGCTCTTCAATGCTGATTATTTTATTTGCAGCCATAATTATATTTCTTTCGGCTAAATCACGGTTTAATGGAGCCCACATGGAGGGCAGCAGTACTAATTAGAGTAGGAGATGCAGTGCCGGGAGCTGGCGAGCTGGCGGCCGGAGGAGGAGCACCTGAGGCTGAGGAGCGAAGACCCACCGCTCTCCAGGAGGCACCGCGATCAGAAGGAGGAGAAGGGTCTTAAAGAGGAGGAGGGGAGCAGGAAGGAGAGGGGGGAGTGCAGATAGGGCTGGGGGGGGGGGGGGTATCAAAACACAACAACTTATTACTTCTAATTCCCCAACTGTCACCAAATCACTTGCACGAAACAAGAATCTAATTTGTTAAGATGGCATTTCAGCAGATAGAAGATCGATTTTCTCTTTAGATTTCTCTAATTTGGTGAATATAGAGAGGATTAGCTTTACTCGGGCCAGAGATATATATATATATATTATATATATATATATATATAATATATATATATATATATATACATCATATATACTGATCTAAAGCCCAGCCTTCAAAAACTATAAGAACAATGGGATTCAGAAATAAATTCACAGTAGCAGCAGTGAGGGACACAAGAATTCCAATCACTCAGATCAGTGATACAGACCCAGCACACGAATGGCTGTTGTCAATATTAGTAGGGTGTCATCATCAAGCCGACCCCTGTAGAAATGAGGGGGTGTTAACCCTTTCGAGGCCACCAGATATATGGTGAGAGAGAACCAGGTAGCCTTTTAACGGCTGCCTGTCAGGAGGGGGGGGGGGTAATACCCTGGCAATGAAGGGGTTAAGGGCAATTGAGTTAGGGAATGGTGTGTTTGTGTGTGATCTTAGCTGCTCCTCCAGAGAGAGAGAAAGAAAGGGGAAGACTGATCTCTGAAATTGCTTCCAGAATTACATTTGTTTTTTCTTCTGATTTTATTAAAAGTCACTCCTCATCTCCAGAACGCGTGAAAATATCTACTTTCCACTCAGATACACCGCATTAACTTGTTGGAGAAGAATTTGTTTGTTTGTCTGTTTTATTTATTTGCTGGATAAGATTGATGCAATGTTATTAGTGTTATATCTGGGTCTGGAGACTGATAAGGTTGAGATGTTTCTTCTTTATTCCAATTACCCGAGTTGTCACGAAACTGATATAACTGATATACGATTATTTATCTTGTGTAAATAGAAATCAGAAAAGCAACGAACTTAAGAGCATGTTCAAAGAAAGCATGCATGTGTCATTAAATCCTATGGATGTAATTGGGGAGTTGAAATCTCTTGGTAAGGAGACAGCAAAGGAATGAGCAGCCTGGGGCTGATATACGCTTTATGGTTTAATAAAGTACATAAGTTGATTCTGCTCGGTGAAAAATATATGACATTATTCTGTGTGTTCTTTATATCATAGGATTCGCAGTTATCTTCAAAAAAGTTGGCTATACCTGCCCTGTAGGAGTAATACAGATGGAAGCATGGATTATGCCACTGTAGCTATTGTGTCTGCTGCAAACTCCATATATTACTACTATTATTATTATTATTATTATTATTTGTCAGGTGAAAGGTTACTGGAAAAGACCAATGTTTCAGCAACATCTGATGGTGCACACTGGCACTAGCTGAGTGTGAGTGTGTCTGCTGGGTTCCTATGGCGCTGTCCAGTGCTGAATGTATTTACTTTAATGCAGGGTGATGTAGTTTACGGGAAAGGGAATGAGATTACGGAGTAGCAATTTAATGTTGCATTAAAGATAATGACCTAGGCTGATGGGAGTTATACTCCCATGGTAGATAGAAGGGAGTGGGTTATCTAGTCCTGTAATGTAAAGCGATCCCTGAAATTAGGTTTTATTGTGAAAACAGAAGGCTCCCTATTCTGTATTGCCCCTCTCCCCAGACATAGCAGGGACCTGCTGTCCGCCTGGATCTTTAAAGGCACAGCTGCCTTCTAGTGATTGATTCGAATTTTAGAGACCTCAGAGTCCTCACTGATGGAAGCCCTAACTAGACAGGTCTGACATTTATAGCCACATTAAACACAACTGCAAAAGCAAACAGGACCCTATGTCTCTCATACGTTTTCAGCAAGCAAATAACAGTAAAAGAAAAAAAAAGAAAAAAAACATGAGTGTCATTTAAGGAGAATTAAAATTGATTATTGTCATCAGGCTAGAAAATAGGAAAATGTAAGATCTTTAATTATTGGGGAAGGAGATGGGTGCTTAAAATGAACAATTCAACATGTGAAGGCTGCCTTGTGAATAATCATTTCCTGGACTGGGTTTCTTTAAACGGACAGTGAAAAGCTGGGGTGTCTCAGATCCATCAGCACTCCAAGAGAAAGAGTGTCACAATGTCACAGAGTAAAATGATTGACGGCTCTGTGTGTAGCATAGATATATATATACACACATACATATATATATACTGTGTGTCTAAATATAAATATATACCTATATTGTAAATGTATGTCATATAATACACCCTTAGGTTGAGCAATGAGCACACATAAACAAGTTCTATCGATTTAAAAACAAAAGACCCATTCTTTCTGGTGTTTCCAATACACACAAATGCTTTTAAGTACAATAATTTATGTACATGCATTTAAGATTTACAATGCCCTATTAGACTTAGCAAAAAGTAACAATACATAAATACACTTAATAAATATGTAATATAGATAGATGTAGAAACGCGCACACTGATTTACATACATTCACTGTAACATATATATATATATCTGTTAATCAGTTGCTTTTTAAGCTGTTGTTAACCCTTTGAGTGCCGAAAGATGATGATGTCCATTTTAACATATTGCATATCGTTAGTACTAAAGAAAGAAAGAAAGAAGAAAGAAGAAAAAGAAAGAAAGAAAGAAAGAAAGAAAGAAAGAAAGAAAGAAAGAAAGAAAGAGAAAAAGAAATCCGATTTCCTTGAGCCAGGTCTCTGGCAGATACTCTTGTACAAAATTCAATCTCTATTTTTATGAGAGGTAAACTGTCTAAATAAATTGTATTAGGCGCCGACCAATATATTTTCTGGTAGTTCCCATTGTTCCAGTTCTACATGTGTGTTACAATCTAAAACCTATTTATGGAGCAAAAATCACTACATCCGTCATAGAAAATCCTTTTAGTCTGCTTTAAAGTGATTTTTGAGGACATTTCTCCCATTCTGAAGATTGGAGTTTATTGTGGTCAAGTCAGTTCGACCTACCTCAGCCAACCAGCTGTAAGGATCACAATAATAATAATAATAATAATAATAATAATAAATGTCTATCAAAATACAATCTGTTAATTTAGGAATTCATATAATCATACAGCAATAAAGGTTTATGTATCAACTACATCTAGAGTTTACTAATTTGTGGGATTAATAAGGATTTATTGTTTTCATTTTAACATTTAATGAATTTAAACTGTTATGCATATTAGTTATAAAATAACATTAGTAAAAAAAAAAAAACTCCTTATCCTCCAGGGAATTTTCTTGATAGCCTTTCTTGGCAAAGGCATACAGTGGGTTAATGGGTTTTGTTATATCTGCCTCTCCTCCTTCCAAGGAATCCCATATCTTATGGCTTATTATTAGCGATACTAGCTGTTTTTTTTTATTTTTTTCCCTCCTTCTTCTTCTGAGCCTGAAAAGAAATGATTTAGTTTGTTTATACTGCTGCAAAAATCAAGAGCAATAGAGAAATCATAAAATGAAGCGGTCTATCAATCACAGAGCGCCCGCTAACACAGATTGATAATCCTTAGATTTCTCCCCATTGCTGATACTGCGATGAGCCTGCTCAGGGAAATCTTACACATTATTTATCGTCAGGAGAACACCGAGCGTAAATCCACAGCACGGTATTAGAGATGCGTGTGAGTGGGTAATATAGATGTATAAAATATATAATAACCGTTCGATAACAGCAGCTGATAAATACACGGAACACATTATTCAAAATTCATCTCTTAGGGATTATATGATTTTTATATATATATATGTATCTATGTATATGTGTATATAATATATATATATGTATCTATGTATATGTGTAGTATATATAATATATATATATATGTATCTATGTATGTATATATATATATTTATAAATGAACACAAGTATATGTATTTTCTCTGGATCAGGATTAGTGTGTAATTACTGTCTATGGCCGTGACTGTGTGCCTGACCCTTGCAGTGGACTCCGTAGCGGATTTTCTCTCCCTCCCTTTTTTCCCTCTGGCCGCAAATTCCCCGAACACGCGTGTTTTTCTCACAGCCTGTTACTGCCACCTGATAACCCAGCCAGTGGATCCGGTCTGGTACCAGCCCTGGTGTCGGTGCCATCCCAAACACACACACACACACACATACACATATACACACACACACACACACACACACATACCACACATACACACATACACATCCATACACACACACTACACACACATACATCACACACATACAGCACAATCTACACACATACACACATCACACACATACACACACATACACACACTATACACACATACACACACACATACACATTAATACACACACACACACACACATACACACACATATCACCACATACACACACATACACCACACATACACACACACATACAACACAACACAACACATACATGCACACATACACATCACATAACACACACATACACACACAACACCACACCACATGACAACATATACACGAAGACACATTACACAACACAGCACATCACATACTACAACACTATACAACACATACACACACATACACACATAACACACAGCACATACACATATACAAACATACACCATACACACACACACACACTAACACACACATACACACACATACACAAACATACACACACATCACACACATACACACACATACACACATACACACATACACACACACACACACATATACACACACATACACACAAACACACACACATACACATATACACACACACATACACATATACACACACACACACACATACACACAGCAGGCAGCATCCTCTGCGATCCGCACGAGCAAAGCCGGCAGAAAACGCACGTAAAGGTCGGTCCAGATTCCGCTCTGTCGCCTCCTTTGTTTCCCGATCGTCTCCAGTCCAAAGAAACAGCACAGCCCTTCTTTAAACAGAAATCTCTGCATCTGCTGCCTGGGAATACCCCAGTGTCAGGAGACCTGAACAAAAACACCCTGTCGTTTCCCTAATGCCCCCCCTTCTATGGCCACCCCTTCTCTAGAAACAGTTTTACACTTTTGTATTAAATGAATAATCTTAATTGCATCACTTTGGGATCAAAAATCAATGTTAATCAAGTGGAGAATGGTAAATATCAGTTTTCACTGAGCTCTGTTGCCTGGTAATTCATAGCTTGTGCAAATACAAGGGCAGACAAGAGAAGAAATTCAGGGGGAAAAAAAAAAAACAATTCAAGAAAAATGTTTAAAAATCAAGAAAGAAATCAAGTCGAATAACCTGAAAAGGGCATTCTGTTCGGTCTCAAACACAATTGAAACGGATTGTTTGGGAGCGGATCAGGAGTGGTGCAGAATTCTGCACTTAATTTCCTCAGTTATCATTTACAATAAGAACCTCTGGGTTTGACAGCCAAGTCTAAACAGTAGTAAATTAGTACAAATTTATACTGATTTTACTCTAATAATCGTAATAAAAGCTTATAGATTTGGCACTAATTACATAAATGCCTAATGATCTTGAAAATTACTCTGGTTAGGAATATATTACTAATCTAAACTTTGTTGTTGGCTGGCTTTGAAAAATCAGAGCATTAGAAATGGTTCGCTTCCCTTGTGCAGAGCAACTCGAAAATTGTTCTGCTATTTTAACATATTCAGATGAAAATAAAAAGCATTAAACTCTATTTACAGCATGAAATTGGCTTTGTATAGAAAACTGTCCTTAAATATCATGATGAAGCCTCTCTGCTCAGATTCAATCGTCACCATTAAGGAAAAAGAGCAAAAAAAATATTTTTGTGCGGCCAAGTTGCAGTTTTATATATATATATAATTGTATAATTGTGAAAAAAAGGTATTCAAGTTTGCTTTGCTTTTATACAAGGTAAGAAAGAGAAAAAAAATCAAGGAAATATTTTTCGCATTAATTGTCTATATATTAAAACAGAAAAAATTAAAGTACAAAATAAAAAAAAATAAAAAAATAAAGAGAGAGGAAGATAAAAATATGCCATCCACAATACTATATATATATATATATATATATATATTATATATGAGAGAGAGAGAGAGAGAGAGAGAGTTTAATATATATATTGTGACTATTACTATTGAATTGATGTTTTATGTATATTAGTATATATATTTATATATTATATATTATATATAATATATATATATATTTAATATATTTATATATATAATACATTATATATATTTTTTGAGTTTTTTTTCTGAAAATCTGGCCCTTTGCAGGCATAAATGTTTTTTCGGAATGATGCAGGTTACCGTATATTACCTGCCTCTCCTATTTATCAAGTACTACAAACTACACTTTCCATTTTCTCTGCTTCCTATGTCCATGTGCCTCCAAGGGTTAACTGACAGAGGGAGATTGTGTGGGTCAGTGATAAAGACATGTTGGAGAATTTTACCCCCTTGCCCCATGGCATTCTATTTATTAACGTAATGATAATAATACTCCAGCCCATGTTACTATATAAACCCTTTGATCGCCATTGGGGTGTGACATTGGAAGGGTTAATGTGCCGCAGTGCACGATGGCTTTAAGGATGGGGATATATCGGCGTATAATGAAGAGTTAATAACTGAGCGAACTCGTATATATCATCCATTTGTTTAGCTCTGCGAAGCGCCCGTTCTGTTTAATAATTTGAGTGAAATTGGCTGAAACGGATCCGTTAATTAACCGATTGCAGATATCGTTAGCATGTATTTTATTAGAGCCGCCGTAATTTGGTAATTTCAAAATAAACCTAATTAAAGTACAATAAATAAGTATAAATAGGCAAGCTGCAAACCGGCTGCGAAAATCCACCCCTGGAGTCTGAAATAGACTCTAGCAATGAGTGCTAACGCCATGGCCCCTTTCCTTCTCTGATATTGGGGCAGTTAAATCTTTCATTCGTAAATGTAGAGGTTAATCAGACTAAAATTTACACTTCTGGCTGGGTGTTTTACTTTTACCGAGAAAACGGTCCATACGTGGAGGAGACTCCCAGCAGAAGTGGTAGAGGCTAATATAGTGAGGGAATTTAAACATGCACCGGATAGGCATGAAGAGATATGGAATCTAAGAGCAGATCGAGGATTGATTACGGTCTGAGTCTTTACATCAGGATAAATGGGCCGACTAGATGGCCGAACGGTTCTTATCCGCCATCAGATTTCATGTTTCCCCGTAGCTTTTAACCATGTGATGCACTCTGTACGGTGAACTGGGTTTACCGGCGATCCCAGACCCTTATCTGGGGGGGCTTTGGGATTTTTTTTTTCTATAACCATCCCATCCCCACAACATTCCGAAAAGTCACCCAATAAACACAACTCACTGAGAGATAAATGAGTCAATCCCCAGCACTCACACTCACTTTGCAGTCCTGGGACCCCTGCCCCCCCCCCTCCCCGCACTCCGCACTCCGCACTCCGCACTCCGCACTCCGCACTCACACTCACCCGGTGACAGCAGCAGGGGGCCACGCCCAGGGAGCCGAGCCGGTGACATTTGCAGCTCGCTCCGTGATTGGTCAGATGTGCCAGCCGCTCACCGGCTCCCCCGTGCACTAAGCACCTCCCCGCCTCTCTAAAGGACATTATAATGCAGGGGACCCCCTTTTTAAGCACAAACCGAATTTTCGTTCATTTAGCTCATCTATATCTATCTATTATTATTATTATTTTTTTTTTAAAATCGTTAACCAGCCGGCAGGATTTGGGGGGGACAGGCTTTCGCCCTGGAGCGGTGCGCGATGCTGTCTCACGCCGACCTCCTGGACGCCCGACTCGGTGAGTTTGTGCCACCCTCTCCCCTCCCAGGAAACCGTCAATTTGTGCCTGATTCCGCCTTAATGTCCTCTAAATAGGCTAATTCCCGCTAAAGTAATTGTGTAGTATTAAACTTTAATTTGATTTAACGGCACTTTTATAATACCTGTAATCTGGGCGTCCGGGATTATATCTGCTCACAAATAACTATTTATCGGTGTTCTTTTTTCCCGGACACTTGTTTGTTTGGTTAAATATGACTTCCCATTTTCCTGGGAATTGAAGCGTATTTTGTTCGGGATATAAAACCGATCATGCAGAGAGGAGTAGTGTTTCTGCAGGCTGTATCTGCCTCTAGGCAGGGGAAGAAAAGTTAGTTGTATATTTTGGGTTTATGAAACAGATCTGGACGATGTCCCCGTTAAATGTTAGCAAGGAGCAGCTTTCCAGGCACCGACTACACGGCATCTACTGGGCAGTGACTGGAAGGAAGTTTCATGGGGGGGCAGGAGGGTACTTTTGCTGAGGCTACTAGAGGGGATTACTGCCCCTCATGACATCGGTTTTAAGGCTTTATCATTAAATTGTGTATATGATATCAGTAAGGAGTGGATGGCCAGAGGACTCAGTGATGCGTTCTTCGATTGTGCCAAGTTTTGGGTAAGGCATGGAGAAGCAGTGGCAGGGGAGTGGGAAGGCACAGGAAGAGATCCTAATGCTTATACGGAGATGAATGCAATGTGTTCGCCAAATCTTAAACTACAACTGTACCGATTCGTATTACATAACCAGTGTATGTCCAGTTTAAAGCAGAGTGGGTGCATTGCACGGTGGCCGGGCGTCAGATGCCCAGTGCATAGTACGAAGCAGAACGAGGGGATCTCTGCTCACTTATCCTTCCTCCTCCTTTCCAGGAATGAAGGACGCGGCTGAGCTGCTGGGGCACCGAGAGGCGGTGAAGTGCCGCCTGGGGGTCGGAGGCTCGGACTCGGTGCACCCCGGGGATCTGAGCAATAATGCGGACCCAGTGGAGGGCACCACCCTGCTGCCAGGAGAGGACATCACCAGCGTGGGCTCCAACCAGTCCTCCCTGGCGGTCAGCTCCAAAGACCCCGACAAACAGCAGCAACAGCAGAACCCGAACCAGTCCGGGCAGCAGCAGGGGCAGAACCAGGGGCAGCAGAAACAGAAGAGGCACCGGACCCGCTTTACGCCGGCACAGCTCAACGAGCTGGAGAGGAGCTTCGCCAAGACCCACTACCCAGACATCTTCATGAGAGAGGAGCTGGCGCTCAGGATCGGCCTTACGGAGTCCAGAGTACAGGTAAGGGAGGCCCGGCCGACGCACTGCTGCACTGCTAACACAACCGGGGCTGCTCCTGACTCATAGAAAATCCTAAAAACATCTCAATAACATCTCATCATAATAGCGTCACCATATCATTCGTGTACAAAAGATGATATAAAAACACTGAAATGCTGATAATGGCTGCATCATTAAAACTACAAATACCGAAAATGAAGAGTAAAAATTCAGCATTATATGATACGAAGGAATTTATATGATTTGAATTATATTATTATACTAATTAAATCAAATCAGTGCTTTTAATTATGATACCAGTTTTCTAAATATTTCCTTATACTTACTTTAATTTGTCCAAACAATAATAACATAAAATTATAGTTAATTAAGAAACCCTGTGTCATCAAAGCTTTAACTACCTTGGACATATATATATATATATATATATATATATAATATATATATATATTATTAATTGTATATATAAAGCAAGAGCCGCTTTATATAGGGATTTCCCTGTTAAATTATTATTATAAGGTATTATTTCTTTACACTTGCGCAAGTTCATTACATTGTAATAACACAGGGAGCTCTCCTTGGTACCGAAGTTCCATCCTGACAAAACTCGCATATAACACTTAAATAGCAACATTTAAAACGAATAAAAGAAACGAATTGATTTAATTCCAAATCATTTGCTCCATAAATTCACACAAATAACTGGAACTTTATACAATTAAAGGACGCCTAACGTCTTCTTGTAATTTCAATAGGTTTTTCACTAGTGCATAAAATGCAAATTTTTAAGATCTAAACTTTCTATATTATATTATATTATTATTTCTATATATCCATTATATTAATCCGAATGAATTTTCAAATCATTTGCGAACTGAAACTGTTTTAAATTATGAGAAATGTATTTTTCAATGTGTTAATTCGATATAAGCGGAAAGCAAAGCCATCCAAACAATATAATTGCATTTACAATGCTACGCTATTAACGAAATTTGCTGAATTTATTTATATTCGCAGTTTAATTTGAAAAAGTCATTGCACTAAATTATTTAACGAATATTTTATGTATTCGGTGCCACCGAACAGATTGTGCGACATTTCCTTTCAATGAATAAGAAACAGTTTGATCAGACTCATTTCTCCTATGGATGGGCTAAAGCTAACAGCGCTTCCAAACAACGAGCCGCTATTATTAGACTCCAATTACACAGCATAGAGGATCACATTAAAAATAATAATCAGACATTTATCCCGAAAGCAGCCCGATTCGGAGCTCGCCATCCCCTGCTTTGCCAGCCGTAAACCCGTTGCTTTTTATGGCCCGACATTATTACAAACCGATTTCAGGATTATTTATAACCTAGACGGCTTATTAAACAGCAATGAGAGAATAGAGCAAATGATACCATCACATGCAGAATAATGAGCGGACTCATTAGTCTCCAGCACGGATTAATTAACTTCCAATATTCTATTTACATAAAAAAGAAATCAGCACATCCATGTTTCTCAAATTTTATGGAGAGTAATAGGCGTGTGTACATGTACATATTCGTGTATATTAATCATCGGCATACATGTGCACTTGTGTCTATATGACCGGGGTGTATGTGTAGGTACATAATATACACTACATACTATATACACTACTATATATATATATATATATTTATTATATATATATATATAAATACATATATATAAATAAATTATAAATATACATATATAATATAATATATATATGGTATATATATATATATATATATATATATAGTGATATATTTAGTGTGTGCTCCTATGTAATGGTCCTGTCACCTGCCACATCTTAATAGGGAAGAAGCGGAGAATATTTGGAGCTCTAATGGAATGAGAGATTGCATTTCTCCCTCTCCCAGCGCTATTAACGGGTAATGAATTCGGCCCCGGGTTCACGGATGGCTGATCGAAATGAACCTCAGATTCCAGTTTTAATACAACTCTCCAGATTTCCTACCAAATCTTCACATTAATCATCTCCAAGCAGGATTGCAATGAGGTCTTCATAAAGAGTGTCTCATGTAAGAAAAAAAGGAGTAAGCAAATACCCTGGCCTCACACCCCATGCCCCGTCCTTATAACCCATTTACAGTGCAGAAATTAAACGGGTGATATATTCTCAAATACCCTTACACTATGTCTCTATTATAGCAGGACTAGTGGCTCGCAGGATCTCTATTAGGGCCCTACTAAAAACCCTGGGGTAGAGTGCTAGAGGGGTCTCAAATTCCTGCTTGTGTGCGAGAGCTGAGTCCCACCATCTAAATACATAAATACAATCATTAAAATATAAAATAACAAAAAATTATATATATAATTGTGATGTCATCCATTGCAGAATTAGTCTGTTTCCTCAGATGGTTTTTGGAGTTTCAGGCTGTCTGGAGATATTCTCCCTACCATATAACGACCGGTTTTGTTATTTAACCCTTTATTTCCCATGTTGCAGGGGTGGATGCCCCTTAAAATGCCCATAATCCACCAGTGATCAGACTGAATTATATGACCAGTGAAAATGATCTAAAAATATATTAATATCCTGATATATGTGATAGGATATGGCCCATAAGGCGTTATTTTTCTCTGCAGTTGTTTAGTCAAACACGATGAAGCAGATGTATCCCTTATATCATTTGGATTAGGCTAGTGGCTTCAAATTAATCTCTTGCTATTGTATATAATACATATCATTAAATCCAGAAATCAGACTATCACCTAATGTTTCCATAATATCATTTAAATGACGTCAGATATTATCGGCCGTTATATTATTTCCGATAGGCGTCATAAAATAAAAGGACAATGTATTTGCATAATTAGCACTTTCTTCATTTAAAATCCGTGCAGCCATATAATGAATTCCGGTACATTATATTGTGTTTGATTAATGCCCAGTGTGAGATGTGTCTCAGCCAGCATCCTCAAACATTTGCACAAATTTATAAATTATATATATATATATTATATATATATATTATATTAGAAAAGAAGACACGCACGCGTATATTAAAAACTAAATATATCTGTTTTATTATATAAAAATGAAGAGATTTCCAAAAATCTCTTTCATTTTTATTGTGTAACCCCTTAAATAAATACATCAAGAATCACTTAAAACATAAAATACAAATTATACGTTTAAAAAAATGGCAAATTTTATGATAAAATATTAATAAAAAAATACAAAGCTTTTTTAAATATTGAATGAGATTAAATGTGAGTTAGATTTATTCTTCTTTTATAAAAATGAAATAAAAGTATTCGGGTAATCAAAGCTACATTCTACAAAGCAAGTGTGTTCTCTAAGAGGAAAGGTCCATTTTATTCGGTAATATAATCGAGTCCCCAAAATAAAGATAGATGACTTATTTATTTATTTTTACATTTTTTATTAAGCATTTTCGTTTGTATTTTACTAATTGCAAGTCACTGAAAATGTTAAAAATGCAAATTAGTAAAAAGATTAGTTTGGGATAGTTGTGGATAAGAAGGGAATGGAAGCAGCCCCATAATGTGTTACAGACTTTATAGACTGGGTTAACCCTATGGAACCCAAAGATCTTTAATGCCAATTTTTTAATATGTATCTTTGACCCCAGAGAAAAGAAGCCTCTAATAGATTCGCTGTATTATTAGTAAATCATACCGGGATTTTAATTCATATACACACTAATGTTTTTTTTTTCTATTTTATTATTGTTTTTTGTTGTTATTTTCATCTCAAAACCAGTTAGGACATTTTCGATTCAGAATGTTGGAATGCATCGGGAAATGTTTTCAACGTCAGTATTTTGCGGAACAAAAAAAAAGAAATCTAGGATTTTATAAAACTCATAAAATGCACAATTACCAGATAGTTATTGCGTGGCAATTAGTCCACAGCCACGCGTGTAAGCGGCACCCTGACGTTCATGTTGTTTACATACTACATAGTCTATAAGCGATTGTTGGGTGGTGTAATCAATCAGGTTATAAGAGATCCGTAAATGGAAGCGAGAAAAGGGCCTGTATAGTTCTTTGAGCAAATAAGCAGATAAATAAATACAACAAATTAAAAATAATATTATATACATAAATATTTAAACAAATGTCATCAGACAGATGAGTACATAAGAGAAAATACATGATATAGTAGGTATGCTTTGTTAAATAATTATGCGTCAGTAAGTAAACAATAATAATAATAGTGATAATAATCATTATTATTATTACCGTTATTGGTGCTATTATTATTGGCCCTATTATTATTGTTATTATAGTACAATCCTTTAGTGTATGTAGAGATGGCTTTTCCCCAGCTGGCCGTTAGAATCGTGATAGGAGACCAAATGAAGGCCTCGGGGTAAGAGCTTTCTGCCAACAATTGGAAGACAAAGGAGAAATTATGACCCTCATGTGACTTCATAATGTTCGGAGGGGTCATATGTAGTTATGAAATCATAGTGTGGACCCCTGTGGCCCCTAAAGATATTAGCATGCAGCCCCAGATGCAGGATACAGCAGGGCACCGATCCAACGGGAGCTGCTCGGTGCTATCAAAATGGAAATGATATTTGGAGAAATGCTTAGTGCGGGCGACGGGAACGGAGACGTTAAATAAATAGACGGGGCAGCGAAGGATTTCACGGCCGCTCACCTTCTACATTTACACGCAGATGATTTCCACATTTAAATGCCACCTCCGCCCACTTCAAGGGCACATATACCTGCGGTTATTTCCCCTAACACTTCAGTGTTCTTGTTTTACTTTATATAATCTACTACAATGAGGGTCTTTGAGATTATAGTCCTAATGCGAGTTTTATTCCAGTTAAATCAGAATCTACTTTTTTGGGGAATGACACCCAAAATAAATGAGCGTCCCTTATGTTTACCGGATTACTAAAGTCTAGGAGCATCCATGGTCTCTGACCTGGCCATTGACATGCCAGCTCTTTCCATGCTCCATCTCCTGGACTGTATACGGGACGATATAGATTCCATAACACAAGGAGCTGTCCTGCTCACCATCCTCCTGAAACCAGGGAAGTTCTAAGCGAATCATCACCCACTTCTGCTGCAGAGCCAGTGACCTCTTACATGAGGAACACCTACTCTCTGAAAGCAACATTTATCTCTCAAAACATATATTTATCCTTCAGGATATTTAATTATTTACTCCTTAAAATATGTATCCCTCAAAATATTTCAACCATTTTTCCTCAAAATATCTGAATTATTTATCCCTCAAAATATTTGAGCCATTTATCCCTCAAAATATCTGAATGACTTACCCCTCAAAATTTTTGAACCATTTATTCTTCAAAATATCTGAATTATTTACCCCTCAAATATCCCAATATCATCTTCTAACACAGTTCAAAAAATCCACCACACCCCAGAACCCACAATGCAGGATATTTGGTGCAGATTTTTTAAACTGATCCTCATTTTAGATGTTCTCTCCTTTAAGGCTATCATGTTACAAAACACAGAAAACTAAAGAAAAAAAAAGTTAATTGTTAATAAAATGTAGCTTTTCAACACAATTCCTCGTATCTGTGTAAATAAATGCATGCATAAAAAGTGTATTAGGTTTTTTCTTTTTATTTATTTTATGTATTTGTATTTACGTAAAGGGATAATGATTAATACACACATAACTATATATTTCTTAAAAAATACACATATATTTATAAATAAATTAAAAAACATTCCTTGTATATATATCAAAATATAGTTAACATATTACATAATTTATTGATTAGATACATTTCATGTTTTTTATGAACTATTTGTACACACAGATGAAAGCGAGCTGGATATATTCTGATTTTATTTATTATAACGAATTCGATATATATATATATATATATATAATAATATATAATTGTTAAGTGAGAATGATTATTATTATGTGAGATGGAGGGTGGTAGTATGTGTGGTTAGATTGTGATGGGCATTTATTAATAAGGGACGGCAGTGTAGGAAATAGCTATATTATTATTAGTGTTTAGGGAGGGCTGCATTAATGTCCTGCATATTACATGACGTATATATACCGTATATATATACCGTATATCTATATCTATCTCTATATATAGGCATTTGTCTTATGGATCTCTGCGTCTCCTTTACCCTCCAGGTCTGGTTCCAGAACAGACGCGCAAAGTGGAAGAAGCGCAAGAAGACCACCAACGTGTTCCGTGCCCCCGGTACCCTCCTGCCTACCCCTGGGCTGCCCCAGTTTCCTTCAGCAGCAGCTGCAGCAGCAGCAGCGATGGGTGACAGCCTGTGTTCCTTCCACGCCAACGATACCCGCTGGGCCACGGCCGGAATGGGGGTCTCCCAACTCCCATTACCTCCATCTCTGGGCAGGCAGCAAGCCATGGCACAGTCCCTGTCCCAGTGCAGTCTGGGAGCCGGCCCCCCGCCCAGCTCCATGGGCCTCTCCAACATGGGCTCCAATGGCACGGGGCTGCAGTCACACCTCTACCAGTCTGCCTTCCCCGGCATGGTGCCCACTTCATTGCAGGGTCCCAGCAACGTGTCGGGGTCCCCGCAGCTCTGCAGCTCCCCGGACAGCAGCGATGTGTGGCGGGGAACCAGCATCGCGTCACTGCGCCGTAAAGCACTTGAGCACACAGTTTCCATGAGCTTTACTTAATACCCCCCCACCCCTGTATTATCCCCCATTTACCCCAGCCCCCCCCCGTATTCAGTTCATTGTCCCAGAGCAGAAGTGATCGTGCCATGGCCTGTCCTCGTTCTCTAGCTCGCCGGGAAACTGCTGTATGATCTGAAGGCAGGATGGCAGGCAATCCCTGTGAATCCAGTCGGCTACTCCCATAATGCCCAGCCAGCCACTTTGGGTGATGGGAGTTGTCTTTGTATCTTGCTGCATCTCCCTGGCAGGCATCATAGAGGGGGGATACAGCAGTGTAGGTCATACAGAGTCAAGAAACACAATTCTGCTCACACAACCTCATGGCTTAACCCCTTCCTAGCCAGAGGGAGGCAAAATGCTGCTCTCTGTGACTATTAGTGATTCCACATTCCAAATCACAGTCATCACCCTCTTTCTTTTCCAAATCCCTGCTTTAATTCACCCCCCCCCCCCCAGCCACTCCTAACCCAGTGGGCTTACAAAAGAAACACCATTTTCCAAGCACAATTATCCTTTCTAAAATAGATTGTTCACAAATGGATTTCTTTTGTGAGGACAAAATACTCTTCTGTCATAGAAGAAAACGCATCCTTTTCTTTTTTTTTTGCAAAAAAAAATAAAATAAAAATCTTTAAGAAGAAATAACCATAATCAGTACTATATTTTCCCTCTAGAGAGGGAAAGCACTTCACTTTTCTGAGGATCAGTTGGCAGCTCTGCCTTTTTAACCCTTGATGCATTGCTCGGGCCACTCGCCCTGTATCCCCAACAGGCCAGTGGTAGCCATGGGGCACATGTAAATTTCTAACCCTGGACTTTGTACAGAGAACCAATCAGCTTTTCTGCATGTGCTGGTCAAATCCACGTCCAGAGATCAGAAGCGATTTCTAAGAATGAAGAAGATGTGAAATAGGATGTTTTGTGTAGATAAAGCATTCTTGTTACATACTGGTCAGTTTGTGATATGTTTTAACTTATTGTCTGTGCTTATTTATTGATTTTGGGTTTTCTTAAATGTTCAAGCGAATAATGAAACCTATTATTTGAATTTTCTGGACAAGTTTATATCAATTTAACGTAAATGGATAAATAAAATCATTTTCAGTATGCGATCTGGAAAACGTGTCTTTATGTGGCATCCATAGTCAATCGCTGAATGGAGTCATAAGTAGCTGGCAATAACCTTAGTATGAGATCACATCTCCCGTTCTGTGCCTTTTTATTCTTATGTCTCATAATTACACAGTTAAACAGTTGCTAAGGTTACAAAAGACTTCTATTGATCTAAAAATAATACAAAAAAATATAAAATGCATCAACATCTTATGTCTCCTTAGTAAACACAGGCAGATAGAAAAGAACCATGCGTTCCATCTAGATTCCGTCCTTAGATTCAGGATTGCTTTATGCCTACCCCATGTATGTTTAAATTCCCACTGCTGCTGGGAGGCTGTCCCATTTATCTACCACCCTCTCAGAAAAGTAAATATAGTCGTTATATATAAGCCTCTAAACCCTCTATGGCTGTTGCACATTTTTAAATCCAAACATGCTCCATAAACTTGCTACATTTCTGTGCTGAAATGTACTGACCCATCCCTAATTCCAGAGGATGACGCTTGTAACATTTACTTACCAAATAACACACAATTAATATTAAAATTCTAAACACAAAACAAGTTAGTTACTGGTAAATATTTATATTTACATTTTTATATTTATATTTTGCTTGGAGCTTATAATAGGACAGACATTGTTAAAAAAAAAATAGGATTTTTTTTTTTGGAGTCATTCCCAATTTTGGGATTATAGGAAATGGTACCAACAGTACATGGGAGCTGCAAAGTACCAAAGAGAGTAGTACTTATAGAAGAAACAAGCCAAATCCTGGTGGGCATCCTCTACACGGGTCCATTCACAGAAAATGATTCATTTTTTTAACTTTCCATTTCAATATTATAAATTAGTAAACATATTGGACATGATTATGTGTTATATGTCAACAGACATCAGCTAACAGAGAGTCATGGGAGTTGTAGTTCAGTGACAGCTAGATGTATAGCAAACTGCGGCTTATTACCGGTATATCCAGTAGTGTAATTTGATCAAAATGTCAGCACTTATAATTAAGGAACGGTAACTTTTGTAAGATATGTAGAGTTTGTGCTTTACTTTGGCTTTAGTAGCTGTGCTGGATCTTTTCTCATACTGTTTATGTATATGACATAAACCCAAAACATTATGGGTCTGGTACAAGTCATTTTGACATAGTTCTTAGCCGACTGTATGTAACACATTTTTAATTGCAGAACTCGCTTCTCATGCGCAATGTCTACTCTACACGCAGCACCAAGCCTGTAATACAGCCACCTCCTGGTGTTCATCCCACCTCAGAGTGATCCTGTCATTCACCGACAGAAACTGCCGGGACTTCTATTAATATGGAACCCTGTCATTTATTATTACTAGCATCAGGTTAAAAATAAGTTCTTTTTAAAAAAAGTTTTTACATAATATAGTGTTTTCAGGCAGCTGCATATTAGTTGTTTATATGCGTTCTAGTTCTGTTATTTTAGCCCAGTCTGCTAGACAAAAACTGTATGTCCTTATCATACTGCCTGATTGACTGAGACTCAGCTTGACACTCTGACTATGTCTATGTAGGAATGGGGTTCATTAGCATTGTCATAAAGAATCAGCTCATCATGGTGTTTGAGCACTGAAAGTCACCCAAAATATCACGACTGACAAGAGTGGCAGCCTGCAAAGTTTATTGGATTAAAAGGAAAAAACCCCAGGAATTTGTCAATGCAAACATATATTTCTGTATACAGCACTGGATCTTATGCTCAAGGAGAAAAATATTTTGGCCCTTTATGGAATGGGGAGAGAAGGAACAAGTAGCAAGTATTAGGACCGAAATCTTAATTCCACAAAACCTATTTTTTTGGTCTGTTTTAGACTTTTGGACTTTCACTGGTAAGTTTTGTATTAAGGCTACCTTGTTCTGAGTATTTCTTTTTATCTTTGACTATTTTCTCAGCGCATTTTATTCTTGGGTTGTTTCTATTTAACTCCTTAAGGACTGGGCTGTTTTGTTAAATTTTTGTACAGTTCGTGACCTAGTCTAGCATTTCCATGGTGTTTAGCTATATTTTTCCTCTCTCTTATTTACTGTACCCACAAATTAGATATTGTTTTTTTTCTGGACAAGAAATGTTTTCTGAAGATACTATTATTTTAATTATATCATCTATTTTACAATATAACAATAATAAAATATGGTGAAAAAACGGTTTATTTGAAAAAATATTTTACTCATCTAAAAAAGTTAACGAAAAATGATGCTAAATAGATCCTAATATTTGTCCTGAATTTAGAAATACCCAATGTTTTTTTTTGCATGTTATATGGCAATAAGTACAAGAAGTGTATTACTATTGCAAAATATATATGTTTATTTTTCTCAAAATTAACGATAGTGACATTGTAACAATGAAATATCTCTTATGAATCACTGAATCACCCTCCACATGTACATATTTTTCAAAAGTAGACAACCTAGGGTATTCAACTTGGGGTATTTTGACATCCGGTCCTCCTGCGCCTATGTCCTACGGTATTTCAATGAAGGCAATTTTTGTATAATTAAATTATTACCACAAAATTTGACAAAGGCTAGTGGTAGAATTACTGCATGGAAAGTGTTAAAATATCAGCATTTCAAATACCCTAGGGATATATATACCTTGATGGGGTAAATTTGGGGTGTGCAGAATGACTAGATGTCAAAATTCCAAATTTAAAAATGCACATGTTACAAATATGGCCTTTACCCCACCAAACAGCCCAACAAACCTATGCATGGGTGGTATCACTGTACACAGGATATGTTGCTAAACACATATTGGGGTGTTTGGCAGTTTGACAAAGGCTGGTGGTAGAAGTAGTGCATGGAATGTGTTAAGATACCACTATTTGAAATACCCTGGGGTGACTAGTTTTCAAAAATATATATTGTTTGATTGGGATAAATAGAATTGGCCAGCTTCAAAGATGTCCCAAATAGAACATAGGCACAAGATGACAAGATGTCTAAATTCCAAGTTGAAAAACTGAAATGTGCACCTGAAGTTAATTATTTAATTTGTTTCATTAAAAATGTAATAACTTAATAATTTAATTAATTAAATGTAATGCTTTTTAAAATGTTATTTAATTATGTATTTAGTTTATTTAATTATTAATACATGATTAATAATTTAATAACTTAATTATGAATTTAATAACTTAATTCATTCAAAATGAATCAATCACATAAAAAACCCTAAAAAAAGTGCTGCTGTGCAAGATCGCCTGCCTATGCAGTGATCAATGCCAAGGAACTTTATTTACTGTTCCTGACTGGATGTTGCCGATGTAACAACACCCCCTTAGTAACAGAATCATTGATCCCTTCTGAAACTCTTGCCAGGAGAAAGGCAGCTCCATATTGAAAGACATTGTGCCCTGCATCCCCAATGCCAAGATGGAGTGGTGTAAAGCACATCGTCAATGGACTCCAGATCAGTGGAAACGTAGAATCACTCTTCATTATCTGGAAGTCTGATTGGCGAGTCTGGGTTTGGCAGATGCCAGGAGAACGTTACCTACTGGAATGCATAGTGCCAACTGTAAAGTTTGATAGAGGAGGGATAATAGTCTGGGACTGTTTTTCAGTGTTTGGGCTCCTTAGTTCAACTGCAGGGTGACATTAATGCTACAGAATATAAATACATTTTAGACAATTAAATGCTTCCAATTGTGGGGGAACAGTTTGGGGAAGGCCTTTTTCTATTCCAGCATGACTGTGCCACAGTGCCAAAGCAAGAACATCTTCGAGATGAACTGGAACGGAGATTGTGAGCCAGACCTTCTCATCCAAAATCAGTGCCTGACCTCGCAAATGCTCTACTGCATAATCTAAAAAAGAGTGGGCGGCACTCATCAGGTGGTTGCTCATCGGGGGGGGGGGAAGCAGGCTGGGCGGGGAAATCAAGGTTTCAGCGCAGCAGACCCATAGACACACCATGAAAGACCCCCTTTCACCAGAACAGCTCTAAAGCAATCCCTGCTTACAAGGTGGTGCTTTAGGCCAAGACAATTCTCTAGAGTCAGTCCTCAGTACCCACCTCTCCAGCTGCCATGTTTTTATCTCACCGAAAGTATTTGTTTTTATATATATATATTTAATTTTATTAAAGACTTTTTCTAAGAAGATTTGACCCCATCTGATGTTTGAAAGACTTCCTTTGTGCTTGTGAGTTCATTACTGATAAGGTTTTATGTTTTATTTAAGTAATTTATTGATTCTGCACCACTCTTAATTGTATATTTGTTTGGAACTTTGAAACATAGTGCAGAGTGCTGCAGGGGGGAGCGTTTCACATAGAGCAAGAATATTTATTGATTTATTGGTGATGTATTGGTGTACACACATCCTACACTTCTTGTGGTATTGAAGCCCCGGGGGTCAGAATGGGCCAGATAAAATGGTCTAATCAGGTAATGTGAGTCTTTACCAGACAAAGGCAGAACTTAATAAAGAAATATTTATTATGAACAAAAAATAGTAACAGTGCATCCAAAAAAGATAAAAAAAAGATTATTTACACCAAACAGATAAAATAAAAAGGAGAAATTACAGAAAACCTAACTACTCACTTGAATGGTAAAGTAACAGTTTTTCTGTCCGTAGGGATCCGGCAAGGAAAGATGGCGATCTTGGCCCCTAGTAAGCACACTGACCAAATTCCTCTCACTAGATTTATACCTTTTCCAGTTCATCTCGAGTTTCCAAGCCGGCCCAGAGGTGGTATAAGCGGAGGGAAGGTGTACCTATGGGAACCATAAGTGACCCCCCTTGTGTTGTGGAAACATATCAGTCAAAATCACTTATTTTCATTTTATCGTCCCTCCTGTGCTCGCCACAGCAATAATTCTTGCATTTATGAATTTCTTGTAAATTATGAAGTCCATAGATATCTCACACTTGCTACTTATGACTGAACATCATAGACTTCACAATTCCTTCCAAACAGTTTAAGAGGCGCCGCCATGTTTGTACTCTTTTTGAAGGGTGCGCTTAAAGGAGGCATTATTATGAATCTAGGAGCTATTATTGATATGTGTTGGATAGGACCTGGAAATGAAATGGTTTTCCTGACTGCTAGTGGTCACTTCGCATATCAAAAAATCCAGTATCAGTATGAGGGTATAGAGGCATATGGCGGATCACCCAGCCAGTAGACATAGAGTCACCTCAACTGTAAGATTTCACACCTTGCAGAGGGCCCTAGTTGGAGCACCACATGCCTATACAATCGAATTAACCCCTCTCATACTAAAATTTGCCATACCATCTCTACCGTAGCAAGTCCATGTACGTGCTACACAAGTTGGCGTGACACTCGTGGTGGGAGGTTTCCTGGCAGGTGGAGCTGGGAACCCCAGGTCTGGGTTTGGGCAGTGTTGTGGTATCTGTATAACTTGGTAAGCTTGGGGGGTTTCGTTATGTTAATTGTTAATGTTACCGGTAATTATTTATGTTAATTTATTGGCTTCAGTTTGGTGGTCATTGCCCTGTTAACACACCTATTTTGGTTTAGGTCTGCAATGGCTAGTGTTAAATAAAACGGCTGTGGCTTTTTCAAACCAAACTTGGTTGTTGTGTCTTTATTGGGTTATGTGTTTTTATTGGGAGTCGAGGCTACTGCAGTTGTTTAGTGCGCTGTCTGAGATGGATCCAATAAGATACCTCGGGATTTTCATACCTGAGAACTTTATACTTACGCTGAGCCAGAAACAACTAAAATATTAATGCCTTTAACAGTTAACAGTCCATCAGAATAATACAGAACTACACTTTTACAGCATGCCGTCAGAAGAGAAAGATATACACATGGGCTACTGTAGGTCTTGCTAACAGAGCCGAGTAAATTGCTCTCATAACAGCATTTATGAAAACCATTATTTGCCGGAAGGTAAAGATATTCTGAATTAGATATTTTGAAGTCATACAGGCATATTAACGATGACATACCAAAGAGAAAAACAGTAGGTGGGTTCTCAGAAATCATTCAATTGTAGCAGAAATTGGAGTCAGGGGGAGTCAGTTCCAAACTGTGTGACCCTAACAATCTGCCCATTCTGAGTGAAATGCTGAGACTGGTGTAAAAAAATCCTGAGGCTCAGGAGGAAACCGTAAATTAGAATTAGAAGAACCCGGTTAGGCTGCACAGGACAGTGCGTTCATAATTAAACATACAGCATATGATTGTCTTCTAATTATTTTTGGATTCTTGAGATCTTTACTGGATCTATTCCAGTGATGTTTACTGGATTTTAGCTGGCTTCACACAGCAAAGTACTTTTACATTCTCTACACTCTTCTTTATAAGGACTTTAGCTTTAATTCTTTTTAGTTATATATATCCAGTATTTTCAGTAGGGTCAGGGCCGGCCCTACAATAGGGCAGACTGGGGCAATTGCCCCAGGCGGCACTTTTGGAAGGGGCGGCACTATTAGCCGCCCCGAGCGGAATAATTTTTATTTTTTGTTAAACGGAATGAGAGAGAGAGGGGCGCCGAAGATAGGTTGCTTACCCAGCTCGGACGCCCTCTCTCTCTGCCTGCTGCAGAGCGAGTCTCCTGACTTCGGTGCTTGGTGCAGGCTGTAATATGGCTGAGAACGCCGGAAGTGAGCGTCATATCCGGCGCTCATTAAACGCCGGACACGGTGAGAAGAGCAGGGAGACTCGCCAGCAGGTAAGTACCAGAGACACATTAAGAGGGGGAGGGGGGTGGGGTCAGCGATAGTTTAAATATTGCTTTGACCTCCCCCGCTGCCGACAGTGCCCGGCGGGGGGGCGGCATTTTAAACTTCGCCCCAGGCGGCGTTACGCCTTCGGCCGGCCCTGAGTAGGGTATTGCAGTAATCCCTCCATCTGGCAATATCAGCAACATGAGGTAATATTGCACACACCAAGAAAATTAATAGATATAGGAAAGGCTGAACTTGATGGACGCATGTCTTTTTTCAGCCTACATAACTATGTAACTATGCCATCACACTGATATAATGGTTATTTACTGCTCTTTAATTAATCTCTTTAATTAATATCTTATAGGTCAGGCAACTAGCTGTGGTGTGAAATCCCTATATCTTGATTTTATCCACATCCACATTATCAAAGGGTTAATCATAAGACAGCTACAAAATTGATTTTTATGGCCTCTTTTTCTATAATTTATTAAATTGTTTGCCAGTAACATTATATTATCATCACTATTATTATTATTAATAAATAATTAAAAAATACAGACGTTCAAGGCCAGACTGGGGATAAAACGGAAGCCCTGGCCCTGCTTTATAAAAACGTAGAACTTGATGGCAGAAAAGAACCATGTGGCCCATCTAGTCTACCCATTTTTTCTGATGTAGAGACTCAGATCTCAGATCCTTTCTTGGTCCAGTCCCAGAGTCAGGATAGCTTTATGCCATCCCATGCATGTTTAAATCCCCTCACTGTATCAGCCTTCACTACTTTTGCTGGGAGACGGTTCCATTTATCTACCAGCTTCTCTGTATAGTAGAACTTCCTAATGACGTCAGCCTGCTAACAGTTGGATAAGACTTCATGCTGCACTTTTATGTCCACATAGCCAGACATATCCAACCTGTGGCCGCACACTAAAGCACCCAAAACACACTGTGTGTGTAATGTATGGCAATACCGGCGTTAATTCCCTAAAACTGCTCATGTTGAGTAATGGAAGGATTAATTCCCTGAAACTGCTCATGTCTAGTAGTAGAGATGCAAATTCCCTGAAACTGCTTACGTCAGGTAATGGAGGGATTAATTCTCTGAAACTGCCAATGTCTGGTAATAGAGGGGTTAACTCTGTGAAACTGCTAATGCGATATTATTATTTAATCTGAATGCAAGATAGTTTCCAAGGCTTCCTAATAATTTATATAATATATATAATATATATATATATATATAAAATATATATTAATATATATAAAAATATTTATATGTATGTGACGTGTGTAGAGCTGCAACAACTAATCGATAAAACGGATAATAATCCATAATGAAAATAGTTGCCAATGAATTTCATTATCAATTAGTTGAATCGATTTTATCAAATATAAGATGAGGGTTTTTTCAGAGCAGATGCTCTGAAAAATAACCTTTATCTTAAAATCTGACCTTATATAGAGGTCCCGGATCCTTCCATCTGATAGCCGGCGCAGACATCCTCCGCTACTGTCCTCCAGTAGATCTGGGGGTACAAGACATATCTGGGAGGCAGATGAAATGGATTTTTGATGAACTTTGCAATTTTTTCCCCTTTTGGTGGTTGGGGGTTCATATGCACATGTGCTCCTATGGAGTTTATTTTTTGTTAGGTTATGTTTCTTGATGTATTATAACTAGTTCTTGATGAAGTCAGTATATGACGAAACGCGTTGGACTTAGTTTTTTAAAGCATTAAGTGTTTTTAATGGGCTATTGCAAATAAAGAGCTTTCGGAAGATACCCTGCCTGCCATTCGTTTGCATCCAGCAGATGACCGTTTTTTTAAAACTTTGAGGTGGTTTTAAAGATCCATTAAACCTCCTGGATTCCTAAGATACAGGCTATCTTAAAGGCGCAGTACCTACTACAATCTTGTGAGTGTGGCACAACTAGTAGGGGCTGTTTTAAACCTTTTAAACGTTATTGCACCATTTGTGTTTTTTATTCTTTTTACAGAGTACTTTTAAAGCTGTATCCCCAGAATTTGTTCTGTTTTTCCATGGTCCTACGGAGGAGCCTCCACTGACACGCATTATATAAAATCATGAAATACCTTTTTGCTTATTCCAAGAAGCAATATCCTTAGACTCCAAGACCCAAGATTGAAACTACTAATGAAAATTTTTTATAAACATACACGGGACCTTGACTGATCTTTTATTTAAAAGAAAAAAAAGATAGTGTTTTATTACAAAATAGTGCATTGAGACTGAAAAAGTGTGATCATCACATTACAACTTTACATTTCTATATGCTGTGCTTGAAAAACATTTTTTCTACATATACTCTATAACAACACGGAACGTAATTACGCCCAACTCAATGTGAATGATTTGTGTTGTGAAGCAGCCCAAAACTGCTTTCTAAGTCACAGTTCAACCTACACAGCACAATTAAATCTTTCCTTCAATGCAAATATTATATTGTACCTAGATGACTGATTTTAAAAAGGCAATATAATGAGAAATATTTCAAGCTTGTCATGTAGCGTCAAAAAGCAGTAACAGCCAATAGGGTGAGCATTTAGTGTAGTCCATAGGATGCGCAGAATGGCTCGGCTACTGCAGGCCCCTTGTGCCTTGTAAAATATGGAGTAAAGTGGCAGAGTGCTTTCAACCATCAAGAGAATGCTGTATTTCATTATTACTGCACTATCTGAAAGTGCACTTGTGCTATTCTAAAATATTTTAAAACATAAATAACAAAGGAGATATTTTATTATCTCTAGGTACATCATAATTTTATGGTACATTTAAGGAACAGATCAAGTATTTTATACCGCGCAGAAAAAACACAAACATTCTAAAACTGTTCTTTAGACTACAGAAATATGTAATTATATTTAAAAGGCAGATGATTCAGAGATAGCCGTAGGACTTAATGAACATTTACTGTTTTTGTGGGGTTTTTTTTGGACTAAAAATAAAAAAGCACATGATATTTTTATTCTGTTTTGGTGTGCGTTTGTTTCATAGCAATTGTTAAAGAAAAAAAATAAACGATAGTCTGGGAAAACATGTGATGAGATGTTCTTGAAGACAAAGTGATCGTTTCTTCCTTGGAGAATAGAAAGTTTGCTACAGATGAACAGAGATGTTGTGGGGGGATGGCTGAAGGGGCCATAGTCTTGTGGCTATTTGGGGGGAAATGGCCTAAATGTGTGTGATTTGGAATATGAAGGGGGAGATTACAAGGTATGGGATGGGTAGTGTGTGTATAGTGTATTATTGAGTTAAATAGTGTTTTCTAGCAGTCTGTATAGGGTCGGTGTTAGAATTCTGTTGAAGCTCATATGGGCTGAGGGGCCTAAAGTATGGGTGAGCCAAGCAATACATATGCAACAATGGGATAGTGGGGTGCATTCTGTTGCTTCTAACCGGTTAAGGACCATTAACTATTTTTATGTACAGTAGGCCTAGAGGGACCTGCTCTTACATTAGAAAGTTGATTTGGCATCCATTTTTTTGTATTATACAGGCCCACTCTAGGATGCATATACTTAGTGGGGCCACGTAACGTTGTGTTATAGCATGGAAGCTTACACAGTAGAGAGACTGTGTGTATAAGTTTTATGCAGATTAAATGGACGGCTGATATTAAGTGGTCAGGAACCAAGGAGCCACCTGGCTGTACTTACTATACCCCCATGCCTGGGGCCTAGAGGTGCCAACCTTTCCCTGGTATTATCCCTGGCTCAAGGGAGATTAATTTATTTGTATATGGGTGACAATAAAACAAATGATATTGGCCAAAGCCTTCATTTTATTTTTCAGCATGGTAGAGCAAATGTTGACAAAAGAGTAGGTTCAGTTGTACTAGGAGGTTAAAAAAATGTCACACCTTTTAATCAGATAAGCAGATAAGAGCCACTGGGTTTAGCTAGTCGGCCATTTTTCCCCCCTCTGTAAAGACTTCAGACGTTATCTGGTACTCAGGCTATATCCAGCCTTATACCTGTCCAATGCATGTTTACATTTCTTTACTTTATTAATAGATGTTTACCACTCTATCAAAAACCATAGGAGACTATGACTAAAAACAAAAGATTCTGGTCTCATCACCATAGCAACCTACAGAATGGCCCTGATGTCATTAATAGTATGGCGATGATATTACTTTTTAAACATTATGTTAAAATAACCTTTTATACATAGCCCCCACTGCTTGCAAAAAATGCCTGGCTTTTTTTAAATCGCACATTGAGATTTCTGGCGAACCCACACAGTTCTGTATAAAGCTCAAATAATTGTTATCAAGTGGAGACCTTGATGCTAAACAGAACAGAAATTGTTTGTGTGTTTCTACAATACAGTGCCATTTTTTGTACCGTATTTGTCTTCACCCCCCCCCCGCCTACCTCTCTTCTATTGCTTCCGTTCTTTCCCTTTCTCCCCCTTTTTCCCCCCTCCATTCACAGGCTTACTTCAATTACATTTTCCTTTCGACAGAAGCTATTGCACTTAAACCATAAACGATATCTATCAAGCAAAATGCCGTCGTGCATCCTGAGAGCTACTAAAACATTTTACTCCCCAGCCTTTGCACGTTGCCATATGTAGGACTAAGCAATTGCGTTCAAAGCCGCTCTGCTCACGGTCCTTCCCTACACTCAGGTCCACTTTAGCAATTTATAGCACTCATTAGCGGGCAGCGGTTTTTCACTGTTATGACACTGAAAATAGTTGTCTGTCTAATAAGAGAGCTGTCGATGGTAAATGACGATTTCAAGTAAACATCATGATTACGTTCCATGGAAATGGTTCACCTGATGTATTGGAAGCCAGTGGCAACCTGTAACACTTGGCAGAGGAGAAAAGTTATTCATTTTCAAAAATCAGTACATCATTCCTGCTACGGGAAGCTAGACGGACATGTATTCTCGTGGAAAATGAACAGGCACGATTTTATATTTACAGTTGCAGCACTACATTGATACTTGGTTGAGGCGCTGCAGTAAGACAAAATGCCGATTGTCAGGGCACCGTTAAGACTATGTGACTATCTAGAGGGTGTACGAAACTGTCCCTCTTCTGGAATCAGTTCATGGTGGGGAGGGTACAAACACACAGTATATGGCTGTGCCATAATGCCTGCTGACATCTCCCTGGTTGCTGTCTGAAAGGAAAAGGGAAGAAGAGCGATAAGAGGAGGGGAGAACAGCAGGGATCAGAAAGTTTTTTCAGTGTGCCAGCAAGCTGATCTAACTACAGCGGGCAACCTGTTGGCAGACTTTTGGGAGTTGGGAGAAGTTAATGGGAGTTCCCGATGACATTGGGGAAGTTCCTGCTGACGTCGGGGGTGTTATGTCGGGGGCTGCTGATCTGTCTCTGACCGATCAGCAGTGAACATGAGACATCCATTCCTAAAGGAAGTCTCGCGTGATAGCGGAAACCTTCTGACCCGGGGAGGGTGAATGTCGGTTCCCGAGCACTGCCTCCTCATGAAGATTTTAAGGGGTTGAAGATTGTCATTCCTTTGTGATAGAAGGCATGCATAGTATATTTTTTAGAAAACAGCTAAATAGCAATCATAAAAATATTGTGCAGCGTAAACATACTTTATAACAAATTTAAGGATATAGCCTGTTACTGGGGGAGCCTCTTTTGATATAACCTATCAAGTTATTTTAAATTTCTTACCGTCTCCCCATTGCTCAAACTGGTGTCTCTGCTAAACTGAAACATGTGTCAGGTGTCACTGTACCTTGAATGCTACTACTATATTGTTATCTGGCATTTAATGGTTTAATGCAAAGCAGTGATATCGCTTCAAAGCCAAAATCCTTAATCCAGTCCTGTCAGAGATGGACTAATGATGGGTAAAATATGGTAGTTGCCCCACAGCCTCTGGGTGTAGCAGAGCTAACTCTGGAACTCAGAAAAAAACAAAAAACAAAGTAGTCAGTTCAACTAGAAGTCTGAATATGAGAACCAGAATATCATTTTTACTAATTTTTACTTGCAATAGTGCTGACTTGTAATTCCAGTGAGTGAACATCTGTTGGACAAGCCATCACTATGTTTTAATCCTCCTCTGATGGTATTGCTAAACACATTGTAGTTGTTTCAAATTATTGTATTATAAGGATAAAAAAAATGCAACCTTGTGGCCCTATAACTAAAGCAGGCTACGAAAGGCACAGAACTTTTGTGTGCCCCGGATATCCAATACTTTAACCTCCCAATAAACACATGCACACAAACTGTTTTGGATAAAAAATTGGCCAAAGATCCAATCCAAGACCCTCAATTATCCTACTAATAACAGGGAGGGAGGGTGGGAAATTCAGGTAAGAAAATCTAATTAATAGTGTAAGTCAGAAAATGGAGGGACCTATTTATACAGGACCTCCCAAAGTCCCAAAGTTCCATGGGCTACATACCCCTTTTCTGCCCCACCGGTCTTCGCTTTTTAGGGGCTGGTATTATACTATGATGCTCTCAATCACTAAACAACTTGGATTTACAAAGCAGAAATTACACCCAGCCTACTGCTGGACACAAATAATGCGGCAGCTGCTCTCTTAAGAAAACCAAAGAGAAAAAGGAACCTTAAGCAGTCATGTATCCTGGCCTAGGGTGGCGGGTCCAGGGGGTTGGCTTCCTTCTACAAAACCGGAAACCAGATCATCCTTTTAAGCGATCGGCTGGTTACAAGCAAGGTCTTTGATCTCCCAAATATGAAGTGTAGACTGCATTAAAAGGCGCTGTGCGCTGTGTCATATCCCGGCGCTCCATGTCTTTAAGCTTTTAATGGATTCTGCCGATCACGAAGGGGAGCAGTTGGGAGCACTGGGGACAACCGCAAAGTCGATGTTGAGTCATTAATCTCACTGCAATTTTCCTGCAATTTGTTATATAGTAAATAAACCCCTCACTATAGTGCATATTTTTACACTGCAACTGTATAAATATATATATATATATATATATATACATGTTTAGAATAATTTGCCAAAAACTGTAATTGTTATAATGAGAGATTGATAAAAGATGGAAACATCTGGATAGATAGATAGACAGACAGACAGACAGATAGATAGATAGATAGATAGATAGATAGATAGATAGAAGCTAGATGGTAATTATTAGGACAGTTAGTAAAAAAAATTAGAAACCTCTAGGAACAGATGTGAAATTATATTAGATAAATATAATCATTAGTTTCAGTCTCAACCCTGGCTAATTAGTTTGTGGAAACGTGCAACCATTATTCATTAGCTCATTTTTCACACACTGATTAGAGAGGCATGACAAATTCCGACCCGGTGTCGTTGGACTTACTGAACTCGCTAAGATCCATGCCATCTGCAATAGTGGAAATGGGTGACAAACTGTTCATTTCAAGATGATTTTGTTTTGATAAATAGAGTAAATCAATAGCCAGCGGAGTGTGAACAACATTTTGCTGAGGTGTAATATGGGTTCAGGGACAATTCGCCATGCTTTGCGGGGAAACAAGAATTGGGAATAGGATAGTAATAAAGGCAAATCACACTGGTAAGTTTTTGGTGATTAAAGGGCCAGGTTTCTCTGTGACAGACAGCTTTATACTGCGGTCGGATTTCAGGTGATATAAGGAGTAACTCTCATATTTAATTATCACATTTCAGTGCTGTTGTTGTGTCTTGCAGCGAATCAGTTAGATTGTCACACTTTATTTAGACATACATGGCGTATCTCAGATGTGTTGAGATAAGGTCCAGCAACAAACATCTAGTGCACAACCTTGAAAATAAATAAAATATTTGGTCTGAAATGGATCTTTTGTATTGCTATGCCAAGCTACTTCTAGGTATTCTTTTAAATGATTATAATATATATATATAGTATTGGGACCCCCCCCCAATTATTGAATTTAGGTGTTTTATCCTCACCCATTGCTAACAAGGTGACTTTAAACATGGCTCTGTCATAGGATGCCACCTTTGCCACAAGTCAGTTTGTGAATTTTCTGCCCTGCTCCACTAGTGCTATTATTGCGAAGTGGAAATATCTAGGAGTAACAACAGCTCAGCCACAAAGCGGTAGACCACGCACTCTCACAGATTGGGGCTGCCAAGTGCTGGAGCGTGTAGTGTATAAAAAGAACCTGTCCTCCGTAGCATCTCTCACTACAGAGTTCCAAATGGCCTCTGGAAGCAACATCAGATCAAGCACCGTGTGCTTCACGAAATCGGTTTCCACAGCCGAGGAGTGCACTCTCCTCAGCTATATATATACACTGTGTGCTCCCTTAGCTTCGACTCTCCCAGCGACCACTGCTGGTACTGTCGGTATGCTATGTACAGCCCAGACCCCCAGACAACATGTACAGCAGTCTGAGGCTCTGCAGCGATACCCGCAAGAGGCGCTCTCCCACTGGTACTCCTGCTGCTGCCACTGAGGCACTGTGAAGTGCCATCTCCATTAATAAGGATACCTGGAATTTGTGGGGACCAGCTATCCGGAGCCTACCCCAGGACTGCCGACTGACGTCAGTGGTCATTCCCGATGACATTGCAGGAAAAACCCCCATTTAAAGGGGAAATGGGCACGGAGTGGGGCGTGTCAAGAAGACGTCTCCCACAACCAAGAGGATTCAGGTGTTGACCACGAGAAGCGGTGCTTCTCCCGGAGTTCTCTGGGCCAAACCTTAGAGTTCCCATGGATGTTAATGAGGCAACAAGAGAGAGGAACAGGCAAGGAATCACTCCACATAGATTTCATTGGACACTCATATAAAAGTGGCAGGCAAGCCCAGTGTTATTTGAATGATGGGAACATCAGCTAAAGTTAATATATCTGTACAAACTCTGCCACCCTGGAAATAAATGTAATGTAATGGTAACATCGGTCTATGTTACAGCTGGAATATTTGGGTATTCTATATGGTTTTCCACTGTATGGATGAAATATTAGCTAAAAAAAAAGTTACAAATGTTGTAATTGCAACATTTATAGCAGCATAGAAATATAGGCATTCTTTTTTCTTACGTTGAGAAATTAGATTGACTGTAACCAATGTATACCCCCCTAGTGTAACCAATGAGTTGCTTCCTCTGAAAGAGTAGGTTCTTCTGACCCAGTTGTCCAATTTTCTGGATTTACAGTACTTTATCCCTACAGTTTGTTTTTGTCATATTATGCTATTTAACTTTGTATTGAAAAATGTATAGAGTTTTGCAATAAAATCCGCCTGGCTAGAGCAGGTTATAATTAAATAGATTGTAAGCACGTAAAAGATTTTTTAAAACACAAGTATAAGGTCTCTTGGTCACAATCAATGGATTGCAAGGTCGTTATCAGAATCTCCAGTCTGGTCATAGGGTCAGGCAGTGATGTATGCTGGTCTAGGCCGACTAGGCCTAGGGGTGTGGCAGTCAGCCTGCTGCAAAACCACGTGGGGGGCTAAGACCCCATGGGGAACCATTCTCTGATTTCACTTTTGGCCCATTTACATTATGGAGGACTGTGATGAACCACCACATAGAGCCCCAAATATGACATAGGCGTCAGGCCTATGGCAGCGCCATAAAGAAAATACACCTCTTCTTATAATTGTTTTTTTAAGTGGCAGGTAGAAAACATTTCACTGCCTCCACAGATATCATAGCCACGCTCATGGCATTGTTCTTTCATAAAGAATCAAAAGCTCATTGCATTACATTAGAAAAATATAAGGCAAAAAAAAAACATTTGCAGAGTCTCCCTCTTCAGAACTTTAATGTCAACCTCTGCATTTAGATTAAAATAACTCCAGTTTTTCCACATAATTCAGAATGCATTAAACTAATTAAGAGCTAATTAAGAGCAGGTTTTGCTCTGCAGCTCGGATTCTAGAGGGTTTAGTGTTGTTGCCATAGAAAGCAAGAGGCTGCCTTGTTCGGTTTCTAGTGAAGGAACAGCTGTGCTCCAGCTCTGGCTTTCACAAAATTATACACGGAAGAGCCCAGAGCTTCAAAACGGCAAAGGCTGTCAGTGTCACAGAGACCATATAATACTGTTGGAGAATGTCATTTTCTCAAGCTATTCATGCATTTTTTCTTAAGTAATTGAATTCTGGGATTTAAAGTCTTCATGACACATAGTAAATGAATTTAACTATTTGGGTCTGTTGATTTTTGCTGTATTATCTTTTATTCCTTATTTTAGTTCCTTTTTTCACGCTTCCAAATTCTTGTCTCTTTTCCCTGCTAATAGCTGTAATTAGCAAAAGCCAAGCAACAAGCCTGCTCTTGTAAATGAACATCATTTTTGCACCCACAGTTTTAGGCAAGAAGGCAGTCACCATAACAATGTTACTCAATTCCAGTTGATTGCTTGGTCACTATGCAAAAAAGTGACCTTTGCCCATTATCGCTAAGCTGAATTTAACATCTTTAATATATTCTTTTAGTTTCTTTTACACTTAACAAAAGTCATATTTATTATAATAGAAAAAAAGTATGAGTTATCAGGACTAGGGATCGGAAGGCCTGGAAAACCCCCCAGAAAAATTGGGACAAAAACAGGGTTTTTTCTGTTTTTTTTCCCCAGACTTTTGTTTTTTGGAAAAATTAAAAACCTACAGAGTGTGGAATATGTTCTTTTACAATGGTAAATGATATGTTGATGACATGGTATTCAAACTATATAACATGAAGACCTTCATGAAAGACTTCTGAGACTTTAGTGCAGAACTAATTCTGGAATCCAATTCAAATACTGAGAATGCAATTCTGAAATAAGAGTAATACGTATTTCTGCCTCTAGGGGCGCTGTAGTGAAAAAGGTTTCAGTTTAGATGTGGCCGGGCTCCATCTTGTTGGTATACACTAATTGATTATTTCTGTCCTCTCAGGCTTAATTGACAAGTAAGAGGTTAAGTTAATCTGAAAAATTAGGTTATCTTTATAACCTTTATTGAAATGATTTCGATTAATGTTCTTCCCGATCGCAGTGTAATGTTCGCCTACAGTCTATAAAAATATTAGAAAATGTATAATTTTTTTTTCCGTAAAAAACATTTTTTAATCACTATTAAATAAAAAAAAAATCACTTTTTATTTGTTATATCAGATTTCCCAGCTTCAATTGATTGCTGCTACATTCTCCAATATAATTTGACTTTGGGCTTTTGACTGCTTTGTAGTAGAGCTGATGAAAATGATTAAAATTATCAGCCCAATGCAATCATTACAATTATTTCCCCCCAAATATACATACAAACAATGCAAATGGCACACATTATTTTATTGTATAACTGTAGCAAGCTGCAAGTGAAACTAAAGTCTTTATAAAGTAATACATTCCAAAGAGCAAGCAGTGCTTTATGCCACATGATTGGTTCTTATGTTCAGTCTTTTGTTTCCTATTGGTAGTGGTGATCCAATCACCCGCCAGTTTCTTCAGTCCGTTGATCCTCCTACTTTCTCTCAGCAGTGTGCCAGGATATGGTTGTCTGCAATACTTTTCTTTTCTCTGGCTTCTAGATAAACTCAGTATTAAGTAATACTCTGCAGTATATTGTTTATCTTTTTATACCCAGTGTTCCTTTCTCTTTTCAGTTCCCTGTGGATCGAGCCTTTATATCAGAACAAAACAGGCAGACCAGATGGGCCGAATGTTTTTTCATCTGCCGTCAGAATCTAGGTTCCCATGACCAGGCCCTAACCATCGGACCATGTGCACTCCTTAAATGCTGAAATCTCACTAATATTTTTTATTATTTTGTGTCAAATCCGGTGGAGCTATGGATTATTATTATATGGATTTATCAGTGTGTAGCCACCTTGTTCCACATGCCTCCTGGCGTCACAGTGCCTGTATCTACCTTATATTAGAAACTCCCATCTTGAGAGACACAACGCAGGCTTCCATGTATCCACCATGGCCCCTTGTAAATCTTTCAGCCATACGATTCAGGAGTAATTTATTTTTAGGGGTTCTCCTACCTAAATATCTTTCTTAACAAGTACACACATTGACTTACCGTAGTCCTTCACATCTGATGATCTTCACCTGTCCTTGCTCTTTTCTCTGCTTCTCGTTCTAATATACAAGACTTCTCACGGAATGTCCCACTGGACTTTAGAAGACTCTTACATAGTCTCCAGTCCTTCAAAAATGTATTAAGATTTTTTCAGGTGAGCTTATCAACTGTCAAATTAACTCCCCTTTAACTGCCCTAACTCTTCTAGTCTCAGATGCCTCCTGCCATTCCACCTTATTACGCAGTTAGTCTACATGTCTCGCAATATACATTTTCAAACTGTGCTTACATTGGGATACAGTTCTGTGGCAGGTCCACCTCAAACATTTGCATTTTCACATATCTTGTGTAGTCACCATATCCTTCTTCAAGACAGTTAAGTCCAAATTGTTATTTCCTACTTGTTATGTCTTGTTTGCCCATTGGACAATGCTATGGATGGTGCTACATAAAGTAACAAATAATAATAATGATACTTGCAACTTGAACTGGGCGAGAAGTTGAGAAATTTACACTTGTATGGGAAAAACTTTGTGTCCAGCTGAAATTGTATATTGTGTTGTATTGTATTGAATATGCATAGCCAAGGCATTTTTTTTGCACACGTATACTGATTAAAATGAATAAGAAAATCCAGACAATTAAAAAATCAAACATGTTGATAAAAGAGCTAATGGAATACATTAACAAATGTTGACGTTTAGTTACAGAACATATCCCCGTAAAGCAGCAAGTGTAGCATGAAATTTTAGGTGTTACTCGATTACTCCTTGCATTATGTATTCTAATATATTAGAAATGCACTTTATTGATGGAAGCACTATGAGATTATTAAACACAATTGATAATGTAAGACTCAAAATGGAAAGGCTGTTTCTAAAGTCTTTTTTTTTATGTTCTTCTTGCAAAATGGATATGTGAAAGAGATATAAATAATGTTAATGAGGGAGCTTAAATAGTAGGCTAGATAGGTCCACTTAAATTACTATACACATAAACCAAATAAGGCGTTCAGTAGGAGCATTAGGTATCTCTTAGCATATTGTAATCAATCACAATCACAGAGACTGCCGCAATCTTGCAGAATCACCTGGGAATTTTATTCGGTGATCCAAAATGAAATACGCGTTTGACGTCTAAGCACAAATAACAATGAAGCAATATGGAAAATTGTAAATCGTTTAGCAATGCATTTTGGTTTTATATGGATCCAGAAAAATATAAGGAAGTAGAAGATGTTAAGGACTTGTTTGTAATAAATATACATTTACCCGCATAATGCAAAGCTTATACCTACTACAGACAATGACAGAACATATTTTATTTAAATGAATTATTAACTATATTGCGAAATGTGCTTTATATTCTTTAATGGTATACCTGTGCAAAGTAATATGGCACGGACAAGTTTTTACAGAACTTTATAACCTATCAGTGAATGATGCAGGTATTTTCATTACATTGGGTTTAAGCTACTATCATATTAACTGTGTATTGCCTCACTACTCATTGTGAGCCCGGATAAATTACCTACACATTTTTAAAAAAATGATGTGCTAAAATTCCAGGGTTATTCAGTTACCTGACAATAGAATTTCTCAGATTCAAATTCAGACTTCGGAGTTATTGGATGTATATGTGTGGAGAAGTTAGCTTTCCATCTCGTCTTCCAGTCTGACTTCCATATCAATGTTAGTCGGTGCATGTAACTGAATCTTCTAGTTAGTAAAATTGAAAAATAGACGAAAACCCATCAGGTTCAACTTTCCAAGATATGCCGCTAAGATTGAGGCGAATACAGAACATACAAGAAGATCTGTTATTTTGCAAACTGCAGTTAACCGGCCAATGTTAGTCTTGCAATGACTCATTATGGGGTCTTTTCACTAGAGGGTTTGTAAGTTTAGTTGAACAGTTCAACTCTGTAACATTACTATACATTAAGGAAGGCTGGGTTTTGTCCATTAAACAGGCTTTTTTCTTTTCTTATTTTTTTTTTTACACATTTCTCTAAGAACAGAACTGAAACAGTAAGTCCACCAGTCGCCAAATTAATTGAAATACATTGAAGTTTTATACTCTGAATTGTGATCCTGTTGTATTTTTCCATGGCAATTTTTGGCGTGAAGTCGTTTTCTGAACAGCTGTGGGTGGCTATGCCCAAAAATGACAGAAATATGAAAAAAGCAAACAAATCCGGCGCTATGCTTTGCCAATCCATTTCGTTTCTGGATTGTCCAAAACAATCTGGCTGAAATAGATCCGTTTCTGAATTCTGCTGAGAAATTTCAGGTTCAGTGCATGTTTCCATGAACTGAAACCACAGTTCAGCTGTAACAGCGAAGCTGTCAAGCTATATACGGAATTCTGGATGATAATGTAGAGTTTTATAAAATAATTTTATGATTTAGTCATTTCTCTCAAGTCTTGATATTAATATTTAACTCTCTAGATTCCCGAGAAGAACAATGCACTATGACATAGAGATGCCTGTGCCTCTCTAGCACTCTAAGGGATAATTATTAAAGACATTGCATTTTTTTACACTGGTATAAATACTATGGACAGAGTATAAGTACTTTCAGGAGCCTAATGAACCTTTTCCTACACTCCATTACCCTGAATCTGATATGACTTAGACTATGAGCACTAATTATCCTCTGTTTCTCAGGCATGGACTTAAAATGTAGGTCTTAAAACATAATATTCCACACATTCAAACTGTAATGCATTAGTGGGTTTTTTTTGTGTCCTTATTGAAAAGTTAAGTAGAAATATGTCTGCTCAAACGGCAAAGAACGGAAAATAGTCATGTTTCACGGCTAATTGTATTAATGTTCCCTAAGGATACATGTTCCTGTTGCTGGATTTCTATACAAAGACGCATACAAGTTACTAATACTCACAAGCTTTGTGTTATAGCATCATTAAAAAAACAGACAAGTGATCTGCTTCCCCCAGGTCTCTGGGTCACCCTTCCCTTTCTCCATGCAGGGGAGCAGTTGTTTGGCCATGCCCACTGCCTGCCTACTTTCGCCACCCATTTCCCCACCTACTGCCCCTAATTTTAGCTATCTGAGGCTAGATCCACCTCCTTATGAAGTTAGCCCTGCCTCCAAATACAAAGAATGATGCAATTCCTCCAGGAGAGTGAGATCTGTTGGTGGGGACCCTGGGGAAGTTCCTAGGTATGCCTTTAACCCATCACCAATGGGTGTGAACTCTTCTATATTCCAAACTGCTTTAGTGAGGGCTAGCAATGCATGGGGTAAGGTTAGCTGCAAGTGGGTCGTAAATTAATGGGTGGGAACTAAGAAGGGAAGTGGGCTGGGCGTTTCCAAATGTCTGGAAAAAGAAGAAACTGATCTGGAGACACTGGGAAGCCGAGTTTCACCCGGAGACCCCAGGTCTAACTCTGAGAGTTGCCAAGTATGGACAACATGCACCTACTATAGCCAAAGGGCATATTTTGGGCTAAATGCATATAGGCTCAATCCACTGTTAATGCTGAAAAATACAACTTTAAAAGTGCTGAGTGGGAATTTAATTTTTTTTTGCGGGGGAGGGGGTACGCCTGTTTTTTTTTCTGCATTCAGTAAAATTCAATAAAGTCTGATATTTTGTTCTAATTTCTAGTAAATTGGGATTTATCAGCAGAGCTTACATTGACACTGACTTCAATTTATTCTGATGAAACTGACTGACATCTGTGTGTGCTGTTCATCAGTCATCATTTAAACCATTCTTAATTGCATTAAATGTAAATTAAGACATTCAATTTTAGCCATTATTTTTCATAAGACACTGTGAACTGAATTTTAGTGGGTCATGAAATTTTACATTCAAGATAAATAGGGGAAATTCACCACGTACTATTGATGAGCATATTTCACTCTTAGTTGAATGTGTTTCTTTGGTGGTGCACTGTATTTGGAGTGATTAATTTGTGCTTTGATTGAAACATGAATGGTTCAGACAGATGAGGAGTATCTGAAGTTTACAACAAATGGCTTTATCACTCCCAGGGCATCACGGCAGTGTTCTAAGTACATTTAGATTAAATTAGGATAAACCACTTATGCAGTATGTAATTCAACCTAATGATTAATTAAAGAAGGAAATATACACAAATACTAGATCAATTTTACTTAGTATTTAATATCATTACCTAAAGTTGCTAACCTTAAAAATGTTCAGAAATGAGAAGAGGATGAAGCCTGGTGTAGGCAGGGTAAAGGGTACTGAATTAGTACCCTTTTTGGGCACTATGAAGACTTAATCTTATACTCACAGACATGCCTAGGAACAGCCATGGATATTATGGGCATCCACAGATTTTTTTCTGGGGGGGGGGGGGCAAAATATCCTCCCCACCTCTCCCTCCCACCTAATAATATCAATGTTCCCTAAAGAAAAAAGGTTCATGTTACTGGATTTCTCCAGATTTTCTCCTTACCTCATCTCCATTGCTTACCCTTGTTGGCTCACGAAAGGGTTTTACTGGCAGAATGCAAATGTTAGTTACCCGTTAATAGGAAAAATGATATGACCACTGTAGTGGCCAACATGAGAACTTTAGTTTGCAATAGCCGGGGTGGTAGAGATTAGTAATTACTATCCTAGTCTAGACTATAAGCACACCACAGCAGTACCCTCTTCCCCCTTTGAACCAGTTTGTCATTATGTGTAGTTTTAAAATATTTTATGCCCTCTGTTGTTATGGCTCTATGGAAGTAATGGCTGACTGTATATCATGGAGGCTACAGTGTGTGTAGTATAAGCCACCACACCCTAGTCTATAACCACAATTCCCATGAAGTTCACCCATGATACATGATGCTGAGTACAATACACAGTAGTTGTCTGGTTGAACGTTTTTTGTCTCCTTTGATGGCATCTCGACAAGTTTTTATATATGCCTTTTTAGAAGTTTACATACACATTCTAAGTGTTGCCAACTAGCAAAGGTAAAGTGCTGTCCTGCATCATCTGATTCTCTTTTGTGAGTGTAGCATTCCACATATGATAAGGCATCACTTTAAATGTGCTGGTTAGCAACATGTGAAATGTATATGTTCCTCAAAAAAACATAACATGGCCAAGTTACCAATGATGTAACTATCTGAAAATTAGGCATTATTAAAATATCAAAAATATGTGTTGCTGTAACCACTCTAGATCTCACTTTTTATTATATTAATTTTTATTTTGATTGTTCGTCTGCATTTTTCAATTAATTACAGTGAGATGAGAGATTTACTCGTAAAGCTAGAACTTAACTTCTTGTGTGTTACTGTAAAATATGAGGCTTAGGGTTCTGCAAGCTCATTATAACTATGGATGTAACTGTAAAAGAAGCATATGTGTTCTATCTATAAACCCAGTTTCTGCTGTTCCTATACACATTACTGTGACTTTTATGGCTGTAAATACACCCACATCCAACAAATATTCTGCACTCCTATGGAAGAGGGAGGAGGAAAGAGCAGGGGGGTAACTAGAAGCCTCAGGGCCCGGGTGCGAGAATCTGTTAACCCCAACCCAATCTACCCCCTTCTCACACCATTTAGCCCTTCTCACACCATCTACCCCCTCTCCCCTCCTTCTCAGGCTATCTACCCCCTCTCCCTTCCTTCTCACTACCTACCCTCTCCCCACCCCCTTTCTCGCTATCTACCCTCTCCCTACCCCCCTTTGTTGGTCACTTACCGTGCAGTCCTGTGGTGGGGACGCGAGGCATGAAGCGCCGGCACCCGAGACAGACGCCTCACACTCCCACCCGTGCAGTCGGGGCAGCGCTGAGGCAAATGGCGGCAGGGAGCAGAGGAGACAGAAGGGTGCCGAGCGGTTGCTGAAAACAACCGTTCGGCACCCCTTGGGCCCCCCTGACTGGCAGAACTCCAGGGCCCGGTTGCAGTCAGCGACCCCTGCGACCCCCTTAGTTTCACCACTGGGAAAGAGGGACAGAGGGATTTTGACTGCAAAGAGGGACAATTGGGAGGCATGGAAGCAGGTTTTTTTGTATGTATATATATATATATATATATATATATAGTTGATCAAACTTGTTTCTCACAATATTGGATCAAACATAGCCTATAACATACCCTATAAAGTTACTTATACTACTTTTTCTAGCCTCATTCACCTGATAATGGCATACGATTATTATAGTCTATATTTACATTCTGATGTCAGTTCAACTGATGGAGAAAGAATTGTTGCAGCCATGCTATAGACAGGTAGTTTTTTGTTATTAATATACGTCTCTGGTTCATATTTTGGAATAGCGTAAATTGAGACACGGAATATGGATAGCTTTTTCAAGTCATTCAGACCGGTGAAGCATGTCATTGTTTGGAGCCAGAGTTCCATAAAAGCTCTGTCAGATGATTAGTACACCATATATTCTCCCCATAAAATAACACAGCACAAATATACCCACTGTGTCTAATATGTGCGCATCACAAGTGATGGAGTTAGAATTCAAGCAGCTGTCATTTCAGCAGTTTAATTGGATTGTAAAGCCTTGTAATGAATAAAGTTTATGTTAAAGGCAGAGTCTGTACAAATATATGCAATGAAATTCACATCTTGTAAAAATAAGCTTAACCTGAATTTCCAAGATAGAGTTTATGATACACTGGACTGAATCTTCGGTAAAAAGAAAGTAAGATTAGTTTAGATGCTGTTCATACATAAACACATTTCAAAGGTCACCAAATTGGTAAACAAGCATGTCTGCCATGACCTTTCCCCTGGCTGCATGTTCATCTTGTTCCTCATCACCTGCTATACCTTAGATGCCTTTTAACCTCCGCTGGACCTTGATGTGTTATTCTGCATGTATTCCGGCATCCAGATGCCACTGTCACGTATGGTGTTTCGAGGTCACGTATGGTGTTTTGACGTCCAGAGGACTATTAAAACCAGATACTTGAACTCCGCGCCTGCCCAATATTTTTGCTTGTATCTAGCAGTACCTGGAGGCTCAACCAAATGGAGTACGTAACCAATGTTCCATCTAATTTTTCTTAGGTGGTGTACGCAGAAAATTTCTCCTGTGCAAAAATTTTCCCAGAGCCAAAATTATGTGCGCACAATATCCGCACCGCATAAAGTATCAAAAAAATAATATATTTTTTTATACTATATATACTATATATATATATAGTATTTACTTAGTTGTCTCAGACCAAGAGTTATAACCTGCCAATTATAAAAAGACCAGGAGTTATAAACTGCAATGGCAATGAAAAAAGATGGTGGGAGTATTTCTCCAATACTTAGACAATAATTCCTTTCAAATGGCGCTCATTTACATTTTAAGAATTGTGAGTGCATATACCCCCATATACTGGTTATTTTTTTATTACATGTATATGAGCCCCATTTGGAGGAATTATTGTCTCCCAGTGAAGCCTTGCTACTCCCGCCCGGTCAGTTTCTTTCTCCAGATAGGGGAACAGTGTTTGGCCATGACAACTCCATGCCCACTTCCCCCACACTACCTACCCACTAAAGACTAGGTCTACACCCTGCTGGCCCCACACATTCAAAAGGTCATTCCTCCAGAAGGAGAAAAGCTCCAAGTAGCCTAACCTGGGAAGTTCCCAGACTGCAGAGGAAAACACCTATCACTTAAACCAGTCTCTTTTTTGGCCACATCAAATTTTGGTACGTATCCCCAGCTAAAGGTGAGTGGCCCCCTGGCCCCCCTAGTGGCATACACAATTACACACACACTTACTATGACACATACACACACTAACACACATCCATCTATCCATCCACACACACATATACACACTCCCTCTAAAACACACTCATACTAAAACATACTCACTCCATTACACCTCATAACTCAACACACTAAACCTCACTCATCACACCTTCCGCATCATCTCACCACACCTCACGCATCATCACATCATACCTCTCATCCTTACCTTGCCTGGAGTACTTCCTTATGGATATATTACCAGAGGGTCACTTAATGTCGCCATACGTGACCCTACTGCTATACTGTCTCTGGGAGCTGGTCCGAGTCAGACTAGCCCTGTAAGGAGAATTTTGAAAGGGCCGTCAGGAAATAGCCTGACCCTGAGTATGCCCTATTGTTGTCAAAACACATAAGTAGCTTAATAAACTAAGCACAATAGGAAAGCCATCACAAACATCTATACAAATATAAAAAAAGGAGGATATATATACATATATATACCTAGCTCTCAAACTGATGAGTTAAATCGTGGAACCTTGGAGCTTTTTTTGTATATGATATTAGGCTCAAGGCAATGCTGGGTCAATCAGCAATACTGAGCAATGTCAAGCCCATGTCATTAATAGAGCCACTATCTTGTTCAAACTATTTGTTTTCCAAATGGAGTTTCCCTTGATATATTGTTTTTACATTTTTAGAATATTGGTGTTATACTTGACTTGTTATTGTGCTACTTACATTAAAATCACCCGCCAACTGATTCTTTTTTCACTATTAAACGTCCTATAGTGTATATGAAATCTTTTTCTCCAACAAAGGAAAACGACCCTGAGATGTGTTAACTACGTGTACAACAGATTGAATTGATTGATGTAAATATTCATCTAAAACAGCACTCACGTAAAATATGTGTTAAAATTCAGGCAAATTTCAGAGTGTAGATGGAGGCAGCTGTTTAGTGCTTAATTTTCCGGCTGAGTAATTTAAATCTTATTAATGTCAATTACCCTTAGCACCCATGTAACACATAGTTAAAATACAACAGGCTTTATGGTCCTGTTTGTGTTATAAGTCTCCACTGTAGTACACTTGAAGGCAGAATGGTTGCAAAAATGTAAATAATTATATGGACTTTGCATTAACATAACATTTTCATTATGATTTATATTAAGGGCTGGTGAAGGATGAAGTAAGTCCTTAAATGTTATCATTGCTAATGGTTTTAATGATGCATTAAAATGTTGGGAGAATAAGAACATTTTTCTTTTAATATTATTTCATTAATATTTTACATGAATATCTAGTTTAATTGATGAGGCAACTAAAATAAGATTCTACAGCCTTTAAGTGCACAGAGGAGTGCTGCAAAAAATCTCAAAATCCTAACGTGATTCAGTCCGGTTATTAAGAGCTCTTATGCTAATCAGTGATTTTGAAATTACCAATTTTCCTGTGTTCTTGGGTAGTAGAGTGGATGCGTTGTGCATCTAAGAAGTATAATATGGTTCCAGTTGTATTTTGTCCATAGGATATGCTAGAACGTTTGTTTTTAGTGATTACCGACCTGCTATGAATGAGTCCTAGTTGTCATAGTTCAGAAGCCTCTACTCCAAGAAATATCATGTTGCTTTAGGCATTAAACAAGACATTTAATCTAAGTAGAAGGATTATTTCTATCCTCAGTATTGTAAACTCTGCTTAAGCACAGACATAAACAGAGTGGATGCTCAGCATTGCATTCAATGCATTATTTCAGCCGTCCACCTCCTAAGTATTCAATATTAGTGCTCTGTCCTACGTTTGTGAACTCCGTAGTTAGTTGCTAATTAAACCTGTTTCTTGTATTATCAATCAAGCTAATGGTATTTTCTCTTAGATTGCTAATGTCCCAGAGATGAACCCGACAGGACATCTTGTACATACAAGACTCCTTTTCTAGTGTAGGAACAACTTATCAACAAGACTCCTTTTTCTAGTGTATGAAGAGAAAATGTTATGCGAATAAAACGTTGCCGTGAAACAATACGGAGTCTTGTAAAACATAGTTTGCCAAAATTCACAAACTGTTGGAGATTAAGTCATAATCAGGAGAAATATTTTATTGGACCTGAAACTCATTAAGTAAGCGTTCATGTAAAATTCAGTTGATGTTATCTTTACTTGTTTGAAAGGGCAGCAAAAGAGAATGGTATAGTTTGATGTTCTTTGACTTTTATTGCTACTGCAAGACTCCCTGCTATCCAGAATCTAGCACAGCCATAAATCATAATCATTCTTTTTGTGTCTAGTTGAGCTTCCATGGATGGGGTTGCTTAACTTAGTGTGCCCAGATCACACACATACCACTTCTATGCCATACTATTAATTCTATGCAATACTATTATTGCACCTTTTGCCCTGTCTTTTGCACAGGGTAAAATGAGCCTTTGCCCATAGTTCATTAACTCAGCTGGGCTCCAAGGATTGTGTACTGAAGTTGGTTACAGCACATCAAATATGTGATCTGGTATAGGTAATCACCCCTGAGACTTTCCCACATTTCTTTTGCAGCTACTACTGGTCACTGGTAATGGAACAACCAAGCCACTGTGTCCTATTGACAAGAAGAAAGCCATCTCCCTTCACTAAAATGATTGTATAAGCTAGCTGACTTGTAAGGACACAGCTAGGCCCTTGTATTGGATGCAGTCGAGTTGCTATAATGCTCTTACTGTTTAGTACATATAGTAGAAAATCTAGGATCTCCACCTCTGTGACCATATTTTCACCAACTAAAGAATGGTTTGTGTGCCAGACTGGATGCTCAGAGGTTTTGTACAATGAATGTTGCCATTCCTATGGACTTATTAGTAAACAGGTTCTCATAGGCAATCATACCTTTAAGTTTTATTTTTTGTAAGTTTCTTGCCAATGGGAGCCTTGGTTATGTTCTGCCTTTAATCTACAAAGGAAAATCCTCCTGTCTGTATGGTGCTTATGGCTGGTGAGAAAGTCATTTACAGGTCCCCTCTGCCCTTGAGCTGTTCCGTTAATGCATGGAAAGCACCTTGCAGCCTGTGACAAGCGCGGCAGATCGGCACTAAATCAAAAATCAGTGCCAGCCAGGGATCTAAGCCACCATGAAGGTCACAGCCATCAACTGTATGCCATCTCAATCCAAACAAAACAAACTGGATAACAGGGGATTTTTACCTCTCACAATAGGTAACAGTTGCTTCATGCTGGAGCAATGCTTCATTGCTGGGAAAGCTGTTAACTAACCTTTTTAAGTGTTACTCATCATTGAAGCAGAGAAAGCAGTGATTAGATGATTTTAGTGGTAATTGTATACTCTGCAACTTAAATCATGGCTCAGTGCTAACATTTTATAGGAAATGAAAATATCTTCTTCAAGGGTGATACATATTTTTGTTTCTTAGTATTACAGGTGGCTTTTTTCTTTGTATTGGTTTAGATTATTGTTTTTCCACAAACAATGTCAGATCCACTGGTAAACAAATATTGAGGTTAATTGTAAAGTAAAATTAACCTCAATAAACAAAATAAGTAATAGTACAACATATTTTTACAGCTTGTAAAATACTTGCGGTACAATGCTGTGAAAAAGTATTTTCCCCATTCCCCATTACTTCTATTTTTGCATATTTGTCACATTTTAATGTTAAAGATCATCAAACAAATGTTAGTACTAGACAAAGATAACCTAAGAGTAAACAAAAAATGCTGTTTTTAAATTATATGTAAACACATTTGTTGCATTCTAGAATGCAAAGGATCATGAGTAGAACTGTGGAGGCTTACAATTATATTATTTTAAGGCATAAAATCTAGTGCATGTATGGTTGCATTTGTGTGGCAAAGTAAAGACAAAATCCTAAAATTTGGGGATGTTACTTCTACAACCAGGGGAGGGCTGGCAGCCTAAGGTCTGGGGGGCAAGTCTAGTCAAGTGGCCCATTGCGCCACCGAATCAGCACACCATCCATGCCCATCTTTTCCTGATTTTCTAACGCATATTGATGTAATTATGTTTAATACATTAAAAAACAGCTAATCTTAACAAAATAAAATTTAAATATGGAAAAATTGGACCCTAGGCATTTCCTTGGGCCCCTGCCTGTCCCTTTGTCCCTGATTCACTAAGCCACACTATTTACTCCCTGTAGTTCAGGTATAGATCAAATAAACAACACATGTAAACAGCATGTGCATGTATAGATCAACTCAATAAGAACTATAAACCCTGTATTTGCAGGTGTACATAAATAATGTATGGAAACATAGCATAGCAGATACAGATCAATAGAATAACACACAAATCCAACTTTGCAGGTACAGATCAACTGGAAATCACATAACAACTAAGCATTGAAGGTATAGATAAAACCCCCTAAATTACAGGCATAGATCACAGGATGCACACCCCCAAAGCCAGCCCTAGTGTCCACACTGCCCATATAGAACACGACCAGCACCAAGATAACATTAACAAATTACAGTCCAGAGTGAGCCAACTTTGTCCCTAAACAGCCCAGCGTGAGCCAATTTTGTCCCCAAACAACCCGCCCTGACACCAGTACAGGCTCTGCAACACCGACACCCAAACACACACACCAGGACAGGCTTTGCCACACTGACACCCAAACAGACACACCAGGACGGCTCTGCACACACAGATACAGGCTCTGCCACACTGACACCCACACACACACCAGGACAAGCTCTGCCACACGACACCCAAACACACACCCACCAGGACAGCTCTGCACTCCGACACCCAGACACACACACCAGGAAAGGATCTGCCCACACCGACACCCAAACACACACACCAGGACAGGCCTGCAAACAGACAGCCAAACACACACACAGCGAACAGGCCCTGCCACACAGGACAGCCAAACCACACAACACCAGGACAGGCTCTGCCACTATACAGATGCACACCACACACACACACACCACACACACACACACACCAGACAGCTCTGCCACACAGACAGCCAAACACACAGACACCAGGAGAAGCTCTGCCACACCGATATCCAAACACACACACCAACCAGAACAGGCGCTGCCACACCTAAACCCAAGCACACACCAGGACAGGCTCTACGACACTGACACCCACAGTGTGTGTATTGATGCCCCAGCCAGCGCCCCTTTGGTTTTAATGTATTTCCCCCCACACCCTTGTGTATTGCTCCATGTATTGCAATTGCCCCCCGGCCCAACCCGCCCCTGTCTACAACATAGGTATGCATTAATGCCTGGTAACTCCATTTACATGTATTATTGTTATGCTGCAGTTGCAAGCTAATGCTGTAAAACAGGGGTAAGCTGGGGTGAAGTTGCCTAAGACAACTTAATGTCAAAAGTCATACATCATGGCAAGACACAAGACACAAGATAGTTATATTGCATCAGCAAGGTCTCTCCCAGGCAGGAATTTCCAGACAGGCAGGGGTTTTCTAGGTGTTATGTCCAAGCTTCTTTGAAGAAGCACAAAGAAACGGTCAATGTTGAGGATCATAGACCCAGGTGTCGGCCATGGAAGTGCAGCAGATGAAAGACACACCATGCTTACTTCCTTTCGTAATCGTAAGGTGTCCAAAGGTGTCCAACAGTGTCATCAGCTCAGCAGAAAACAGTGGGAAGACCTGTGGCCAAACCTGTGGCCAAAAAGAAGACCTGTGGCCAAAAAGCCATGGAAACGAGGCCAAACAACTCAACTACTCACGAAAAAAACAGGAACTGAGGTGCAGAAAATGGGAGCTGGCTGGGGCATCAATACACAAGGGAGAAAAACAAGCAAACCAGTGTGGAAAGCATTTTGCATGTGGGTGTCAGTGTCATAGAGCCTGTCCTGGTGTGTGTTTGGGTTTAGGTGTGGCAGAGCCTGTCCTGGTTTGTGTGTGTGTTTGGATATCGGTGTGGCAGAGCTTCTCCTGGTGTTGCAGGAAATGGGGATTGTGAGTCAGTTGAGGATATCCTCTGTTCTTCTCTGACCAGGGGGCTGTAAAATCAATGGAGGTCCCATTGCAGCTCCCACATCTGAAAGTTCTGTAGTGAGCATCGCAATGGAAAGCTAGGTGACCACCTGAAATATTGTATACTGTAGATATAGACAGCTTGTATAACATGTATTCCTTCATCCTCTTATGTGGATGCGTGGAGGTGGAATAAAGGAAAGGTTTTTTAGCTGTTATACCAGGGTTTCTGTCTTGGAGAAAAAACTCAGTGGTCTCCATGTGTAGGCTTGACTCTTTCATACTCACTACCAACACGAAGCACCCATTTAGTCATTGAGAGGATAACAGAAGCACTTTCATCTTCATCTATTCAGCTGCTTTAGCAGCCACGTGGTGTGCCTTCGTTTGATTATGCATTATAACCACAGACAGTCAGTACATTCTGTGTGATGTTTAAAATGTAGGAAAAGTTAATAACTAGTTACTAATATGTGTTCACCATGCACTTAACTGCATTTGTATGACTAGCATGGATTCATCACTCACACCTACGCATTTATTTAATTAAAAAGCAGTGAGTTGTGACTTATTTCAAATAATTTTTTTCACTATATTAACTTGCCTTATGGCGGGTCAGTTTTATTATTTGTGCAACTTTGGCCCTTCACAATGCATACATTAAGTGGTATGATTAAATCTAATGGCAACCTATCCAAACTTACACTTTAGTGGATAAACCCATTCTATTAAAATTGGAATCACTGACAATTATTTGAATAGAACATTCCCCAAATGTACGTATGTTTATTCACAAGTATATATGTAAAAAATAGTAGCACATAACTCGTGTAATGGTCAACTAAGCACCCATGTTGTTAGCTGATCAATATAGTTAATCAATACATTTAATTGGGTTTGTCCTTAATTGCATGGTTTGTCTTTACTATCGGCTGGGCTTTGTTTCATGTTCAATTAACTGATCAACTATCTATTCTAAACCTGGCTAAAGGAGACTAATTACTTTCTTTTTTATTGTTAATCTCTTACGCCAGGGGTTTCCTGGGTAGATTCTTAGACTCACACAGTCTGGCTCCTTTCTATTCTACACTGCTGTGATATATACCGTACTATCATATGTTTAAGAAAAAATTGATTCTGCTATATATACATACAGCTCCGAGCTGTTGCTATTACCCCCCAGTATGTTGTGTTTGATATCTCTGCTTGAATGCAGGTGACGTAATAAAACGTATCTTTGAATAATGACAAATCAAGGTTTTCATGAAGACAGGTGTTAGAGCCATTTGGTTAACACATTTGACGATCGAACCTTCACAATGGGCTATTACAGGGTTAGTAGGATTTCAAAAGTCTCAGGGTCAGCTCATTTAGAAAGTTCACTTGTTTGACTATAAGTAACAAACAAAAGCACCGATTTGAGTCTTATATAGAAAGCCTTAATTAGGTACCATTAGCAGTGCACATAGTTTTGAAGCAGAATTTCATGTAGACCTGTCTAGGGCACTTTTAAAAAGGCAGAATGTGAACACTTACTGTGACTCATAAGAGTGGTGCAGTCTATTCTTTTCTAATTATTATTAATATTTATTGTTTTATATAGCGCCATCAAATTCCGTAGCGCTGTACAATGGGTAGACAGGACATAACAAGTAGTATGTAACATAAATTGACTAACAGAAACAACAGGTGAGGAGGGCCCTGCTCAAAGGAGCTTACAGTCTAGATTACATAGGTTATATCTAAAGAACAAAATGAACAGACGTTATTGACATTTTTGCAGGTCACAATACATTTTTAGTTAGGGACAATGAACTACACAATCATTTCTGCCTAGAGACATTTAACTTTTTACCTGGACATGATTAGGAAATGTTGGTGCCTCTCCAACATATGAAGATATATTTACTTCCTAAAATAACAAGCTGACATCCTAAGGTATCAATTAGTGTTTTGAAGTGAATCTTCTAGGTCTCTTAATACCACCACCTGAACTGGTTGTCCATCCTATCTACTGAGTTCTAGAGCATGGACTCATACCATCTAGAATCATTGGAGCAACCGCACTACTTCCTCATAAAAATATTGAAATCAACGTGGTTTTCCCATAACATCAGTAGTGTAGTTTAATAAGCTGGTAAAGAGTGATACACGATTACATTATTCGCTGAAGTAGAGATGAGTGTTTTCTACAAGTATTAAATAATGGATGCCAACTTATAAACAATGACTAATATATTTCATTATTCTATAATGAAAGCTTCCAGCAGCTTTGCATATAAAAACGATTAGTTATAATCCTGCTGATAAGCAGCACGCTACACAATACCTTTGCCTCTATTATGGCCATGTTGTTAGGGAAAGAAACAGAAAGTAGTAATATTGCATTTTTTTAAATCAGAATCGAAGGCACATAGGCACAGCACGTATAAAGGTAGAATAACGAGATTAACAGCAACAGAATAACAGCATCTGATTTACAAGCTTCTCAGTCTCCCAAAGTTGGGTAGTGGTCATCCTTTTTAGTGCTGGTACAATGTTTTTAATAACATATTTAGCTGTCACTTTTTTATCTCTAGTTTTTCCGAAAACCATATTCAAGGTAAAAATTGTAAGCTTGTAAGCAGGGCTCTCCTTACCTAATGTGGTGGGTTACCTGTCAGTTCTAGTTTTGTCATACCCTTTGAATGTATGTACAGAAAGGGCACTATACCGTGTATGCATATATATATATATATGTGTATATATATATATATGTGTATATA
>VKOC01000001.1:50722249-50737160 GCA_009364415.1 Spea multiplicata | reverse complement strand
AGCAACTGTTACTATGTGATAAAAGGGTGACCTTTACAATAGAGTTTTACAAGAGTAATGTACAAAACCAAGTCGCAGAGTCGCTGCAGACAATGATAATCGGCACAGAGGTCTTGGGGGAGGAGAAAACACACCTTGTTTAAACACTGTAAACAGGTGAAAAAATTGTTTCAATCAGACTGGTCATCCGAAGAAAACACAATTGGCTGTATGTTGTCAAACCCTGCCATGAAGCAGTTGAAATTCAAGATAAACGTGGGGACGCTCATTATGAATTAGGCATTTTAGGCTCTGATCAAACCACCTCCTACCATGTTAACAAAGACAAGGGGTCAGGAGGGAGAGGTCGGCTGGGATCCATCATGTTCTAAGCAGAAAGCAGGACATGCAATGACAAGTAAAATGCTTACACAGCATATTGGTGATTGCATTTGTCCTACCTTGGTGACATTCGTTAAGGAAATTACATTTTAAAGATTTTTTCATTTGATCATCAGAACAAAGGCCATATTTCCCTTTTGACGAAGTGGTCACCTTCTGGGCTGTCTAGCAAGCATGTGATCATCTCAACATTGTTGCATTATATAGAGATGCCGGGTATATGTGCCCGACATCCCCTGAGCCATGTCCCTGTGTATTGCTGTGTAGGTGAGAGCTGCTAGCTCGTCTTTCACCAATAAACGTGCAGCCATGGTGCATAAATGGAGCTTTCACTCTACCAACCAGTTGTTTCATATGAAAGATGCACATTAAAGGAGAAAACGTCATCTTCACAGCAGATACCTACAGCTGGAGCTTCCGGTTTGTGAATCTGTTTTGGGGATAGTTGTATTAAAAATAAATTATTCCAGGGAAGCTCAGATCTGCGACCAAAGTTATCAAAACTAGCATAATCAAATTCTGGCCCCTACGTTATGGTCGTTCTCATAATCCCACCCTTATAGGTTAAAGATATAAATGGGGAGGAAGAATTATGCAGATAACTAGGACAGGAAGTTAAGATGGTTTTCTGATGCTATAAGCATACACTGGGTTTCCTTTATGTCCGTATTCCATATATAACTCTGTAAACATTTTATACATTGTTCAACATACACAAGTGTAGAATGTAGCATTTGGGGAAGAGGTGGTTTCTTTCGCTGGCAGACCCATCCGGCTTCACTAGATGGACCCGCGGGAACGTTACCAAAAACTGTCCAACCTTACTGAGAAGCAGTGTTTATTACCGTGTGTAGATATGCAGCAATGCTACACGGCATTCACTTACAGGCATTAGGGCACCTGATAATGGAAATGTTAAAACAAAGCCAAATTGTTGAATAAATAAGTAATGATGACACGGTGCCAGGCAGCCTTATATCCCTCAACAGATCATCAAAACAAATACTGGAAAGAGAGCGCAAGAACACCCTATTTATTTTAACCCCATTCAATGCCAGAGTAGTTATTAACAATTGAGGATTCCTAAACGCATATTAAGACCCCCAGAATTGGTCATTTGGTGGGGAATATCTAAAAATTAAGTTAACTTTAAAAATTAAAAGCATTATTTGCATGTTTTCAAGTGCCTTTTTTTCTAGCACAATTATGTACCTACCTGCAATTCCCTGTAGCAACCCACAGACATTGAATATGCTTTTCTTCATGACGCTCTGTACGCACATGCTGAACACAGACACAAATGCCACAATACAGAGGATGGAGATGCCCACGGCTAGGAAGATTGCCGTCGCCTGCCAGAAGCCACTAGCGATCTCATTGAAATGTTCTGCATAGGGGCCACACAGAGTATCTCTCCGAGGGTCCTGCATCTGAGACATTTTAATACAGCGTCCATAAATGCCCAGCGTCGGGCGATTTTCTTGGTGCCCACCTGTCCTGTTGTCCACTTCAGCGTTTTTGGCTTTGCCAATTAACCAATCCTCGCTCATAAAGGCAATGAGCTCCCCGAAGGCAACTACAATGCTCAGAATGGTCCATAGCATGGAGCGACAGGTCACAATAACGTGACACATGGTGAAGCCCACTGGATGCAGTCTGATGAGTTCAACCAGATGTGTGGAGTTCGCAAAACTGCTCGTTTTCAGCCTTTGTGAATGAAACTATTTTAAAAGGCGATCTAAATATATTGTTAAAGAAGTAATAATGAATCTTGAGGTTTTGTAATCCAGACAGGGATCTGTATTCGGTAAAAATGCTTTCTCCCTGCAGGTCGTTGGCTGCAGTTTCTTCAGCTGTAGAAGGGATTCTGAAACATGATGCTTACTGACTTGTAAGGGAGTTCCCAAGCACGGCCCACAAGGGTGACATCATAAGCCTACACGAGAAAGAAAAGGAAAAGTAGGGTTAGCCGTGTTGTCACGTATTGTCACAATGTATCCAACAATACAAGTGAAGCTTTCCAGACGGCAGGACAAACAAATGAGAAATATCCCTGATCTCACATTATGGCTGCAGCCTGAAAAGCCCAGGTTACACAGCAGCTTTTACAAGTTACGATTTTCAAAGGCGATAGAATTCAGCTCGTCTGAGTCGTCTTGGAATTAAATGAATGACAAAGTTTTTCCTTTGGTTTGTAACACCTCGGTGTGACTATCCACAGCCAGGAACATTTTAGGCAAAGACGTTTTCGTTACTCACAAACAGTCCAAAATTCACCGGGAAATTCATAATATCTAACATTTTAAACACATTTGGTATTTAGTAAGATATTTCTGATATTATAATTACCAAGATTAATGTTAAAATGTCTAGAAACTAGACGCACCAAAAAAATGTGTTTTAATCACTAAAATCTGAATAGAATTTATATTTTAAACCAGCTGGTTACCACAACTATGCTACTGTATTGGCAGCCACATGGTTAAATTCTGACTTGTCAGGACGGCCCTCAGATATTTATTAGAGAATCATTATTTGAAAAACAAGGTACTAAAGCATCCCTTAAGAACCATTAACTCCGTGTTTCTCTACAACAGCCTAATCAATAAATCCTGGACGGCGAGCATTCCGATGAGTGGCTTGAAAAGCACACGGTCTTTAAGAATTAGCCGCTAATGCTGGGAAATATTTTCCATTAACCATGAAGCCTTCTTGCAAAACAAATATTCCAATATATTACCGGCAGCCTTTCACCTTTCTGTTTCAGGACACACAGTGCCTTTTATTGCACGTCAGGGTGAAGTCTCAAGGATCAACGTGACAGCTCATACGCAATCGAGGACTTCTACAGGACAAGAGAGGCAGAACCTTCAAGGTTAAGCAATGTCATCGACTTAATGTTAACGTCAGCATGTAGGGCAGCACATGGCACGAGAAAAACAGCCAAGAGGGGAAGTAAAAGCGTATGAGAAACAAAACTACCATAAATCACATGATAAAGAGGTCCTTTCCCGACAGTGTAAATTATATCTATATCTATATATATATAGATAGATATATATATATGTCCCAGAAGAACTCTGAACTTTGATCAGGGATTGTTAACTGCTGGCTGAGTGTCCTGGGAGTTAGTGTGAAAGCAAGCTACCGTGCCCTGCCCTTTACTTACATAATGCTAAGCTATGACACAAATGAACTTGTTTATGTTTAAGGATAAACTAGCGTAACCTTTTCCCCTTTGCTGTTCGCATGTAACAGACAGCAGCCTTGGTGAATCAAAGCGTCTTCTGGCGCAGCCAGACATCTGAGCTCAGTTACAGTAAACGTTCACAACACACGGGAACAAAGTTCTTATTTACTTTTCCGGGTGGGAATTTTGTGATAAGCCGGCAATGCCAAAGAGATCACTTCACACTGTAAATTACGTAAGCACAAAAAGACTTCAGTTAATCAGTGATGCAAATCCCACTCTGAAAAAATAAATAAGGAAAACTAAACAAATGCGCGGCTGTCCCTCGACTCTTTGCTGTAATTACGTAAGCGCACTGTGAATGGCAGTACCTTAAAGACTAAACAAAGGTGGTCCTCTATTATACCATTCTAGTTTTTCTTGTTGGTACATGGACAGTATGACACTATGAGGTCATCACTAAGGAATTCTTTAAAAAGACATTATATCTATAAATATAGAAGTATTTTCACCATGGGAGCGGTCAGTAGGATTGCACTTTGTACATGAATGAGATCTCACAGAAAGTGCATAGGGGTCGCCCAACGATGAGGTGTGCATGGTAGACAGAGGCTGCCAGATGGTACTGCGGGTGAGAAGAGCGGCTGGAGAGTGTTCTTTTCGGGGTGAGGGGCTGCTAGATAGTGTTGCACGCATGTGTGTAGGAGGATGTTACCTGTGTTATTGTGTGCAGAGAACCGGTAATAAAAAATACTGAAAAGAGAGGAAAATGCATGCCATTTTAAAGATGGGTACATAAACTAATTTAATAAAAACAGCCCTTTCTGGTGCAAGACAATTCTAATTCAACAGAGAAAATGTACGTAGATGTAGGTCTGAGGCACAAAAGAAGCCTCCACAATGTGTGGGATATGTGCACCAAAGGTCTCCGGCTACAACAGCAACCGAGGAGCTAAATCACTCTTTAAATGCCACAGATTTATGCAAACAGAAGGCATTATAAAGACAGACAGGGTTTTTTCCCCCGATTTTGTGCCTCAGATATCGACTGATTATTTCTATTAAGCGTTGGTAGAAAAGTGTTTTGTTTTTTTTTTAAACCGTGGCTACCAAGCAACCCCAGGAAGACCTCCCGGTCTTCAAAACATTTCACACACTAGTAACCACTGGAATTTCAACCAATTCACTACAGCCCCCCTCGGATAGGAGTCTGATTAAAGATCAACGACTCCACCTTTAAGTGCTTTTCATTGTGAGCCTTCTCGGAATTAACAGAACCGACAAAATCAAAGAGCTTTTCCAGTTCCGCCCAACAAAAGCCTCAGAATAAATAAATGTTGGAGTGAATGCCTTCTAGTGATGCACAGCATGGGGGCAATGTTGACAGTAAAGATATATAAACTCCACTTGGATTTCCTGGAAAGGCTCGTGAAGACGGTCTGGTTCCCTGCGAGACAGCAGTTTTGGTAGAAGTGAATGTAACGCGTCATGGATTCAGATTCTCACACAGTAATTATTTATTGCTTTATTTAGCGTCATCATTTTCTGCAGCTCTGTACAACAGGTAAATAGGACCCATTGTACAGCGCTAGAGAATTTGATGGCGTTATATAAAACAATAAATAATAATAATAATAAGTAGCCAACATATTTTTGTAGGCCAAGTTAACAGGTGAGGAGGTCACTAATTAAATTATTCACTATATATGACATAGCACATGGGCTGATATTGCCAAAAGTAATATATTGAAATAAAATCCTAGAGGAATTAAAAAAGACAAAAAATAAAACTTTATGGAATATTAGCAAACAAACAAAAACTGTCAAAAAAGGAACCCCAACATAAAAAGGGTCTCCACTAAAGGAATCTAAGCAACAAATGCAAACGTAGGTTTCTGGAGAGAAAATCGGGAAGATTTCTGGAGATTTATTAAGCTGCTAGCCTAATAAAACCTAAACGCAGAAAAACCATGTCAAGTTACATGAGCTTTCGGGTCCTCAGACAGAAGGGCTCCACCTGGGTAAGAGACCTCCGAGGTCCCGAAAACATAGGTAACTTTACATCCTTTTCTATGTTCTCTTGTGCTGATTCGGATAAATCCTTATTATTATTATTATAACAAAACTCTAGATGGTAAGCTGTTTGAGCAGGGCCCTCCTCGCCTGTGGTTTCTGTAAGCCTAATTGTTATATGTTGTATAATACACCCTATATAAAAAAATAATAATAATAATGAAAATTTGGAGAAATTCATTTGCCTCATAAAAGTAAGAGAGTCATACCATTTCACACCATTCCAACCCGGGGCAAGCACCGCCATCCGCCCCGGAAATGACATATAATTACACACCTCATAGCTTGGGGCCAAATAGATTTTTTAATCATATAAAAAGGAAATATTTTGGCATCCACTGTTCGTCTTTAGAAATCATCAACATGCATGACCCAAAGCAGGAAACATGAACCAGACAGAAAAAAAAAAGACTCTCGCTCTGTGAGACGCGTATAAGCGATGGTCTTTCCATTCTGTCATATAGGATTAGTTTATCTTAGTGTTGTAGCAACTTACAATAAAACAATCTGATTAGAGAAGAAAAAAACATATCTGCTGGAGGAAGAGCAGCTGCTTTTCAGGAACAACTGTGGCTGCAACGCAGACCTCCCCACCACGGAGAAGAAGACACAGACAGGGCACGGATCCCCAGATCTACCATTAAAAGGAACAATGTTTTCGGCTCTTTGCTTGCTGCTTAAAAAATGGGAATTATTACAGGTTTTGAGCACAACAAAGCTCGCTAATTAAACAATACCCTTTTGTCTTTGATTGCCATTGGTTAGGAGACTGGTTAGGAGATTGAATGAAAAAGTTGAATGAAAAAGTTATATATATAGTAATAAAACAAAAATAATAATAATAATAAAAAAAACACTTTTTTGCTTAGTCTTGAATTCCCACAGATTTCCTATGCGAAACTTTGGTACCATAGTCAGCAAGTTATTGTTCTTTATTGATTTATGCATAACACCGTCATATTCTATAGCGCTTTACAATGTGCCATCATCATTATTATTATTGTTGTTTTATATAGCACCAAAATACTCTGTAGCGATCAATGAGATTAAAATAATATATATATATATATGTACATGAGTAGCAATTATCCATTCCAATCCAATAAAGCATAGGAGAAGAAAATAAAAATCACAAACTGGTTATGTTAAATGCATGAGATCCCATGAGAATAATATAGGAGTCATGTTATATAGCTAACAGATGGGATATTTATCATCGCTTGGCTAATGGCAAAATCTCAGGACTGGAGTGACTTCTCCTAGCGGCATCTTCGTGGAATTAAGTCATGAGATTTCTTTGGCAGATGATTTTAATTAGATGTGATGCCATTAACCTAAGAAGATCTATGGCACCGTTAGGCGTACATAGACATAAAGCATTTGTACATATAAGTTTGTCAAAGGGTTCAGTGATCTGGAAAATGTAAAAGTAAATGATTATCTAAAAAAGGTAAACCAGTATTTGCAAAACAATGTATTCTGCAATGTTTTACTCAAATCACTAGGATTCAAACAGTTACAATGTAACATTTTCATACTATGTTTATTTCTTCTTATATCTATAATCAAAATGTATTTAACATACTTTATCCTGTTGTACTTACATACCAATAAAATATACTTCCATTATGCCATATGACTAGAGGTTTATACGCAGTCTGATAAGGGACTGCAGGCAGCGTCTACAAAGTGAATTGCGACCATACTGTCAGCACAAATAGGAACACAATTTTCACCAAAAAATGTTTCACAGGGGGAAAAAAAGCATGTGATAAATGGTTTTGATTGTTGCATACAATGATATTTATAGCTTAGATGGCCTAACAAATAGTGATAAGTGCTAGGTACATCATCTACTTAACCCAATATCTCTTCCTTTTAATCAAATATCCTCGTGATCGAATATGATTATCCTCTATAAGAAAAAGAGATAAAGGGACAGTTTACTGGCCCTTATGCATGTTAAAGTACTCTGGACTCAGAAACGCACTTAACCGATGTCGAAGCTGCAGCCCTGTAGCTGCAGGCACTGTTCTTTACTGTGGTCTGACAACTCTTGATACTGATTGGCTGCTAAAAGCAGTAAAACCAGTGGCAGGAAAGCGCTTACATTAAAAATCATTTTAGTCAGAGCCACCGTTGACTGGAGGCATGTACATCATGTACACATTTCACGCATTTAAAAAACAAGGGGCCATGCAGCTATCAAATGCATTAACGTGCCCCTTTAATAACGTCCAACAGTTTCAACAGTAGCCGCTCATGGGCCATACACTCTGGGCCACCGGGCTTCCTGATTAAATACCATCAGATAAAGCCATGTGTGTGTAATTTTTTTTCATGCACACATATTGTGGAATAATGAGGAAAGAAATCTTAGTCAATACTTAAACTGAGGAAATAAGTAGACATAGCGCCGCATTCACAATAATGTGAATTTATGAACTTGCAGCGTGAGCACAAAGGGTATATTGTTGGGATGAACAGAAAAGGTGCCGCCGTCAAGAAGGCTCAGATTATTCCACGTGATTTTTCTCTGCATTCAGCCAATAGAACAAAGCGAGCAGCTGCTTTTCATTACACATCGCGCTGCTTCCCTAGAAATACAGCAAGTGATAAATGCTCTCTGAAACGGGCCTGGACAGAAAGCAGAGTATTCTGAATTTATACAAAATAAATGGAAGTTTTTAAACAGTTTGTAATAAATTATATCCGTCTACCCATCAGCGGGCATCCATCCGAACCTCCTACTATCTACGGATCGAAGCACGTTTCAAAACGTTATAAAAAATAGAAAAAAATAATGTGTTTACATTGTTACCACAAAGGCAGTTAATAATGCTTTGTTGTAAACACTCCAGCCGTCACACGCATGTTAAAGAATCTGATAGATGCGTGGTCCCATTATATTTGGGGGGGTCGCTTCTGCAAAATCCACCCCACTTCTTCCCCCTCCAACGCTGGCTCTGTTAACAATGCACGAAAAGCGCCTCCATTTATTTTAAACGGCAACGCTTCTAGAATAGTCAGACCAAAAAGACGGAGGGAAGCTGCAGCTTCAACACGTTTAGGTTTTGGGTTTCTTTTTTTAGATTTGAAGAATGCATATTGAAGTACTCAGAGAACTTTAACACAAATTCTTCTTTAATGGGGTGTCTGGGGCATTAAACTGTCCCTTTGACAGATAGTCCCACAGCTTAACAGCCACCAATATTACTGGCGTACAGTCACTAAGATTTCACAAAGAATAAAGAATACATCTGATTAAAATAGTTTTTCGTTAGCAGCATGTGGAGTGAGATACATGGCGGTATAATACGGATGAAACAGCATGTTTTGACAGCAGGAAGCAGCCGACAGGAAGGCAAACTACCATCATTTTATTGGGAGAAAAAAAAAAAGTTTGGCATGACCCATAAATTCCTTTTATTACATCATTCAAATAATTACTGATGGGACTTTCTCCTTAAGCTGAAGCAGGTAGAGGAGTTATTTCATCAGATGGAGAAGAGAAATTATTATTTATTAAGCACTGACATAGTCCACAGTGCTGTACAATTTAAATTTGGGGTGCTAATACATGGCGATTAGATTCACAAACACCGATACAATGGGAGTTCGACATCTAGCCTTATGGCACGCTCATACAAAATTCCTGGAAAAAATGGTGGGCTCCTGAGGGCCCCACTCATGAGCTCACAATCTAAAAGATTGTAAGGGAAATGGAAAGCGTTAGGCATCTAAAAACACAGAATAGAGGTAATTAAAAACAATATATAAAACTTAATAAAAGCATTCATGGAGGCATCATCCAAGGCTCAGACTGTGCTCTCTCTTACCAATGCCAAAATCAACACACTAACCAGAAACCCGGTGAAGAAGTCGGCTGCCGAGTCTCCCTCTGTTAAATCAAGCAAATCACAAGAGGTTTCCAACATAACTGCTGAGCATCATGCTTATTATTTTTGTAAAACAAGACTAAGGTCAGAAATCACAGCTTAGTCATCATTTGCATTGGGTATCTGGGGTATTTGGGCATAAAATACAAAACACATAAGACGCATTCCAGCTCTTGCTATGGCGATGAGACCAGTTGTCAAGCTTTGCAGAAAAATCAGAAACAATATATGTGTCTCATGATGTGCTAAGAAAATACGGAAAAAAATATGGAAAATAAAAAAGCCAGGTAGGCGTGGCATTATTTTTTATTGTTTTGTGTCAATATACAATGTAATAAACCTTTTACCAAAGTGTAAATGTAAATCTCTGCTGTATGCTAATTCCCAATGGCGTTATATCGCTTTACAATCATTACGCACCCAAGGGAGATAAAGTGTAGAGTTATTCCTGTAGCCTAAAGTGACCAACGCTGCGCAGGGGTCCAACCACTGGAGTGGGTTAAAGCACAGCGTGCCTAGAAAAGGGGATCTATGTCTTAAATCCGATGGTGACCCCTCAGATGAGAACAGCTGTAGTAATATAGTCTCGCCTACCTAAACTTAATTTAGGTTATTAAACACACAGTGTATAACCAAATACATCTCCTGCCATATGCTATACTTACAGTCAGCTGCAGCACTGGACTGGCAAGAGAGGCATTCCGGAACTGCAGCTTCTCCTAAAGGACATGCACTAAGGCAGGTATAATGAATGCATATTAAATTGCTTACAAATGTACTTTAATACATACTCATTGTGCACGAGGCTACCTGGAGTGTCCCTTTTAATCTGGACATACAACTGTAACAACGTTCCTAGCTTTGAAGGGCCACACTCAGAAATGATATTATTGGCCTTAGAGAGAATATACTCACTATACACACTATGATCAGAATTGTGCACACTATTATACACACTATGATCAGAATTATGCACACTATTATACACACTATGATCAGAATTATGCACACTATTATACACACTATGATCAGAGCACAATTACAGTTTTTAGGCAAGGCAATAATGAGTAAAACAGCTTTCCATTATTCTGAAGACCTTCATTCGATCAAATTTGGTGTATATGGCCAGTCTGCCCAAAGGCTAGTCTTTGCAGCGACACCAAGCTTGACCTAGACTTTTTAAAAGTCCCCCCAAAAAAGGGATAATCCAGTCATCCAAATCTATTGATCCAAATAAAATTCTATTTCTCTTACGATTTCTGCTTAAAATGAAGCGAGATAATACATGTATTCAGGACAGCGTCCCTTTAATAGTCTAAGAGTGACTCAGGCAAAATATGTACAAGTAATCCTTATAATTTCTGGCTGAAATATGTATCGTTTTCTATCCAGCCCAGTAAATGGCAGAAATATGAGAAAGAAAACACGCGAGTCTTTTGGGAGAAAGTATGGCAGGTATTCTATACCGCAAACTACCATATGCAAATTCCTTTTAGATGAGCAAAGTTAAAACAAAAGCGAAGGGAAGCCATATTTCACACGACCCTTACAAGCCATCGCTTACTACAGCTAAATGCCATTCAAAAGAGTGCGTGCATCTTTTTAATACAAATTATATCATAAAAGGCTCAGTTGCTACTTATTACAGTTTGTTGGAAGATCATTTCTAGAGTTAATATGATGCATTTCTGGGCTATTAAAAGGTCTACAGGTCATGATTTAACCCTTCAAAGAACAGGCAGTATTTCAGGGAAATAATTGTTTTGTACACGAAAAAGACCCAATGTTGGAGTTCATGGTGATTATTATTTAGAAGATTTTTTTTTTAATACAAAAAATAAGTGCTCTACCTGCCAACGTCAAACATTTGCTTAGTCGCTGGTTGCTTTACCTGGTGTTTAATATTCGAAGACATTGTTGATGAACAGAAATTTGCAACGTATCCCAAACTACTTTTTTTTAGTAAACAGACCCCATTAAATCGGCAGGGGTGTCTCATTTGTCTTCCACAATTGTATGAGGATGGTATACACAAAGTGAACACTCCAGCCATCATGCCCTTTGATGCATTCAGCAGAATCCCCCCAAATACATTTCCCGCTTCCCCCACCAAATGTCCTGCAGAAGAATTGAGCCCCTAGTCGGCTGAAGTGCTGGATCCGGCCCAGTGTGAGCGTAAAGTCTTCTCACTGATTTCAGTAGGAACACTTTCCTGCCACTGATTGACAGCTTAAGCAGTCATTGAGTGGCAAGTAATTTTGGATAATGAAGGAAGAAAGAAGCATGGCATTTTGTAAGAATGCCTATTAAAGCGTTCACAGACGGTCAGGGGTAAGTTAATATGTATGTATCACATGATGGCAAAAGGTAAGGGTTGTTACAAAGGAAGTTGAAATTCAGATTAATAATTCTACTGGAAACCAGATACCTTCTCTCCCACCCAGCCCCCCGTCCCTGTTTCTCAGGACAAGGGAATGGAAACATTTACTAGCAAGATTATAGAATAAAACGCTGGCTTAATTCAAACAGATGTTCTGGAGTCAGCCGAAACACTTCCTCCTTCATTAGCTCTATGGCCAATCTGTTACAAATATTAATCTTACGAGTTTTTCTCTGCGGTTCACTTGAGACGACAGATTCTAAGTTTCATTAGTTAATTGAGTGCCAGAGTTCAGCAGCTCCCTCTAGAAGAGGACAAGGTGTCACAGGAGGGGAGCCTACTCTGCCGATTTCCGCTGGAACAGGTTAAAAAGACCGCAAATCCACACTTTTGGCAACCTTAACTTTTTCCCTGTATTAATTATGTGTCTAATTGAGCATTAAACAGCTTTTATTTATTTATTTATTTTTTTTAAGGACGAAACATGTTTTGTATTGTACAAAGCACTAAAACATTAGAATTCATGGCTGCTAAAGTCCAACATCTGATAGTCCGGGGATATCACACTGCTGCACACTTAGCACGAGCATATCAAGACACGTATTGTGTCCTGGTGCCCGTTGTCCAGTATGGATTTATGGAGAAGTGAGTAAAGTGAGCACTCCAGCCTACATTACATGTAAACTTCACGAGAAATATATATATATATATACATACACACACAAAATAAAAAAAAAACAAGCGTCCTAATAAAGGGGCTCCTCATTCTGCAACATTTAGAACAGATACGCCGACAGATACGCCGACAGATACGCCGACAGATACGCCGACAGATACGCCGACAGATAGTGTCCGTACCGAGTACCCCTCTCTCAGCTACAATTGCCTGCAGAGAGCAGCTTTGCTGTTGGTGTGTGGGGGGGGCAGCTTATCCATTAGAGCATCAGGGGCTTCAAGTTCCCCCTTTAAAAGCGACATACACACACACACACACATCAGCCATTAGATAGAGAATTTTTAAACACTGCTTATACAACAATAAATGGTTATTTACACATCACTGGTTCTCAAGCTAAAAACAGAATTATGCAATTAAAGTAATAAACGTCATTGTTAACTCTCTACAATTTTCCACTTTTTCTGCTCTATGCTACTTCAGCAATTTTTAATTACATAGAACAGACGCAAAAGCCTGGCTCTGCATAAAAGGGCTGAACAAAAGGAGAAAAAGTAAAAATGCTGAATGGAAAATGTAACTCATATTAGCATCTGATGCAGCACTCCATGCCAAATATACAGAAGTTTCACGATTTCACAACTTTAAATTATATATATATATAACTACACACACACACATATATATATATATATATATATATGAAGTAGAAAAGAAAACACTTTTGGATTCTGCTGGATAGGAAATTTAATCGCACTACAACTAGCACTATAGCACTATGTAATATAATTATATATATTACATAGTAATAATATCTACATCATTATTACTCATCATGAAAGAAGGAGCCCCACTGTTTTCCTTGAGCATTCAATACAGTGTTGTATACCAGAATATAGGTTCACATCACCAAAACCCTGGTTTCCTCTCATTTTGTTCCAATAAACATCCTTTTTCTGCAGACCTGGAGGCTGTCATTCTTGTCATTTGCGATATTTTGGGGGGACTTTCTCTGCTGAAACACCACACCGAGCAGACTCTTTACGGCAATGCTAATGAGGTCCTTCCTCCATTTAGTCTACTGTTTAGCGCAGGCAGCGTGGCAATGGAGAGAAGACAAATCCTGAGGTCATTACTGTGGAGAGCGGATCGCTAGAAAAACTTCACAGGGTCCGCACAATCACTAAAAAAAACAAACGTAGGCAACCTGAAGAAACAACCAAGATCTCTACAGGGCAATATGTACAGCTACAGGTCAATTAAGTGAAAACCCGGAAATGAAGATTAACAGGAGCCCTGGCACTTTAATGACGTGAAGTGCGTCTGTCTGCGTGATACTTGCAATCTAGGTGTGCGGGAGGCACAGAGTTTGCCCGATAGTCCATCCTCGTCTAACGTAAGTCGAGGGTGCGTTGCACTACACACCACGACGGGCTTTAAATGATGTCGCTTTTCGAAATCTCCCGGTTGTCGAGTATACCGAGACTGTAATACAGACAGCAAGCACGCGCGCTCCAACACATTTGCGTTGACCGGCAGACGGGAGGATATCCCCCATAATCATTTGCCTCTTTCCGCACCCCCAGCTCTCTGCCGTGCAGGAGACGTGTTCAGCCGAACACATCTACCAACATGTGGTATACTTACAACTAGTCAGCTCAAGCACTGGCTCGCTGAACACCGGGGCTGGGGGTCCCTCCCATGGGCATGTATAGAAAATGCACCCATCTATTCCAAGCAGCCAGTCAGTGCCAACAATTGCAGGAACATGATTCTAGCCACCGGAGCTGTAGCTTCTCCCTAAGGCAAGTTTGTTTTTTAAACATATAACAGTATTTATGAGTAAGAGTGGTTATGCCTGAAGAGTCAATGTTGCCTTGGTTATTATTTTAATTCAGCTTAGATGGTGAGTAAGGTTGTTTACGGCAATGCTAATGAGGTCCTTCCTCCATTTAGTCTACTGTTTAGCGCAGGCAGCGTGGCAATGAGTCAGGGTGTCAGGTCTAGTAGATTAGGCTAACAGAGATACATCACATACACATGGCTATTATCCAACTGCCTGAAAACATTATCTAAAGGGCACGATATTTTAGAAAACGTATTTTTAATCTGATACCAATAATATATTTTGGTATCTCCTGGAAGAAGGAACATTACCCCAGGATAGGAAAGTGATCAGACATGCGAGTCATGCAAAACAAAAATTAGCTTCCCTGCTGCCTAAAGGGCATTCAAACTGTGCATCTCCAAAGTAACTGCGCAGGACAAGTATTTATTATATAAAACCAAATCAGATCCAGTAACCACGACGG
>VKOC01000001.1:50711979-50722149 GCA_009364415.1 Spea multiplicata | reverse complement strand
GTAAAATTAAATGGAGTCCTTCTTTGACCACTTGGCACAGATCAGTCATATAATTATTCCAAACGAAGTTCTAAATAAAAGATAAAATGCATTGTGCTGTCAAACACATGCATGAGGACTGGTAGAAGACACCACACGCCCCCTATCGGAAAGAAATGAAACCGCGCCTAAAAATATTGAAATCGGTTAAAGAGCTTCTGTTTTTTGTCCAGGTGGCTGAAAAATGACAACTAGAGTTTAAAATACACTTAAGTCTGTTGGCCACCGATATGGGGAGTCTGACTTTCCATAGCCTGCCCAGCTACTAGCAGTCACAGGCTGGGGCTGGTTTCTTTCAGGGATCAGCAGCAGGGGTGATGATCTGGAATCATTATTAAGGCTCCGTAAAGCTGATGCCCCTGCTGCAAACATCAACAATCCATAGCTATTCATGTATATGCAGAGATCCAGCTCTCTACCTACAGACTGCGAGCGAAATACCCCCCAACATTTAAAGTTCTGCACTCGGGGGGCTATTATGCAGTTCCTGTATACCCCAAAACCCACCTGGGTAATACCCCCAGTTCCAAGAGCAAAATAAGCAAATCGGGACTGCTAGAGAGTTAACCCCTTCACTCCCATTGAAACGCTCTGCATCGTATGTGTCAGTAACGGGATCGTTTAAAATCAGCTCCGGAGCAGCCATCCCCAGCCCACCGCGGGTTAATGTTATAACGCTCTATCCCAATGAGTGACCGAAAAGCAATAAGGCATCCTCATATCGCATTATAATACAGGCATCTCTCTCATCACAAACTGCTACAGCAACAGGAGAAATGAATGAATCCGAAAGACCGGGAGCGAGCATCCCGAGTGCAGCCACTTACCCAGCCCTGCGCGCACACTTCCTACAGGACTCGTTATACATCAGCCTGGCTGCCGGCTCCTTTATCCTCCGTTACACAGCCCGAGCAGTCCGGTCCTGAGCAGATTGCGCTCCCTTCCCCCAACTCATTCAACGCGCACTGCGAGCCCAGAAAGCATCGGCAGCCCCAGCGTGTGGGGGGGAGCGCCTGGTCACCTCCCAGTGACGCCACCAAGCCCCGCCCCCTCTAGACTCTGAGCCAGACAGTCCCTTGGTGGTTTGGGGACGAGGAGTCATTAAGCGAGGCGGCCAGGGAATCCCTGCTAGCATCCGCCTGTTAATAATAACTTCTCATAGCGAGCGCCGCCATAAAAATTCGCCTGTGAGCAGGAACACAAAATTTAATTCCATGCATGAAAGTTTACTTATTATGATCTTTTATTTATATGGGTGCCTCACAATTAACCACAGCACCTTCTGTGCTAAACTACAAGTGACGACATGAGGGAGAAGACCATGACATTAGCATACCTGGGAATCTCCGGGTCTCTACAGGGAATCTACGGGCTCGTATCGGGGGGTCTCCGGGTCTCTACGGGGGTCTCCGGGTCTCTACGGGGGGTTCTACAGGTCTCTAACGGGGAGTCTGCCGGGTCTTCTACAGGGGAGTCTCCGGTCTCTACAGGGGTCTATGGTCTCTAACGGGGAGTCTCCGGGTCTTCTACGGGGAGTCTCCTATCGGGGGTCTACAGGTGTCTACGGGGAGTCTCCGGTCTCTACAGGGGGAGTCTCCCGGTCTCTAGGGGAGTCTCCGGTCTCTATCGGGGAGTCTCCGGGTCCTCTAACGGGGGTCTATAGTCTCTACGGGAGTCCGGGTCTCTACGGGGAGTCTCTACGGGGGTCTACAGGTTCTACGGGAAGTCTCCGGGTCTCTACAGGGGAGTCTCCGGTCTCTACAGGGGAGTTCTCCGGGTTCTCTACCAGGGGAGTCTCCGGGTCTCTACGGGGAGTCTCCCGGCTCTCTACGGGGGGTCTACAGTCTCTACGGGGAGTCTCCGGGTCTCTACAGGGGAGTCTCCAGGTCTCTACATCGAATCTCTGGGTCTCTACAGGGGTCTCCAGGTCTCTTACAGGGAATCTCCGGGTCTTCCAGTAGTTACGTTTTATTTATTTAAGAGGCAGTGAAAATGATCAATAACATGAAACATGAAAATATACCAAATCGACAATAATAACTATATGTTGAGAGCTCATGGCTCTGTTCATGTAAGCTTGCAGTCCGTTACAAATACAGCAAACACTTAAGGAATTCAAGAGGTCATTAGATGTGCATAAAACTAGTGGTAACCTAAAGAACGAAATAGAAACCGAGTCAAAAGGGTAGACTGGAGGGGCCAATGGGCTGTGTTCTGCAATAATCACTATGATGCACATCACACCTGGGCTGGAGCAGCCAGCACCTAAAGAGCACAACCGGGTCATTGACTGGATTTGTCTACCCCAACATTTCAGGGGTCCAAATCAGGGAGGATGATGGCAAGAGGTGGACAGGAATAGTGCCTGTGCTGGAAGAGGGCAGGGCTGGAGGTAAGGCGACTGGGCACCTGACCCGAAGAGACATATGGCAGCACTCAGCTGCAGAGCGTCACTGGTTGGCAAAGTGGGAGCTGCAAGACAGCACAGACCTCCAATGATTTTATAACTCTATGATCATAAGGAAGAGTTACCCAGGACAGTGCCCAGGAATAGGGACCGGCCTGCAATGCCATTTATTTTCCTCGGTCTGACGTTAATAAATAATACACACAAATAGCGGCCATACCGTGTTTAAAGGTGCACTGTTTTTCTTTAATGTGCTTTAGTTTGTGTTTATAGAGCACTTATATTTCTAAGCAGTTACTAAGTAGATGGTGAGTCCCCAGTGTGTTGTGAGGATGTAGAAAGGGAAAACAGGAAAGTAGTGGGAGCGAGGTTCACCCCCTCACATGTGTCACACATTTTATCAGAGTGATACAGTTTACATGGACTACAAAAAAACATACAATGCAACCTTTACTCAGCAACGGGGAAACCTTGCGGACTCAAATATAACAAATTGGCTTTACAAGGACGCGGAGCTGCGGCATTGACCTTACTGAATCGCATCATACAAAAATGTTTTATCAGCTGTTCCACAAAAGTAAGCGATACAAAAAAGTTTTCACAACACGGCCACGTGAGCTTTTGAAATCATTAGTGAAAGGAAGTCTTTTTGGGGGTGGTTAGATGTAAAAACTATAAAGGAGAACAGGAATGGTGTCAAACAAGAGGCAGACAGAGCTGAATGGTTTTAAGGTGAGCCTAATATATAAAAAAAGGGGAGCTTCCAGTAGATCTTTACCCAGAGCTCTACACTAAGTTAATCTAACTTCATATTTGCTGCATCTGCACCATTGTTCCTCTCCATTAAGTTATCCCTCTCCTGTTGTTAAGTTGCTGGCTGTTGTTGATTGGTTGGATCAGCCTTTGGAAGGGTGGGTGAGGAGAAGAAGCAAGAGAGCTTTAGGACAAGAAGTTGGTCAGATAAGGTTGGTTCTGCCACCACCTTCCACAGATCTTGACTTGCATCAGATTCAATTTTAGACTAAATATCTCCGAAACAGTTCCATTGTTTGACAAACAAAAAGTACACACTTTTCCCCTTTAATGTACCCTTGAACAGAAGCAGAGGACCAGGTGATCAAAGGGAGAGAAACAGAAATGAGGGAAACTTGCCATAGTTATGGGAAAGGGAAAGAAGTTGGCGCCATAAGCAAAATAATCTGAAAAATAATAGGAAAAGGAGCTCAGCAGGTTTTTGTGGTCTATTTATCAATCACGCCATATGGTGAATGGTGATGTGGTCCAGAGCCCCCCAGAGTTTGCTTTGGAGGAGAATCAGAAAATATTCACTTACGCAGAGTGCTCCCCACACAGCATTGTCACATCCTACAGCAAAGTACAAAAGTATAATTCTCTGACGCACACCATAGTCCAGAAATCATTAAAGACTACAACAAAAATGGTAAAAAAAAAATACATGCAACAACAAAATAGAAATGATGTCCACAAATGTCCAAAAGAGCCGATGTATAAAGTGCAGCAAGGATCGTGGTCAGTCTTTGAAGAGTATCGGACTTGCTCCCAACCTCGTGGAGTATTTCAGGGTTGTGAGGTGTCAGAAATCCCATCAAGCATTCCGCCCATGATAATGTGTAACAATTTCTACCACTATGGGCTGGTCTGCCAAGCAATTGATTAAATACAACTAGAGAACACTAGTCTTCTGGGGCTCACAACACCGTTGACGTGTGTGGGCAGAATATAGTTTTGGCACTATACATACGCAGCTACCAGCAATACCAATAATTGCGACACTGGCCAGGATAGCTAGAAGACATGGTATAAGGCCAGTTGGCAGGACTGTTCTGGCAAGTTTAGGTCTAGTGCCAGCAATGTGTGTTACTTCCGATGTTGGCAGACAGTAGGATTCCAGTACCATTAGGGGATCGTGGGAAATATATAGCAATTTGCATTGTTGGGCCATGTGAAAACATAAGAAAGCCGTCAGTTGTAGAAGATTACGCTACATATCTATCGTATGGTGTTATGGTTTAAAAAAATTAAACATTTAATCTCCAGTTGCAGCACAATGGGCGCATTAATATATGAACGCTCTGAAGAAATCCTGACAAATCCCAATAGCAGAATAGAGGAAGAATACGTAATTACGCTAAAAGATTTTATTAGTTCCAGATGACAGGAAAATAAAAAGAAAAGTTTTCCAACATCTGTTAAATCATTCTTGTTTTATCACATGCTAAATGTGAGAGTTTGTCCAGATCTTGGAAGTGTCAGAGTATCACAATGTGGCTGTATCGTATATATAAAAAAAGACCACTATTTTGAAATACTAGAGTTTGCTAGAGTTTTTCAGTAGAGTTTAAGATGTATAATTTCTTTCATATGAGTTTTTAAGAAGAACAACGAAGATCACAACAGTTTGAGAAATACTTTCTTCAGAAGAAAGGACATTATAGGTCACTGACACATTTCCTAGTCAGTTTGATATCATTTTTGTGAAATACCTATAGACAGGAGGGGGACTCAAACAGAATTAAAGAAGGGGAAGAGGGAGCTTATCCGCAGGACGTTAGGTGATACGGGAATGCGTTACTTTTTTATTTTTTATTTTACTGAGAGGATGGTCGATCCACCACCCAGGTAGAACAACCGCCCAGCAGATGCCGTAGCGGGGGGGGTAATTTCAACATTCATGTGATAGGCATATGGCCATCGTGATTCTAAGATGAGAACAAGGGCTGTTGTGATAATATTGAGAGTTTTTTGCATTCTTATGGATCAACATACGGATTGAGCTTGATGGACTTTAAATCTTTTTTCAACCTACGGAACTATGTAAGCAAATGCCGACCTATGTCAAGGCCCAAGGTATTTTTAAAGGGAACCCAGGGACATGGGCGTCCGGAGGAGAGGCAAGAAGAGGCCCTTATTCCCCTGGAAATTCAAAGAGGCTCACTGGAGCATCAACAAAAGAGGGAGAAACGGTAGGCTGTTTAGAGCATGATAACTAGACATGGAAGCAGAAAAAAGCTTTTATGCAATTCTGTACACCCCTCTGCTGTCAGAGTGGTTCGGTCTGCTCTCTCTTATTTTGGTTCTAGGTCTGTATTCCCCTTGTGTTATTCCCAGAATGTTACACTACACAACTGACCATTCATTTTTCAGTAGTAGGAATAGTAGCTGGTAAATGTAGATTGGGCTGCGGGAGGGGATTATAATAAGTCTTCAGTACAAACACTAACATTTGTTGACTGTATCTACAATAATATTCAGCAGCCATACTGCTGGCTGAACTTCATGGGAATTGTAGTTATAGACGGGGTTGTGGTGGCTTACACTACACAATCACTGCAGCTCACCTGAGCCAACAAAGAAGGGGAGAGGGGAATAGTGGTGAGGATATTTTACACACCCCCCCAGAACAAAATCCTGCGGACGCCCGATCCCAAGGACCAATATCCAATATATTCAGAGACTGCAAACACAATGCAATATCCATGTGCAGCCAATGGAAATCAAGACTGTAGGGACATTGGTCAGGATAGCCAGCCAGGAGGACATAAGCCATAAAGTATGCTTCGGTGGAGATGTCTTACTTTTTTAACCAGTATGTGAAGACACGAAGGCCTTTGATGCTGTATTGCCATTGAATACATTATCATTGTAGATTATTTAATACATTAACAGCAAAATATAAAGCCCATTCCCAAGAAATTAAGACACATTTATTGTTCTCCTAAATGTTAACCATTTAGTCCCTTTATTAACTTTGGGTACATTGTGATACAGATCAAATGAAACACTTCTGCCCTACAGACGCCCTAACCATTTGTGAGTTCATAGAGCCTTTCCCACAATACACTTGGAGTTTGTATCTACATAATTCCACATTCTCAATTTTCTCTCATGTCATAAAGCTGCACTGTACCTTTAGTATTGCACCATGTGGCTTTTAAAGAAAAAAGCTTTGCTGTTTAAAATGAAAGCATTGTTATCTTTGGATTTGCTCCATTTATTTCATTGATAAGCCACTCACATACAAAGGTGAGATGGCAATAAGTAGAGATAAATCCATCAAAACATCAATTGATATACACCAAGAAGGAGATCTACACACAGCGCCAGGTGTTAATTGACCTACATCACACCTCTACATTCTCAGTCTAGATAAAGTACCCAATTTGCACCATATGAACACTCCAGAAGTGTAATACACTTCACTCTCATGTACAATGATCCAATGTATCCAATGATGGGCGAGAGTCGTGCCTTAACTCGATGATGTGCCTAGATAGGAACCGACATGATGACATTCTCACCTGACCGGACCAGGAAGAAGACTTTAAAAGAAGAACCACGTACCTCTAGATACACCTTAATGGAGCTGTATAGAGGTGAAACACGTTGTGAATCGAGGACTGAACGTTTTAAATAAGCGTACTGATGCTTATTCTACTTGCGAAAACAAACTTTATTCATGAATTTTATTTTTTCACATTAAATTAAAATATTCTTCTTTCATTTCTGGTTTATAACAGTTACTGGGAGGGTCCAAGAGTGATATAAAAGAGCAGTGATCTGCTCTAAAAGTGTAAGTGAACAATACTTGGATTTCTTATATATATATACACACACACACGTTTGTGCCATGAAATTGTGCTTCTTTTTTATATATTTGATACTGAACTACATTGGATACTTCCCTGCGGTGTACATGAGAGTTGAACCATATGTTCATACAGTGCAATTTGTTAGCGCATCTTACCACTTTGTTTGCTATCAATTAATCTACAATGTATGTATCATATGTGTTCAGTACCACCTCATACTATTCAGTAAAGCTTCTTCTCAATTAATTTTACGCAAAACATTAACAGATATGAACAGATGTCCTTGAGCTGCATATAAAAGATTTCCAGCGTGTGGAAAGAGTCTCTGATTTTAAGTACCTTTTGTATCTTCCTCCTCGATATTTCTGGTAAATACTTTGGAAGGAGGCTAAAGGGCCTCTTCTAAAAAGTTCCCCCAGGTTAGTCATTCTCCTTTAAAGCCGCATGATTTGGTATTTTCTAATCAGATCTTTGGGCAGAATTACAAACCATGAACCATTGTACTGTACAGAAAAAGATGAAGCACAATTACTAGATTTCTATTTGTCATTTACCTATATTTAAAGAAATAATAGGATTAAAACATATATATTTGTTGTGTGACATTTCTGAATATCAAATATTTACAAAGATCAGGGACTTAGCCGTGACCTTGGAAAGAGTCTTGGAACTGACCTTACCCCTTATTGAGTGAGCTGTGAATGTGGTTTTTGTGAGAAAGAATCAAAGTGTTGACCCACAGGTTAGAGTTCATTACAGAACAGCCATTAATTACTGTGTCCAGAAGGGCATGGCAAGAGGATGTGAAAGGATCAATGGAATGTTCGGAGTGTAGACAAAAGGCATTAGTTGTCTAAGTCAACCCGCAGGGGTAATACTTTAGCAGGGACAGGTCATGGGGTGATTGCCATGAAAAGTTGAAGTGGAGCACTATAGAAACCACTGAACCTAAAGAAAATCCACTTGCTGATCATTATTAAAATGTCATTATTTCCTTGCTGCATTACTCTGGGTGAATAGTTGTCATAAATTAATTTGTGTTTAAGAGGTTAACCATAGTCAGGAAGTAGGAATGATCTCATACTAATGGAAGAGTAAAAATAAATTGTGTCATGTGCTAAACTTAGATTATACTAAGTTTCTTAGTGCTATTATTTACAATTACAAGAATTTACAATTTACAAGAATAATTTATATTTAATTTATTTATAATTGGGGTCTCTCCCATTTATGGAGCACTTTAATCCTCAACCTTTATCACCCACTCATGGTGCCCGATCATGGTCAGTGCCATGGGAACCAATACTAAACTTTATATATTAATTAAGCTCATGGCAATAGGAAAAGTGAAAAACATTGTAAAAAATTTTGCAAGTAGGTCACAGAAAATAGCTCAGAGGTCCTGTGCAGTTGGTGTTCTAACAATGGAGCACATATTTAATGGTATTAAAGCACAAAATACCGACTTTACCGATGGATTTTTGATTACTGAATTATTTGGCAAACATTTCGGTTACCAAACAGCTGACATTACTGTTTTCTTAGTGTTAAAAATAGTTCTATTGTCACTTTGCTGAAGGAATGGAAAATATAATTTTCCTGTTGTTTTCTATTTTTCATCATAATCAAATAAGGATATAACCAAATATGGAAAAATGGGATATACAGAATACTACCAATGGAAACACTTGGCTAATGAAACAGCCCACAAAATATTTCCAAAAAATACAGCACTACTAAAATAACTGATGATCTTCTGATGTCACTTTACATTCCAGGTTTGTCACCTTATAGCCTGGCTGACTTGGAGCTCCTCATCCAACTTGCTGCATATAGAAGCTAGCTGGGGTGGAAAGTGGGGAAGAACTGGGTGGGTAAAGCCAAACATCCCACCCAGAGAAGCCCAATATTGAGTTATGATCCCAGGAACCTCCAGGAGTTCCTGAAAATGACAAATGAAATTATAGATAAAAATGTCAAATTCAAGATGAAAGAGAGAGACCTTGCTTGCTAAAGCTTGAGATAATTGACTTTCTTTCTTGCAGATAAATAATTGGAATTCTCCATGCTTGCAAAACGCAGGTTAGATTTGTTGTCACTACCTTGATGGCATCTCTTGAGTATATCATGATTGTGATGACATTCTCTCTCTGTGTGAGACAATTTATTTGATACAAGGATATGATACCACCAAACTAGACACAATTCATTGCCAGCTTATGGCTATAAAGATCTACAGCACCAAACTAACAGTCATCGCTTGTCTTGGGTTTTGATTTTCCCTTAAGACTTGGTACAATAATTGTTTGATCTGATTTGGCAGATTGTACCTGGTTTACCTATATCCAAGATTCCTTTAATTTGTCTCATACATTTACATGACCACTAGTGGACACACAACCCATAAGGTTCAACCACAGTGTGTGAGTGGTAATCAGCATGTGGCTGGGGAGCACCAGTAGAATGCAAGCCCTGTTGTTATAGGGTGCAACTTATGCCTTCTGCTCTGGTCTTTGGTATATTTTATTAGGCTGGATTATATAAACCTTTGCAAATAGCTTGAAAGATTTTTCGGAGCAAGAGCCGTGATCTTTTCCTGAAAACCTCAATACTTTTAGATTTCATAAACAGAAAATGAGTAACTGATCATGTTGAGTTTCAGCATCCGTTTCTACAACATGTTGCAATCAGCTTTCAGACAAACACATTTATCAGCTGTAATCCTGCTACCCTCTAACTTCTTGAAAACACACATACGTTCTCACACATACGTTCTCACACATACACGCATATACTGGAGTCAGCGTTACTTTACAGAATCAGCCCCAGAATTCCATGTCATACACAACTCATGGAATGAAATATAGCTTTCTGAAGTGAATATACATTCAGACTCCTAACAAAGCAAGATAAAAGGGGGTTAAAATGCATTTCTGGAGGCAGAGTGGCATATAGGGGGTTCTGCCTCCAGAAAAGCCTTAAGCCCCCATATAACACACACATACACCCCAACTTACCACTTCTTTTGGTGTCTGGTGAGGACAGTGAGTGGAGGCCGGCATTCATGAAGTTAAAGTGGCCAGCGTGCGCGCAGCGCGCCGTCCAATGGCCGTG
>VKOC01000001.1:50700842-50711879 GCA_009364415.1 Spea multiplicata | reverse complement strand
CACAAACACACTACTACCTCCCAACACAAACACACTACTACCTCCCAACACAAACACACTACTACCTCTCAACACAAACACACTACTACCTCTCACCCTTCTCTGTTCATTATGTCCCCCCCCCATTCCCTCAAGATTGTAAGCTTGCGGGCAGAGCCGCTCCACCTAATGTATCGGTTTGTCGTACCCCTTAAATATATGTAAGAGTAAGGGCCATGCAGAGGCGGATGTACGCCCCCCAGGCGGCAGGGAAGGGGCCGAGCGGTAGTTCATGAAAACTTTTCTGCAAGTGCTCAGTGCCTCTCATCCCTGCTCCGTGCCGCCACTAAATAATGATAGGAGTTGTGGTGATGGAAGTTGTGGTATACCACTGTCTCCAGCCGCCAGCCGCCTCAGCGCTGCCCTGACTGCGGTTGTGGGAGCATGAGGCATCTGTCATGGTGCCGGCGTTTCACGCTAAGCCCCGGAATATGACATCATATTTCGGGGCTCAGCGATGAAGCCGCGCACACTGCGGCAGAGCAGGGAGACTTCAGATGAGATGTGGGGTAGGGGATAGTCAGGAAAGGGGTATCTGATGGGGAGAAAGACGGGGGTTATCTGATGGGGAATAATGCTTTTCCCCCTCCCAGATTTTCAGGGGTTCCTACGCCCATGCCCAGGGGTTTGTAAAAAGTTTTTTACACTCAGATGTCAGTGACCCTAGGCTCAGGCTTGTGCTGTGTAAATTGTTGGCGCTATATAAATAAAATATAATAATAATAATAAACATACAAAATGACCTGAGGCATATTTACTAAGCTATGGGTACCTCCCATGTTGCTCCTGTCTGTTAATTACTTTAATATAATTAGTCTACATAATAGTATTCTTTACACTAATTTACTAGCCCTTTTTTAACTTTTTTTTTTGGACGGTGGGATGGAGTAGCACCGGAGCGATGGATAATTGCGCCGATGTATTAATGTGACAATATTGTGAAGTCAATAAAATAAATCTGTGGCGGAAAACACATAGAATCCCATAAACGGGGGCACATCCCATATATGATGTCTTCATGATGTCTATCATGGATGAAATGTCAGCAAGTACATTTTATACATGTTATGTTATTGTAGCACAAGTGGGATTCTTATAGTTTTATGAAGACATAAAGGCATTAGGGAAAACTGGGTGGATTAGATGGCCGAATGGTTCTTATCTGCCGTCAAATTCTATTTGTTTTCTCACACTATAAAACTTGCCTTCATTTCCTTTACTGTTTGCATATAAAATTTTGAAACTCTATATTATGCATGACATTTTGCGGCGCTGTGTGATCTGTAGATCAGATGCCCGGCTGGACCAAATCCATTAAACTGTCAAAGTAACCCGGGGACACTGTGGTCTTTGAATAGCCCTTATAGCATAGTTATATAGCATATACTCTTCCTTTATATAATCCTTTTATCTTTTATAGAAAGAGCATAAGTGCAGTGCCAGGGCCCCAGCGATCTATCACAGTGGGCATGGTGCCCCTCTTATAAACATAAGAGAGCCTAGTGATAGAACTGAATTCCACATCCGGGCAGAAAGACCAGTTTAATATTTACCAATATCGTGCAAAATGGATTTTGTGAGCAAATGGGAACATTTGCTGTGCATCATGGGACATGCTTTATTACTGAGTCCCATCATCCTTTGCTGTTTATACATGTACTTTAAGGACACAGATGTGTGTGTTTTCTAAGCTACTTTTCCATCGTGCTCTGTAATTAATGGAAATAGTGTGTTATTGTGTAATATCTATGTTTTTAAACCAAGTACGAAATCGCAATACCATATTGGTGGTTTTCAGCCTCTCCTGAAACTAAATTCCCAGTTATGAATCGCTGGCTTCTCTAGATACTATATACCTTTGGCTTTGATATTTACTGATTTGTGTTTTGCTTTTTATTTTTTTTTTGGCTGAAATTCACAGGCTGTTGGGCTTATGTATTAAATGTTATGATGGTGCAAATTTTGAGAATTGGTCTTGTCACCATAGCAACCAACTGAGCGATCCTGTTAATTGGGGCCTATGCGTTTTACAAAAAGAAATCAATGTTACTGATAAGTCACATCAAAAAGTTAATTTGTTAGAAAGGTGTGTTATAGCAGACATCTTATACAGAGGGCACTCGGTAAGATTAAATAATAATTTCGGCCATTAATGTATGAATCTGGCAAGGATTTCTTACAAGAATGGACATACTGGCCTGCCATAATGCAGAGTTAATACACTGAAATGGATAGCTTCATCTCGCCTAGAGTTTATTGGTGAATAATTCCCAGTGTTCTATGTATATTGCTTTTATTGACATTAATGATATGTTGTTTTTATATATATTTCTCTTAGATTCACACTGGACTACAACATCAGATCATATGGCCTTGTCAACCTCACTGTTTACCCCTTGATGAGAAACTGCTACCCGAATTGTTGAAAGAGACGGGGTATATGACACACATGGTGGGAAAATGGCACCTGGGCATATATAAAAAGGAATGTTTGCCAACACGCAGGGGATTTGACACATATTTTGGTAATATGATGACTTCTGCACACCACTCCACTTTTGATGCTGGTAGTTGTTAGTATTTCCTTGTACAACCAAATCTTGTGATGGTGCCACAACCACAAAGGGATTTCGAGGTCTCGAGGCCTGGAGATGTGGATATAGAGGCGGAAGGTGATCATTGTTGGCCTTATTTGCATTCACCTACTCGGAATCCTTGTGGTTATGGCAGCACTACAAGATTTCTGTTGGGGAAAAAACAAGCCTTCTGGCTTGTCTGGTGTATTAGTGTTTAATAATGCCTCTGCTACCTCCTTAATTTTAAGCAGAGTCAATAAAGTGGCATGAGTCTGGCAGAGGTATTTAGGTAGATTTTAGTACAGTAACTATGGCAGTTTTAAGTAAGAAGATTAAATCGGCTTTTGTGTTGCGTGTTGGGTGTAAAGTGGAAGTCCCGTGGGAGAAGCATTGCATTTCATAAAATACACTGCTGCATACAGTAATATAGGAGGTTAGCATTAACGAATACTTAATTTTACTCAAAGGAACTCCCTTTTGTCTACAGACCTGGAGGCGGCCATTGTTGTCAGTCATGTGATACTTAAGGTGACTTTCCCTGCAGAAACACCACACTGAGCTGATGCTTTATGGCAGTGTCTGTGCAGTCTGTCCCTCTTTAGACTTTTATTAGTAAGAGTGTCTGGATTGGTGAGATATTCTATTGTTGATATTCTATTTTTTTTCATGTACAGCATAAAGAGTCAGGGTGTATGTCTAGTAGATTGTGCCAAGGTAACAGAGCTAAAACACTTAAAAATGGCTAATATGCAGCTGCCTAAAATGTTATATTATAGAAAAACATGGTGGGAGTTCCCTCTGAGTGACCTGGTTTAAATATGTTTAATTCAATATTTTTTTTTTTACCAAAATGTTGTTTCATTACTCATTTAATCTCTGAATATCAACTGTGTATTGTTCGATAAAAATACAAATAAACAAAACTTTTCCACAGGAAGAATATCCCAAAATATATAGTTTGTTACAACGTAAAGCAAAACTGTTCACTCCTTGGTGTTAAAATTTAATTGAACCCCCAAATCCCTCGGAGATAGGATTTTAGTGAATACAATGACAACCACCCTCCCCCTTCCTCTCCAGACCTCGCCATTTGAAACCTGTTGGAAATCCAGAGTTTTCTTGTAGTGTATGATTTGCTCACAGACACTAGACGTGATATACAAGGTGCGCAGGGTTCCTCCTGTTTTTCTTAACCTTTTTCTTGTTTCTCTTTTAGGATATTGGTTGGGTGGTGAAGATTACTATACTCACGAAAGATGTTATGAAAACAAAGCAATGAATATATCGATTTGTGCTCTTGACTTCCGAGATGGAGAAGCCCCAGCTACTGAATATTTAAATAAGTATTCAACGCACGTATTTACCGAAAGAGCTCAAGCTCTTATAGCCAATCATAATACTGAAAAGGTAAGCTATTCGAAAAAAGGAGTGCAAGAATCAGTGTTTCTTTAGCAAAAGGGGACAATGAAGCCATACTGCATAGGGCCTGCGAGCATGTATGAGTAGATACATTTGAATTTGAGGCATATCACTACAGTCTAGCGTGTGTGTGTGTGTGTCACTATCCATAGGATATGGCTGTCCTGTAACAGGATTACTGACCTAATAAGATGTGCAGCTGGACATCACATAAAATGCATGGACTAGATGGGATGTTACATTGAATTCTTGATTTCAACATGTATGTATAAGAATGAGGAACATATCACCATACAAGCCAGGGATGTATGTTGCAGGCACGTGTATATATACTGTGTTAATACACAAATACACTAGCCACAAAAACATATAATTGTATATTATATACAATAAACTAAATTCACCAATAACTATTTTGCTATGGATTTATTAAACAAAGCCAGAACAAATGCTGTCAGTTAAAATACCTTTCCTATACATGTATTTTGCAGCCCTTCTTTCTGTACCTGGCATACCAGTCAGTTCATTCACCCCTGCAAGTTCCCGAAAGTTATGTGGAACCCTACAGCTTCATCAAAGACAAAAACAGGCGCCTATACGCCGGGATGGTGTCTGCTCTGGATGAAGCTGTGGGAAATGTCACAGAAGCTCTGAAAAAGAAAGGAATGTGGAACAACACAGTTTTTATATTTTCGACAGGTAAGTGAGAATGTGCAGGAAATGCTGTTGATCATTCATTTAATTCTCCTTTAAGTATTTTTCTCACAAGGAACAGGGTGGAGTTTTACTTACAATCCACGTAATAATGGGGACCCACTTGGGAAATTCTCAAATTTCTAGCAACCCAATTTCACTGACATCCCTATTTACAAAGGAAAGGCTAAATCCATACCAGGCTATAGATTCAACGGGGATGTTGCAATCCGACACGTGCAAATAGGCCAATTGGCCTATTTTTTTTATTTTTTTTTGTGGCAAGAAATTATGTTCCCTGCCCAATCGGTTTCGGACAAAAATCAGGGAGGTAGACATTTTTCAATTTGAGAACAAAATTTGGTCCCTGGTGCCCACATTTACTCTCATTCTCTCTAAATGTTTCCCTACCTTCTCTGCTGACCCCTTCCGCATCTTCTTGTTCTTCATCTTCTATATTTGTCCGCATCAATCCGGACATAACCTGGTGCAAATCTCCGCCAAAACGCAGACGCTTCTTTTGACATCCTCTTGGCCAAGCCTCCAATCGGACTTTTGTGGCGCTTTTGGTGATGTCCTCTCACCCGATTGGAGACATAATTTAAATGCCGGTGACCTAACGTTAATTTCCCCCGAAATGTCGGAGGATCGGGCGATAGGACGTCACCAAAAGCGCCACCATTTCGGCAGAAGTTTGCTCCGGGTTATGTCTAGACAAGGATAGAAGATAGGAGAAAAAAGATGAAAGGCAGAAGCTGAAGAACAAGAAGGTGCTGAAGGGGTCAGCAGATAAGGTAGGGAAACTTTTAGAGAGTGTGTGATTGAGCGTGAATGCGTTATTGAGACTGTGAGAGTATCAGTGAAATGGTGAATATTCTGGGTTGTGGTTTTTTTTTTTTTTTTTTCTTCTTGATTTTTCTACTTCATGGGGGGGGTCTGACCTTGTTTTTGCGGCTTCGTATAAATTGCCAAATTTGCAACCTGTACATGCACATCCAAATGCAGAAGTCTAGTTTCAATCAACAGCTTTTAGCTTATGTACAATATTCTGGCTACACCTTTATGTTGAAACATGTATTGCTGTATTCTAGTTAAGGCAGGTTCATAATATGAACCAAACTGCAAGTGAATGTATGGGCTAATGTTTTTAGAGACAGCATTTACAGAACCTCGGTTTAGTTTGTGTGCATGTGGCCTGATGTGAACTTACAATATTAACTTAAAAGTGACACTTGGATATCATATACCAGTATATGATGCTGGTGTGTCCTTTAAAAAGTGACCATGCTGGTACAGTTCACTCTCTCCTCCTATCGCAGTCAGGATAGTAGTTATCGCCCCACCTTTTTTTTTTTTTATTTTTTTTTTTAGTATATTTTATTTACACTGCCTTTACACACACCTGCCCATAAACACACATATACACATACACTGCCCTCACACACACACATACAAATGCACACACCAGCTTACACACACACATATACATTATACATACACTGCTCTTACACACACCTGACCATTAACACGCATGTACGCATACGCTGACCATACACACACCTGACCATACACACTGCCTTTAGATATAACTGCCCATTAACAGGCATATACACATACATACACACACCAGCTTACAAAAAACTTATTTTAAAGAAGGTCTGAGATGGCTACATGTGTATCTTTGTCCTACAAAGCTGGAAAGGAAATAACACAGGGAACCATGCTGCAGCTCTGCGTTAACATAATATAAATGTGCGCAAAGTTCTGCTGTTACACATACCTGCCCATACATGCACACAAGCTCACAAACATTCTCGTATACAGTATGTATATATATATATATATATATATATATATATATATATATATATACATACATACATACACCCCTTTCTCCCCATCTCTTACCTTCCTCATTTTTCGACCCTCCATCCTCTATCCTTTCGTGGAAGTGCGAAGTCTGTCACTTCAGATACCGGCTTCCGTGCTCCCTCATCACTATGCGCCGGCTATCGATGTAGAGTGTGGGGATGACGTCATATCGGGCGGCTGTGCGCCCCCTCGCAGCTGCGCGCAAGGCAAATGCCTCTCTCGCCTTACCCTTCCTATGGCCCTGGTCAGGAGATCTGGACTGCTACACACTCCGTTTTAACTCCCTGACTTAACTATTCATTACAAAGGGCCAACAATGATAAGTCCCTCCAGTGTTAAGGGTTAGCTGACTTATGATGAATAATTCAATGGGTCAGGAGACTTCGGTGAACTCTCACCAATTTAACTAATTGCGGTTGAACCCTTCAGAATGTATAGTGAAGTCAAGGAGCGGCGAATACCAGGTTCCTGCAAACTCTTCCTTTAGGGAACAAATGCCATTGTATTTAGCTGGTAAGTAGGAAAGCCTCCTAACTATATAGAGCAACTTATATCTTTAGTTCTCAGATGGAGCAAGGTTTTTTGTTCTGTTTTACCTGCTGGTGAACTGTTAAGCAAAAAAATTCCACTTGAACCTAAGCTGGTTTTTTTGCCCTTGAAGAGGGTAGTTTTGAGGATCCCTGAAACCTGCCCTCTAGAGAACATTTTTATTGCTCTCCTAATAGACTGTAAGCTTCCAAGAGCAGGGCCACCTACATCTTCTGTATCAGCATGTCTTAATGTATGTTAATTATTGTACATTTTAACTACTTAAATAGTAATCTTCCTCCTTGAGACAGAGATACAGAATCTACTGGGGCTCTATTAGTAAAACATACTGACCACCTCTTGCTTTGATTTCGGTGTATAGGTGCGCTCTATGTGTTGACCCAGCCCTTGGTTTAATTCATAGCAGATGTGGTTTTTAGATATTTGTTATCCTTGCTCTGTATGTATTTGGTAAAATTAAATCATCTAAATGTGTCTCGCGTGATGGTACTTTCCAGTGGACGTTTCCCTGGCTCACACTGTGTACATCGCACAGAATGGCAAAAATCAACCAGGCTAGAATCCATTAATTATATTTCAGCAGGAAGCAGGCCTGGATGGGTCTGGCAATTGACGATATCTGCTTTTAAAGATGTTTCTAACTATTTTTCCATTACTGACTGGCTTATGAAAATACTTTACTGTGTATTCCGTAATTTCCCGTCCATATCACCGTTCCCGAATGGTAATGACTAATGCTGGAAAAAAGCCCAAGTCAATCTGTCTTCTTCTTTGGAATTCCCCTTAGCAACAAACTCTTATTGTTAACTCCTAAGATGGTCCAGCAATCCCACCTATGCCTGCAGTTACCTTAGCTCTGTCCTAACTTGGTGGAATAGCCTCGCAACAGAAGTATTATAGACTAATACAGTAGGGAAATTTAAACACCCATGGCATATGAGCAACACCAAGGACTGATTAAGATTGGAGTCTTTTTAAAACATGAAAAACTAGCAGACTTGATGAGCTACCGTCAAATTTTAGGTTTCTAACCAACTCAGTATTTTGTAGAATAGAACAGTTAAAAAAATATATATGAATGTGTCCCCTATAGGATATTGCTCCTTACAAATTCGGTTTATTCATGGAAATAATGATATCATGGTGTGTGTTTCTAACAGTATTTTCATATGGCTGCTTAGAACTTCATAACAACTTTACAATGAAGCTAATTAAGTTAGTGATCACTGTAGATCCGGTTATACTTTTTATCACTCCTTTTAATTTTGATCCGATAAACATCTTTCCCCTGCAGATCTGTAGGCAGCCATTCTAGGTAGTCCAGCATCGGCCCAAGTGTATGGCAGCTGTCTTTTGGCATCTTAACAGCCACCAAGGCCTGTAGGTGGAGACATGTTCTTTCTCCATCATGCCTGCATCACCTGCTGGTGTGAGGCTCCGGGATAACACGTGATATCCTGACGCCCTACATCAGGAGACATGAGGAAGAGGAAGCATTTCTGTGCAAAGGTCTGTGCTGGATTCTTGCACCTATGGGGTGAATCTTGCCCTAGGACATATGAGATGGCCCTGAGGCAGTTGTGTTATTTTGGGTGACCATCTTTGGTCAAATACCACCCTGAGCTGAGTCTTTATGATCAGGCATGTCCAAAGTCCATCCTGAGGGCCAATTGCGGCCCGCGTGCCGGACTGATAAGGCCCCCCAGATAAGTTGCCCAAATATAGATCTGTTTTTTTTTTTATATATATATTAAAGGCAGAGTGATTTAACCTGTTTAGATTTGTCATCCAAGTCACAAAATGAAAAGTATGCCGTTTTCAATAAACTTTGCATGAAATAGTTAATTTGCATTTAATTTTAATGGTTCAAAGAATGTCAGGCAAAATGGTCGCCCTCGCACATGTTCACTTCATTAAATCTGGCACTCTTCGAAAAAAGTTTGGACATGCCTGCTTTATGATAATGCTAATAGTCCTGTTTATCCACAGACTTTAATGAGTTGCAGGGTTCATCTGGGTTGTTAAGACTGAGGTATTGTATTCCTTACCACTTGGGAATATGTGTGGGAGTCAGTGTGTTTGTGTAGTAGATTCATGGATAGCAGAGCTGCCATGACGAGCACAAAACTAAAAACTTTAAATCATGTGAAAACTAAAACGGTTTTTGGTGTGAAAAGACTTTGCAGGAACCTGGTATTCGCCGCTCCTTGACTTCACATGGTGGATGTTGCTATTTTACAAGAGACCTCCAAGTTGAAAGAAAAACCGTAACATTTTAGCAGTTCAAGATATTTAATATTATAGTTACAGTTGCATTATTATCTACTCTGCTTAGACCCCAATATTTTCCAATGCACTTCACTATAGGCTTTTTGAGCTCTAATAATAAAAAATGCCTAAATATTTCTGAATCTTTTTAACAATAATGTTGAGGCAGCATACAGGCCATGGTCCCCCTACATCATGCTGTGCCCCCCCCACCGTGTGCCCCCCAATTGAAACACCGTTTTTTTTTTTTTTTTTGTAATTGACGCGGAGGGGAGAGAGAGGCGCTGAACGGTCACTGAGGAATAAGTTGTCAGCAACCGTTCGGCGCCACTCACTCTCCTCCACGAGGCCTCTGCCTTGGTCGTGGAGGAGAGTGGTGAGCGCCAAAATATGACATCATATTCTGTCGCTCAGCAGTGAAGCCGCATGCACCGCGGCAGAACAGGGAGACAGAGGCCTCGCAATCCCACCGCTAGACTTCTACAAGGTAAGTGAACTTCAAAGGGGGGGAGATAGGGAGTGAGAAGAGGGAGAGGGGAGTAGATAGGGTGGCAAGAATATTGAAATAGTCAGAATGAGAGAGAGAGAATGAATGGATTAATGTGTGGATGCATTAATGAATATGTATAAATAATTTGTGTGAAAGAATAAATGATTGTGTGAATGAAAGTGAATTAGTGAGTGACTGTAAACCTGTTTGTGAATCATAGGTATATTATTGATTTGTCAAAAAAGCAAAGATGGTATAAGCTGGGTGTTTAAGCACTGGTGTTTATACCTGCAAAGTTGGGTTTTGTGTTATTCTGTTGATCTGTATCGGCTACGTTTCCATACATTATTTATGTTTACCTGCAAATATAGGATTTGTATGTCTTATTCAGTTGATCAATACCTAGAGTGCTGTTTCCATGTGTTGTTTATTTGATCTATACCTTCAGTGCCGAGTTTACATGTGATTTCCAGTTGCTCTATACCTGCAATGCTGGGTTTGTGTGTTCTGTTGGTTTATACCTGCAATGCTGTGTTTCCATACATTATTTATGTATACCTGCAAATACAAGGGTTTTTTAATCTTATTCAGTTGCACGTGCTGTTTCCATGTGTTGTTTATTTGATCTATACCTGAACTACAGGTTGTAAGTAAAAGAGCGGTATGGTTTAGAGAATGTCACGGTGCAGTCAGAAGGAGGGAAGACTGCACTGACTCTCACTGTCTTCCCCTGATCTGCAGTCAGTGTGGCAAATATATTTTTTTTGGTGTTGAAGCAGAGGAAGTGATTACATGCAAGGGAGCGTTGCGCGGGGCCCAAGGAAATGCTTGGGTAGGGTCCAATTTTTTCACTATAATATATATTGGCAACAGGGCCTAATATATAATATATATATTGGCTGCAGGGGCTAATAATATATATATTGGCTGCAGGGGCTAATATTAATATATATCGGCAGTAGGGGCTAATATTAAAGAATGGAAAATAACCGCCAGTTCAGCTGTTATTTTGAAATCATATTTCAATCACGGTCTTTACTTCAAAGACATAAGTACATATTATGTAGTTAAAAATGCACCTCTAACGTGTGTGTATATGTGTGTGTGTGTATATGTATGTGTATATATATA
>VKOC01000001.1:50670447-50689970 GCA_009364415.1 Spea multiplicata | reverse complement strand
CACTACCTTTATTTGTTTCACATGTTGCTGATCAAGTTATCTGATATGTGCAGGGAAGGGCTACAACCAGCAATGTATTCAGAGATTTGCCCAGCTCGGTGAGGCCTAGGGTTGTGCCCAAGATAAATACGTCACTGGCTACAACATGGCTGCAAGAGAAAAAGAAAATCTGTAAACTCAAGCTTGTGAGGGACTCCATATCTGAAGAAGGTGGTGCCTACACAAGGGTGACTACCATCTCCATTTTCCAGCATACATGTACCTACAGCAACATACAGTGATCAGTCATAACAGTATGACCACTTGCCTAATTGTGTAGGAATATCTGGGGTGCAGAGTGGCAAATAGAGGGTCAAGAGGCATATCAGGAAGGCAGAGTGGCATATAGGGGGTATACAGGCATCTGGGGGGCAGCGAGTGGCAATTAGGGGACCTAAAGGCATTTCTGGGGCCAGGTGGCATATAGGGGGGTATAAGGCATTTCTTGCGGAGGCAGAGTTGGCCAATATAAGGGAGGTATAAAGCATCTGGGGGGGCAGAGTTGGCATATAAGCGGCGAGGTATAATAGCACTTTCTGAGGGGGCAAAAGTGGCAGTTATAGGGTTTTTTTATTAAATATGAAAAAATTCGTTGAATGGTGAGACATGTCAATTACTATTTACTATAAAACTTTTTCACATATAGGGTAGTCTTATATTCAGGCTTTTTCTTTTTTCCTAAATTATTATTAAAATTTTGGGGACTCATCTTCTAATCAGGATCGTCTTATAATTGAGCACATGCGGTCATACCTCTCTATCACTAGGAAAATTTGCATTCATCCCATCATAACATACCAACTATTTCCATATTTAAAAAAAAATAACCAGACAATGTTAGGTGTTAACATAAAAAACAACACACGTAATTAAAATAATGTTAATGGTCACTATTATGCAATGGAGTCAACTCAAAGGGAGTTTTCATACTCAAGATGAAAAGAATCCTGCTCTCCATTTGTTCCCGCATGAACAAAAATAAAATGTAATCAATTATTTGGAAGTGCGTCTGTTGTATAATAATTAGGCTATACGATGGATCTTTATAAAGGAACTTTTAATATATATAAAAAGTATTTTAAAATATGTCGTTATGAAAGCTTATTCTATGCTAGTATTGCTAACCATAGTGAAAAGGTTTTACTAGTGACCCCTGAGCGCTGAAACCTGCCTCAGATTTTAAAATGGTTCCCAATAACCATGACACATTCCCCAGGTCCTTCACAGACAGATAGAAAACCCATTGGCAAAAACACAACTCAAACAAAAAGACCAATTATGGTATTACCATGTAGATAAAAAAGGCTTTTGCTATTCTATGGTGTTTCATGTTATCATACTGAGTATGTCGCCCCCAAGGTCTCCTTTTATTGATATTGTAGCAGGACGGACCAGGTACAGACCATGGGAGGTAGGGCAAGCTTCCTCGAAAAATGCCCAGGGTAGTCAGAAATTAGGTGGAACTGTGGGTACTGGGCAGACCCAAACCTCCTAAGATAAAATAACAGCTCCACACCACAGCGATCAGCTTCCATATCATGAACTGTTGGGACAAACCCACAGCAGGTCTCAGAGATGCCAATAATGTTCCTTCCACAAATCATTATATACCTGAAGCACAGGCATTCATCTACCTACATACTGTGTGACCAGATTTCATCTTTGAAGCCCATGTCACAATGTTCCCTAATTAAGCAAGCAAGTGCACACAGGAAGGGGTAATAGGCCACATGGTTTGCTACAGCTCTAAAACCCCTTTGTCCCACACTGGCCACAGTAGCCCAACATGATGCATTTTAAGGCACCCCCATTACAGATGGACTCTGTTCACAAAACCTTTGTTAGTCACTTCCAGGAGCATGAAACTGGGACAAAAACATCAGACAAAACAACATTTGAGGGAAAAGAACACTTTTCTCAGTTTTGCTGTTTCTATCTTCCATTACAAGATTACTTGTTGGTGACCTGCTCACTTATATAATATTAATCCTAGATATTGAAAGCAGTTTGTTTATAGATGGCTGGAATATATATATGGTATGTTGTCCATAAGGGAATAGGGGGTGAGAAATGGTTGCACCTTTCCTATCAAATGTTAGCCTTGGTGTTGTATCTGGAACACATGTAGGCTTGGAATTACACATCAGATCCTCCTGGACACAAATTCACATTCTCCACTGAGTAGACTCCATTTAAGATTACATGCATTTAACTTCACTCTCTTCACACAATTCCAACAATCCGTACTGTACCTCGTATTCACCTCATCATGTAACTATGGAGGAATAAACACAATAGTGCTGTTACACTACATGGACAATCAAGATCATATGACTTAAAAAAGTAAGGCTTCTTAGCATGCAAATTTAATTTGTAGTTCACCATTATAACCAAGTTCTAAAATAACTAGGGACACTGAAACTGTTCTGCACTCAAGGCGCTCATGCACAGCACTGCTGACTGTCAGCGGGGTCACACTAGGTGGACAGCCTGCTCCCTTTTCAAGATAGGTTTGCTGGTGAATAAGGCAAAGCATATGTTACCTGCTTAGGAACTCAACTCGTCAGAAAAGCAACAAAGCCACATCTCCCTCAAATTAACAGAGTGAGGTATTCAGCGAAAGATTACCATTGAGATAGCCGTGTTTGCTTATTGTAAATATCCAAGGATAATAATCCAAAAGCTCCTTGTGAATACCAGCTCAGTGCACTTAGACCACATGTCGAGCAGCTTAGCTTCATGAAAACACACTGTCCAGGTGTGAAACGTACGAAGTTGGCCGTATTGGTGTCAACCAGATTGTGCCTGTAGCTGCATAGGGGGCTATAATAGGGGCTACCAGAACAGACCATCTAGGCCCATGGTCTTGAGTAACAGGGACTGCATCTATCACTTTGTCTTTCTGTACTCCTTCACTGACTTTATTTGTGTTCACTCTTTAAGTTTTAGAAAGGGCTGGAAGTGTTTAGAGGTTGCTGTTTCCCAAATGTGTTTTACATCAGGCCCAAGCTGTCCATCTGGCTTATCTGGCAAATGCCAGTGGGCTGCTGGCCAACAGCAACCCACTTTTACTTAATTTGAAGCCCCCGATCATGAGCCTAAAGACATAGAGTGCAGCCGCACATATCCAGTTGTCGGCTGCACTTTGTACCATATTACTGGACTATATTGAGGACTTGCCCAAGGGTTGAAAGCTGCCAACCTTTCCATGACTCTAACTGAACTGTAGGGTATAAAAAAGTAGAAAACTATATGTTTATGTTCAACTTACACTTAAAAACACAACAGGGTCCAGCTCTTCCATGTCCTTTGCTGCTCTCTCCAGGATTTCTTTGGCTGTGTCCACTTTTTGCTGGAAGCTGATCATCTGGTCATGCAGAAATTCCATTTTCACTTTCTTCATTTCCTCAAAACTCTCCCTCTGGGCAGCGTGTTGAGAAATTACCTTCTGAACCATCTTTTCATTCTGTTCTTCTAAAACTTTCTCTGTTTCTGTACAATTTGTCTGCAGCAGTAAAATTGTTTATACAATAAATAGCTAAATAAATAGATGTGAAGCTTTATGCTTTTCAGAAGAAAATATGGCTGTTCCTTAAAATTATTAGGATTTCAAATATACCGGTAAATCCTGACCTGGAATACTTTAGATATACCTACATTTAGTCAACAATATAAACAGTATTTTTAACAATGATGTCAATAAACATATTAAATTCCCCAGCCGCCATGTCTTCTGCACATTAGCCTGTCCAGCAAGTGTCAAAACCTGTGTGTGAAGGTGGCCTACAAATAGCCTAGATAGATAGCCAGATAGATAGCTATTTATGTAGATAGATAAATAGATAGATAGATAGATAGATAGATAGATAGATAGATAGACACAATGGCACAATAAATAACCATGGTTAACCCTTTTTTAACCATCCCACTTACTTCGACATCATTGAATAGGGCTTCTACTTTGCTCACAAAATCTTCAGTTTTCAGAGAACTTTCCTGGAGTTTTTCTAGGAGATCCTCCAGTGCTTCCTTAAAATATATAAACACAGTAGGAATTGCAGGAGTGCACTTGAAAGTGTCAATAATACCCCTAAGTTAGTATTTATGTGTATATTTTGTACTACTTAAACTGGATTATTTTAGGGTTACATTGTTAAATGGATCATAAAGGTCCTGGGCCTCTTCTTTAACGGTGCTTAAGACATCGATAAAATGTCAGTTGCATATATTTTAGGTCTCCTAACCTCAAAAATCTAAACATGTTAAGTTGGTGGCCTAGTAAGTGTATGGCTTTGCAGAGTATAGCAGGCAATATGCTCAAGACACAGATCTTTCTAACTTGTTTCTTTTGGGGGCTGTGTTCTGGAAGAGCCTGAAACGGTGACTGTCACATTGCAAGTTACTCACATTCTATTTTTTAGCTACTTGCGACAGCCCTGGACTGACACTTTAACACAAGCAGGAGATAAATCTTGAGCATGGAGCCACATGCTACACTTTTGGAGCGTTCAGCCTCCCCAGGATTAAAATGAGGTTAGCAACCAGCCCTTCGGACATTTGCCCAGTGTCCTCAACGGCCTGTCGGGGTCTTATTTTGTATAAGCCATGCTTGTGTTCTCAATGGCTCGTCGGGGTCTGATTACCTATAATAAGCCAAGCTTTTCTGTTCACTGAAATATTAGTATAAACATTAGGTTTGCTTAAGTTTCTACTATGTTTTACATGAAAGTTTTAATGTTGCTTCCTCATTACATTTTAAAAACTAATTTGCCCCAAGAATACATGGTTTTTTTTCTTTCAGCACAACTGAGCTCCTCATAACGCAAATACGATTTCTTGCAATCTTGGCCTGGTAGAGGTTCTCAAGACTTGGAAGGTGACACCTCTACATATTTGTGATAGTAGCTTTCAGATGTACTGTACCATTATTAACAATCTCTAGTGGTAGAGGCTTGGGACAGTCTGCTAAAGGTAGAGTGCAAGAAGATTATTACTATACTTTCTGGATTGATAGTAAGATTCCATTCCATCTTTCAAAGAAGGATCATGGGAAATGAGGCAAGATATGTATGAAATATGCTGGCTTTGCCTTTGGTGAATGGGAAATATGTCTATATAGCTTAAAATAAAACACATAAGGATTTTCAGTGCTGATTTAAATGATGACAGGTATGACAATAGTTCACAAAATAGGAATGGTAAGAGAGTGTGGGAGTCTGGACAGCTAAAGGACAGTAAGGGGTACACAAGGAGTAACAGAGAGAGGATAAGAAATGATAATAGGAAAGGACTACAGAAAATCTAACTCTAATAATGTAATCTAATAATGTAGCACTGATAGTGGCCCTTGATGGATCACTTACTGTCATTTCATTGATTGCGTTGTCTATGGTGGTTACATCATGGTCTTTATGGTCACCAAAAATCTTATCAATGGCCATTATGGGAACCTTACATGTGTAGCAATAAGTGTCAATTTGAGTGCCCTTCCCATCCATTAGCGATGATTCAGTTAACTCTCTGGGTGATTTTTCATTTTCTATGATCTCAAAGCCAGAGTCTCCATGGTCCAGTTGCATTTCTTGATCAGCATCTATAACCAAATCAAAGCCACTTTCAAAGTCATGTCCTAGCGATTCTCGGTCTTCAGATGCTACTTGCACATGTGGTATTTCATCTTGAAGATCTTCTTGACTTATTACCACGTAATCTAGGGATTCAGCTGTGAACTCATTTTCTAGGGATTGTGTTTCCTTTTCATATGCACGTTGCATTCCTTCTGCATTTATTGGTCTTATATCACCCCATTCTGATTGCTCTTTAGCTTTATTTGGTGTTTGGACTTCTTCACGAAGATGTTCTTCTAACATGTCATTCATTTTACTACCAGATAAGGTAGCTTGTTCCTTGTTTCTTTCACTGGATGTCTCCTTTGAGGGTCCATGGGCTAATACTTCATAAATTCTATTGTTTCCCTCAGTAATCTCTTTGGGAATCTCACTATTGCAGCTATCACCAAAGACTTGTTCTCTTCTCAGACTGTTTGTCTGAGGTTCAGTCTGGGAAATGATTGGGCTATCAGAATCCAAGTCGTCCACTAGGTCTTTTACTTCTTTTGGCTTGACTTTGTCAAATGGGATTTCATCTTTAAGGATATATTTTTCAAAATATATTCCAGTGCCATCATCATCAGAAATTCTGCTATGGAATGTGGCACCGGATGCTGTACTTTCTGCATCAGATGGTTCATTTTCATCTTTGGTTGCTTGTTCGTAAAGATCTTCATAGAGAAATGCTAAAGCAGGTGGTTCTCGTAAAAGTTCTGGATTTATTGGGTAAGAGGTAGGAAAAAACAAAGATTTGCATAAAACCTCTTCTTCTGGGTTAAACAAGGACGTCCCTGTAGGTTTTACATCACTTTCTTGTGTTTGTGTATCTTCTTTATTAGCAGTAGACCTTTCAAATTTAAAGGAACCATAATCAGTCATTGTGTCATCACTTTTCATAACACCGTAGAATGATTCATCCAAATTTTCCAACATGTAATATTCATCTTCTAAACTGTCTTTAAAATTGTCACTTAACTCTGATTTTAATTTAGCCTTTTCAACATGTGTTGCTTTTGCAACTTCAGACCCAACTGGCATTTTGTCATCAATTAAAGTGAATTTTTCAAAGTAGTCTATATCAGTGATACTTTTACTGGCATTATATTGTCTTATATTGGCTGAGTCCGTTTTCTTTGCATGTTCTTCACCACTTTCACCTTTCTTCAGTTGGGGTCTCACGTCCTGATTTGCTTCTAAATGGGTATCGACAGATATATTAGGTTTAACCAATGCGTTCTCTTCTTGGTGAAGTAGTTTTGGCATGAGCAGGGGTGTTTCATTCAAATATTCTAGTCTATCCTGCATTTCATCACTTGCTTCTTGATCTACTGAAGCTATAAGCTGTGGAGCTATAATATTTAATATTTCTGAACCTTCAGATACAATACTGAACACATCTGATTGTGTGTCAGGAGGCTCTTTGGTGTCTAAGTACATTTTTTGATGTGTGACAGTCTGTTCTTCGGGATAAAGAAGATTAGGTGTGTTTTCTGATGCCAAGTCCATGGTTCTTAGTGAACCACTAGGTTGTTTCACTGAATTATTTGTGGCTGCTGTCAATGAAGAACTGGGTGGTATATCAAAAACCTCTTCTATTGGTGCCATAGTGAATCGTTCTCTTTGCCTCTCGTTGTCCCCTAAAACACTTGATATATTTCCTTGAACATATCGATAACTAGGCTCCATTTTACTTTCCATCGTTTCTTGAGTCTGTTCTTTTGGTTCATCGGAAAGGTTTTGCCGAGATGATTGTTCAAGTGCTGACTTAGTTGTCTCATTTAAGAGGTGCTCAACCAGCATCTCAATTGTACTAATTTTTGGACTGGGGTTTTCATCAGTGTCTGTAAAATATAATGGTAAAGAGCTAGGTGGTTCAGTTAGAGACTGAATGAAAGAAGGGTCAAGAAGTTGAGGCTCCTCTTGGTCTAACCTGTCACCTGACAATGATGAATTAATAATTGATTCTTCTGGCTCTGTATAAGGCCTTTGTAGCGTATTGAATTCAATATCTTCTTGCTTCTTTTCAGAAGGTGCATGCGATAAATTATAATTTTCTTGCTTTGACACTTTGTCTACTTTTTCAGTTGAAAGATGATTTTCTGCTTGGCTTATTAATGGGAAAGAGACAGCTGCTGACTTTTTTGACAGTCCATTTACTGAACTATCCAAAGTAGATCCCATTTGCTGAAAATCAAGAGGATAAATTGAATCTTTGGGGAAAGATTGTTTGATTTTGGCAATGTATGGTATAGATTTTGCATCATCCAAAGAAGCTTTTGTAGAAGATTTCTCAGAAACATCTTGAATAGATTCCTCTTTGACTTCATCTGCTTGTTCTGACACTGTGTTTAACACATGGACTCCTGAGTCTATTGATGTTTTTTTCTTTGCTTGGTTTTTTACCTCATTGGAGCCATTGATATTATTTGTTCTTTCTGTGAGTATAGAGGACTGACTTCTAGCTTTTTCAATGGCTTCTTTCACAGCATTCCCCATGTTTTCTGCAGACTCCTTTTGATGGCTTAAACTTTTCTTTTCATGCGAAGCGTGCCGTGAATATTGCGAGGATGGTCTGACTCTTTTCCGACGTAGCTTGCCCTCATCCATTATGAATATTACCTTACCGGGCGGCGTACCCACTGAAGAACTTTCCATGCTGTACACATCAGAGGTGGTACTGGCTTCTGAAGCCCATGGTGTGGAGCATCGGCTTGAACTGGTCTCCCAGTGTATCCCACTATCTTCGCATTGAACCGTTACCATAGAAAAGCAGGGGTTGGACATAAGGCACTGCAGTTTAGGCTTCACATCTTCAGTATGAACAACATCCTTTAAACTGAATCAAAGATAAGGTAGGTTACTCAGCTTGAAGTGAACACATAAAAAGTAAAATATGGTACAATGATTATTATTTGGAAAGTATAACAAGATGTCAAAAAGCTATGGTTTGGCATGTATAATATATTTTTTCGATACATACAAAGTAAGAGTAAATAATAGAGGATAAGCAAGACATTAATAAATAACGAGTTATCCTTTATTACAAGTCTTCCACTGGTAGAATAGAAAGATGGCTGCTCAGTCTTCACTGTGGCTTAATTTAAATCATTTTGGTTCTATTATGCTAGAATTCTATAAATGTATGTGTTAGATAGTGACATAAATAATCCTTAGCACTTTGTAACAAACATCTTGTGTCTTGTGTACCAGATCAGTAAATCAGTAATTAAAGGTACACTCCAGCCATTATCTGGAAGCTGAGGGTCCACTTTAAATTCCTAAACTTGACAGAGTCCTATCTTTGTGTGGCTATATTGCTTACATTTTATGCTTTTTAGGTGGGCTTCCCTTTCTATATATTTTGTAAATTATTATTTTTGTAAAACAACTTATACCACTGAATTCACAGTCTGAAAAACTGAACTAGCAGCCCATGTCAACACGCTGCCCATGTGGCAATAAGAGCGCTAACCCATGACCAGCGATGACTTATGTCTACACGGGAATAGAACGTGTGACCAACAGGAATATGAGAACATGGGATTAACATAACAAACAAAAAGACCCAATAAATCAGGTTCAGTTCTTTAGAACACAGAGGTCAGGGAAAATAACACCATTTGTGATATTAATATACGCAAATTATAAAGCATTACTGAAATTAAAAATAAAGCAGCCATGCAAACGTCTTTATGGAAGCAAATGTATCCTACCTAATGACTAATTAGTACATTTTCATTTGAAAAAGAATTATTGCGCACATTGTGTTACTTTACGCCTACTAAACTTGTATAAGTAAATGTATTAGATTTCTATAGAAGCCTCCTTATGATTCAAATTCCCATAATGTGTGACCAGAAAATTGGCTAGAGCTTGTATATATTTCATAATATCGGGACTAAGGATTTGTGTATAATAGTATTACTTTACCGACAGAGTAGTAGATACATGGAACAGTTGTCAATCCCAGGCAGTGTAGGTTAAGACTGGTAAGGAATTTAAGAATTCTGGCATAAACACAAAGCTATTCTAATAGCCAAAAACTTAAAAATGCGAGTGATTATCTCACTAGCTTAACTATTTATAATGCGGAAACATTCGAGAGATAAAATGTTTCAACTCACAGTTTAGTAACTAATCCCCAGGCACTCAAAATGTCCCTAGGGGCCACAACCAGGCATTTTGATAACAAAACCATATTGGAACCACTAATGCAGCAATGAACATCTTGCTCTAGGCTGAAAATATACTGACAAGTAGAAAAAAATACTGCAGGATCGCATTCAAATCATTTCTGACGGGCATGAAGCATTTTTATTTTATAATCATCCTATTTTAACGGGTCGCTGGTTACCCAACAATGCAAAATATCTTCATAGCTACAGGAGATCGGGGCAAAATATACAGCAAAAAGGATCACTCGAATCCGACAACACAGCCTGAAATGTACAAGGCTCTCGTTATGTCAGTGAAACTCGGTAAGCAGCAGAGACTCAGTGATTCACACCCATGGTGAGCTAACAGGATCCATATGTGACCAAGTGTCTGTCAGTGAGAGGAGGGGTAGGGACGACTCTCCAGCTGTCATCTCTGCTGCCGCTTTAAATAGAAAAGCCCTTTCCACTGCCAGGATATGGGCTGCAATAAAAACAGCAGTTTACTCTTTAAGTAAACTAAAGCCGTTTGATCGTTCCTCTCCCCCTATATAACGGTGCTGTACAGAATGTACAAGGTCTCCCCTTTACCACGTGAAGAGGGCATGAAGAAGGGCTGGAGGGTTTAGTACCTCTGCTTGAGCTCCTCCGTTTCTTCAGCGTTCAGGACAGCCTCTGGGGGAACTTCATCCTCCAGACAGAAGGATATTTCTGAAGCCCGATCACAATCGGCAGGACACAAAGTTTCCATTTTCCCAGTTGGACGCCCCTTGTTGGGGTTTTGATTTTAACTCCCCTTGATCAGTCCTCCATAGAGCTCCCGAGTGAGACTGGTGTCATTGCATCAGCAGCAGACCGTGGCTTCTATTCTCCTGACTAAGAGGAGTCTTAAAATAGCATGGAGAAGAAAACAGGAGACACAGAGACACATGCCCCGCAGCCCCGTGTGCCACTTGGCCAACCCATTCAGTGTTCCCTTTCTGGGTCCTTCAGGCCTGCTCCTTATCTACTGTGTCGCAGCGGAGGATATTTGGGGGTCTCCTACGTAAACTACGCATTTAAACGGATCTGTGACTTTCCCCCAAATACTACATGGTGTAGTTTCGTACACCAATCATCAATCTAATGGACTTTATAAGCTAAGATGAGCAATATATTTATGTACAAGAACCAATGGGTATACCCATATTTTACCATCAATCCAGGATCCGCATGATTAATCCTCTCCATTTACTACGCTTGTTTCCCCAAATCCTGTATTTTATAGTAGGGCTCTGCAAATTCCCAGTTATGGACTGAAACATAGCCGTGGGATATCATTTCCTAATAAAACCATAAATCAAAGCAGTAAATTAAACCCTATAAAAACCACAATTTAAATAATTACAGATTGACATAAAATGTAAAATATTTCAATTAAAAAATGAACATTTTGAATCAAAAACAGCAAAAACGATTTTTGTGTTCAAAAGAATTTGCAGAATTGTTTTGTTTGATCGATGCTTTTTATTGCACTGCTAATACATCGTTTTTACACATTGGGTAAAAAGGGTATTACTTAAAAAGAAAAAAAGTAGTCTATATTCAGTCCTAAAGAGAGGGATAACGCTCAAAGAAAGAAGCGGGGAATACCCTTCAAAGAACACCTAGTAAGTTATAAACATTAATTTTTTTGGTATCAGCAAGCGGGATAAAATAAAAAGTGTTATCAAATAATAAATGATATTAAATATTAAATAATTAAATATTTAAATTAAAACAATTAAAGTAGTCCTAATAGCTATAGCTGATCGGGTTACCTGCTCTCCCTTGTAACGCACGTATCCTAAAATTCTCTAGCTAGGGACCTCGCACTCCAGAGATCACATTCTAGGGGAGTATAGTAACGAGGGGCTGCCTATCATACCCAGCTAGGGGCTACCAACTGCATTCACACTGAGATGAAATAAGATTCATACATCATGGAACCCATATCATCCGTATTGTTACAGGGTATGGATTCGGGATCCAGCACAGTTACATCGTAGACCACAAAGTCATATTTTCAGTGAACATATACATGTATGTTGTTAATCGGCACATGAAACGTTCTACCCTAAATAAAGCAGAGTTATCATTTTCATGTGCTGGTTGGCAATGCGTTAAATATATATGTGTCCTGGGGAAAATAATGTAGTCATCAAGGAAAAAAAACTTAACCTTGTGTCAAGGAGACAGGGGCACGCTGGCCTGGAGGTCAATTTCCCACTCGGCTGGTCCAAAATTCTTCAAAAAGGGCCATCCTACTTGCGGAGGCGAGACTGCCGCATGATAAATGTGGTCCAGGCTTAGTGTAACACTACAGGGCGTCCATATTTTGGCCTTTTGAGGAGAAGACACTCCATCAGTGATACAAGTAGTCTGTAGCTGATATATGTGTCAAAATTATTTATGGGAAGGAATCAGTTGCATTTTCTGTTAATACAGAATAATGGGTCTGACTGGATTTCAGTATATAATATATATGTATATAACCATATATATACACACACACACTACCATTCATAAGTTTGGACCACTTAGGCATTTCCTTGTTTTTGAAAGAAGAGCAAATTCTGTCCATTAAAATTACATGAAGTGCATCAGAAACACAGCGCAGACGGTGTTAATGTTGTAAATGCCGATTGTAGCTGATAACGGCAGATTTGTCATGGAATATCTTCATAGGCGTACAGAAGACCTTTATCACTCCCATCACTCCTGTGTTCCAATATCATGTTCTGTTTGCTAATCCAGCTTTACGTTTAATAGGCTACTTGTTCCATAGAAAACCCTTTGCAATTATGTTACAGCTAGAAATTTCCCATGGAAAAAAGTCAAGTGACCCCAACATTTTGAACAGTAAAACCTATATTCACAGCAGATGCTAAACTAACAAAGGAACCAAAGTGGGTACTGAAGACTGAAATAATACCTACAAAAGAAGATTCAAGCAGCAAAAACTAAATTAAAAATAGCCAGCACTGCTGTATTATAGAACGTGATAATTAAAGCGTAAATGTTAATTTTAAAAAAATAACCAACGCATGCAAAAAGAAAAAATTCTAAAAGCTAAAAACATAACAGTTAATCATCAGATTTAAACTGTGGATTTGTTTTTCCTGGCTTGCTGCCACTAATTAGTTCCCCTGATGTTCAAAGTTTTCAGTTTATTACAGTCAGGGACTTGGCGTCCATGTTTAGCATGACTGAATTAAATGAATGAAATTACCCCTATAACCCGAGTTTTAAAGACCACCCACTCATTCAAGATAATAAAGATAGTAATAAATTATAAATGGCCTAAGGAATAAAAGCAAGGTATTATGTGAATTGGACAGTTTGAAATGTTTGGAGTATTGACGTTGAGTTTAGGTATCTCACGTATGAGACCTCCAGCAAATCAAAGACCTGTAATATCTAATCTCTAGTCAGTACTGGGCTACCAAGAACGTTGACATGGAGTTGCGTTTCCACTAAATCCATCTCCATCTGATCCCATGTCTTGGAAGGTGGCCATGTAGCCATAGATGAGCAAGAAGTCTAAAGAGACTACAAAATGCTGAAAATGACTCCCATCGCCCTGAATTGTGGCAATCCTTCTCTGCAGAAATGCAAACTGAAAGACAGACAATGCCCAGGGTTGGAGTGGAAAGGGCTCCATGCATTCACATCATACATACTAGAGGAGGTCACCAACAATAACAAATATTTGGGAACCAAATTTCACCCCATCCCGCAATGTATATTAATGCCTTAAATTCGGTGGGATTGGATTTCATATTTTTGTCTGGCGGCCAGGGAAGACTCAATGAAATTGAGATTCAGCAGCACGTACTATCCAGTCCTGCTAGACGTTCACCACAACCGGCTCAATCCCCATTGCACTCACCTAACAAAACAGAAACCATATTGTTTTATTTGGGGTTAACTCACTAAAAGGGTTTTTGCAGGAAGTGCCATACATTGGTGGCCTATTTTAGGGAGCTCCTTACTAACAGTTGTTTTAGGTTTGGGGGTTATTTGTAACAGACATGCAATAGAAGAGGAGGGCAGGAGATGTCTACAGGAGCCGGCAAAAACGTGATGTGCACAAATATTTATTTATGGGAAGGTTGTCTGCATAACACAGCAGAGGTATACAGCGCCCAGACGGGAAACATGGAAATAAACGCCTAATGCATTTTCCGCTAAACTTAGCGCTTATTCATGTAACAGATCATAGGGAGGAGCGGAAATATTTATTTTAACCTCTCATCTGTAATGTTGTTTTAAGTTATTTTGATATCTTGAATAGGACCTCGAGCTTCGGGTTGTACGAGACCACAAAGGGGATCAGGTCATTGTTCTGTGGTTCCTTGTACTTTAGGATTTCCTTCCCTTAATACTTGGGTTTAAGCTTTTGCTGTTGGGGTAACCGAGTCTGCCCAATGGTTTGCGGATGAGGAAGTTTGAATGGTGGGGTTTTTAACTAGCTGGCTAGACATTATTTGCTAGCTGCCCAGATGATCACAAAGGTAGATTCCGGGTTTGAGATGACAGGTAACCATGAAATGTTCCTCCATTTTTACCAAGAACAGGTTGGGATATTGTGGTGTCATCCAGGTTCTTTCAAGATTTCCCAGTTCATGACAAAATCTATTTCTGTATGTAGGAAGACGCATCCTCTTTCAAGTCCCTAAATGTGTTATCATGCAATTGAAAACATTAAACCTGTACCAAGCCGTAACATTTTGAATAACTAATACCAATAGCATGCACGCACGCACGCACACACGATTCACGCTCTTCACCACAATTAGCTGACGTAGATAGCAGCTCTTCTGGGAAGATATTCATTTACTGGAACCCTCCTTAGTAAACTGCAATCCTGGAACTTTGTATCTTCTTAAACGTTTAAAACAACTGTGTGACTGAATAGACCAGCTGGCATGCGTTTCTGCTAATGCACTTATGTGGGTGAAGAAAAGAAAATTAAGATATATGCTGTTACACTTCTCGCCATTGATTTGTTGCCCCCTTCCCCCAAATAAAATGTAAAATGTTAGCGGGATATCTCAGGATCCTATAGACAATGTGAGGGTTCTATGAGCGAATATCCCTGCATATAGTGAAGTCATATCCACCACGAATATTAGGGCCACGATTGAGCTGCTGTTTAGGCTTAGACTAGAAATTCAATATTACACGGGGGGGGGTAGTGCAAAGTCTGTTCAATCTTCATCTTTAATGTTGATCCAGAGGAAGGCATAACACCATATTATAACGATTTCAATTGTGTCTCCAAAACTGGAAATACATTTCTTCTGCACTCCACAACAACAATTTGACCCCTCACTTGATCAAGCAAGTCCTTATAACCTAAAAATATTACCCAAATTTAAAGGCATCAGTGGCATAACCTTCATGTAATCGTGTAGATTGATCTATTGATCTTACTGTAAAGTACCCATTTTGTTGGTTTTAGAAGAAAATTACTTTATTAAGTCTGAATGGATGACTTCATGTTCTTTGTACAGTCCTTTAATCCCTTAAGGACCAGGCTGTGTTTTACCTTTTGTACCCTGTGGGACCGAGGTTGTTTTAACACTTTTGTGGTGCTCGTGTTTAGATGTAATTTCCTCCTCACTGATTTAGGGTACCCACACTAGTTATATGGTTTTTTTTTCCTGGACAGGAAGGGCTTTCCTCAGATACCATAGTTTTGATCATATCTAATTTCCCATAAAAAAAAAATATGATTCTGACTTTTACCCAAAAAATATTTTACTCATCTATAAAAGGTAGTGAAAAAGCTGCTAAATAGATTCTAAAAAATTGTCCTAAGTTTAGAAATACCCAATGTTTTTATGTTTCTTTTGCTTTTTTCTGCAAGTTATTGGGCAATATGTACAAGTAACGTTTTGCCATTTTAAAATCATTTTTCCCCCAAACCTTTTCCATGCACTAATTCTACTACCACCCTTTGTCAAACTTTGTGGTAACACTAAAATTACGCTTCAGGTATGGATTTACAGCTCCTGGTATATGTATACGGATTTTGACACCCATGGGGAGGGGCCAGACATGGCCCATGATGCCGATCCCGGTGTTGCTGAATGCCTCAACATCTTTAAGCGAATAAAGTGATTGTTGATCACTTTCTAAGCTTGTTTAATGACATGATGTGTCAGGCACGTCATAGGTCAAGTGGCAGTTTTTCCCTGACATGCCTCACCCGTCAATGGACGTTAAGGGGATAAATAAACAGGTATACACAAAACAGCTTACATTGCCCCAGTATGCATTTGCAATAATAAAATAAAAAGGACATATATCATTATACAGAGTTCAACCTCAGCCCACAATGTCAGACATATGCTTTCAACTCAAAACTAAAAGATCTTGATTAGCTTAGTAAACAAACCCTCGTTTTTTCCAATCTGAGATTTTAATAGCAAAATATCACCAATCTGCAAATTTCATATAATAGGCAAACAATACTATACATACCTGAAAAAAAGATCTATAAATAATTACTAAAATCCAGGATGATTTTTTTTACATTTTTTTACCACAAACTTTATTCCATTTGACAATACAAAAAGAAAACATATAAAGAAGATTTATACATTACTCCCCTGGTGTGAAAAAAATTAAAAGGCAATTATTTTAACAGATTATTCTGCAACAATAAATAACACGCACAAACTGTGCTGAAACAAAATGCATTTAATAGAGACCTTAAAAGGAAAGTGGAATGACATATTTCACGGAAAAAATAAAGGGGTCTGCAATGCCTTATTATACATGGGTTTATATAAAGCATACACCGGAAGGGGTTCACTCGTAATTATTATATATATATTTCTATGTTATGAGACTTGACTGTTCTCTCTCTCAAAAGCACCTGCTTTCCCTGAAATGCATGACTTCTTGCATTGAGAAAAGAATATAGAAGGGGGTCCAACATATTTGCGACGAAAGCTCAATGCTTATGCTAAACAGTATAATAATAAACAGCAGCCCCCTGTCTCCTACAAAACCACAAATTCATCCAAGTCCATTAACATTTACATATGTATCAAGTTTCTCCAACTGATATATATATATATATACACCACGTATACACACACGCATACATACACACCAGATTTTGTTTGAATGAGTGCCACATGCATACAGCAAACCAAAGTATCGAAGTGATAATGGGATACAGGTAGAGAATTATATACAGAGCGAACGGGCAGGGGTGACAATGCTCGGCAGTATTTAGGCAAACCTACAATGTCTTGGTAAACATATTCTAGGACAGAGATAGGAATGAGTCTACTCTACTGCAGCGTATTACTGTATTAATGAAGAATCTAGCGTAACGGCACCTTTCCGGTATGACTGCCACGTGTCCTAAGATCTCTCTGAACTCAAGAATCGGTGGATGATCGGATCGAGATTCAACGGCTCTCTACTAAAAGATACACAGTAAATAAAGACAAGCTGTTGAGGTCAACGTTTTTGAGCCCAGTGTCATCCACAACTTATGTAAGGAATGGATACAAGTTATAGCATTTACCACAGAGACTAAAGGGGAATACATTTGATCAGCAATAGTGCATTTCATCAGCACATAGATTTCCCAAAAAAAGACATAAAAGATTTCAATCCACCATTGTGTTTCCAAACGTCAACATATACTGGACTTTAACAACAAACATTAAAAGGGAGATAACTGGACACAAAAACCTTTACTTACTAAAAGTTTTTACAGCTGGCGTGTGGGGTTAAAAAAAAAAATCCAATCAAGTGTTGAGCTTTAAGCGTATTGCAATGTAAAAGTCCTTCTTTCCAAGGCTCATGACGTTAGAAGATTCTTATCGCTTCTGCTTCCCAATAATACCTCGTATCGGCAGCACGCTGTTTAAATCTCGGTTGTCTCTCAATCTCACCCAAGCCTAAAATTGGTGACAAAATATATTTCATAATATACCGTAACTATTCTTAAAACATAAAGGTAAGGTACATACACTCATTAGGAAATGTAACAAAGGGGAAGGGTAAGGGCAACAAACGTCTACTACATGCCATTTACTATTTCCAGAAACAGAAAGGGAGGAAAGGAGCAGAAAGAAAGCTGAAGGAAGCGCAGCATTGACTGATAACCCCTTCAATGCCACAATTGTTAACACTGTACTGTCGCTCTCAGGGAGCGATCAGGCAGCAGGGGGGTGTTGGGGCTGCTCTCCACACTCATGGGGAGACCAAAGAACCCTCTCCCCTGTCCCTGAAGCTGCCTCTGGCAGCTGGGACACATATACAGAGATCCTGTGGGTAAGCAAATGACATGTTCTTTCTGCTTTTGGTACATTTTACTATTAAATAAATAGCAGCAGTAATTATGGGTATGTTTACTATACTAAGATGAGGATGTAAGTAAAACGCTCATTTACCTTCAGAAATTCTTCCTGGATCAAGTCAAACTTTTGTTTCTCGTGGACAGCTCTAGCAGTGTTTGTTCTATCGAATGGTTCTGGAACAGAAGACAAATCTCTATTTTGTATTCAATGTACAAAATAATATCCAAAGTCACCTATGAATCCAGGACAAAGCATCAAAGCTCAATGCGGTCAAGAAAGAAAAAACAAAACACATAAATGCTGCGACTTTCAGCAGAATTCCAAGCAAACGTATAAACAAAAAGGGTTCGATTTATTGACTCCACCCCCTGTGACATCACCATGCGTTGCCATATGCAAAATAACCACCACTGGATTACATTGCTGGATCCAACGATGGGAAAAATAGTGCTTGGCCAAAAATATTTTAAATACACACATCGTTTGCACCTTTATTTTGCCTAGCAGTGTATAGTTATGAAATAACACTGACTTCAGTTAAAGAACATGCTTACAATTTGCTATGCTGTATATCGTGAATGGCTACCGCAAGCTGTCCATAAGTGTTTAAATTAAACCTGTTCATTACCAATAGTGCCCAGAGAACAAGGTGTGAATAGAGATCACCTGCAACCCCTGTGAGAAATAGGCTGTCACAACACCACATCAGGGTACACAAGTTACAAATACAAGTAGTAGCAAGTCATCTAACGGTTACCAAGACAGCTTTTCAGTTTCCAAGTCTATAAAAAGTAATTCTTCTTCTTGTAAAGGAACCTGTAGCTAGGACTGGGTATTTTCTGCCGGGAGCAGCAGCTGTGTCTGTGATATTGTCATTACAACCATATATACTCTGCACTCCTCTAAACCTTCCTGTCTCCCACAGCGGGTTGAGTCACAGGAGATGGTAAATGACATCACGGAGATGGCAGTGTGCTCCTGTGACATACCTTTGGCGACTAGCTTTTGAGAAGCACTTCTGGTAAGCTGGAATTGTTCCATGACAGCTGCAAGGATGCCTCATGTTTCCTAAATATCAAAAGTCCCTACAAAAACACGTCAAAGCACCGTGGGCTCAGTTGGGAGGTCAACAAGAAGACTTATTCATGTGGATTTACTACACTCAGCGGGCAGTCGCTACCTTGTGGATGACTAGGTGGCCGACACATTCCTACCTCACGCTTCACATGACACGGGATCTGGGACATACATGTTCACCTATTTGTGAGCAATACAACCATTAAGAGGTATTGAACATATACACATTCATTTGTATATGGTAGGTCTTACTGTGCTGTACTTTTTAGGGAAAGTGCAACATCTGGGATAAA
>VKOC01000001.1:50606551-50651005 GCA_009364415.1 Spea multiplicata | reverse complement strand
GAGTATGCATTAATGTGTGGATGAATTGTCTGAATGAGGGAGAGCATGAGTTAATGAGTATGTGTGTATCATAGATGTATAATTGTGGAAGGGCAAAGATGGCACTCACCGGGGAATTCTCTCTGACAGCCGGGGAAGGTCTGCGCGATGGATGCAGACAACCCCCCCGCTAGCCGCACCTCCTTCCGGCTGCAGCGGAAGTCTACATGCTGCCTGGACAACACAGCAGGAGTCAGAAGCACCGGTAAGTTTTTTTTTTTTGGGGGGTGTTAAATGAGGGGCATAAGGCTTTTCTGTAGGCAGAGTGCTCTATGAAATGCCTTTTAACCCCCTTAATGCCACTCTGCCTCCAGAAATGCCTTTTAACCCTCTATACGCCACTCTGCCTCCTGAAATGCCTAATACCTCCCTATATGCCACTCTGCCCAATAATATGCCTTTTAACCCCCTAAATGCCAGAGTGGCATATAGGGGTATAAAGCATGTCTGGAGGCAGAGTGGCACATAGAGGGTTAAAAGGCATATTATTGGGCCCAGTGGCATTTAAAGGGTTAAAAGGCATATCATGGGGCCCAGTGGCATATAGAGGTTTAAGCATTTATGGGGCAGAGTGACAAGCCTGGGAAAATAAAAGGAATTAAAAACAAAATATTTTTCTCAATCATAGCTTTTATTAAAAAAAAATAGTTTACATGAATTTACATTTACTATAGGAAACTTTTTTCCTATAGGGTCGTCTTATATTCAGGCTTTTTCTTTTTTTCCTAAATATTCAGATTTCGGGGTGTCGTTTTATAATCAGGGTCGTCTTATAATCGAGCAAATACGGTAATACCATCAATGCTGTTTTCATGTATTTATTTGATCTATACCTGCAATGCTACGTTTTATATATTGTTATTGTATACCTGCAAATACAGGATTTGTATGTCTGATTCTGTTGATTTGATATATACCTTCAGTGCTGAGATCACAAGTGAATTTCAATTGATCTATGCATGCAAAGCTGGGTTTGTGTGTTAATGTGTTGATCTATACCTGCTTGCTGGGGGCATTAATACAAATAGTGGTGACTGGAGACGATTATACAAGGGTGTAGGGGCACCACATTAATCTATACTAAAAGGATGCTGGCTGGGGCATCAATACACAAGGGTCAAAAACACTAAGGGGGGTATAAACAACAATGCAGTGTGAAAAATCCATCCTGATGTAGATGTCAGTGACGTAGATTGTGTCCTGCTGTTTGTGTGTTTTTGGTTATCAGTGTACCAGAGCCTGTCCTGGGGTGTGTGTGTATAGGTGTTGGTGTGGCAGAGCCTGTCCTGGTGTGTGTGTGTTGGTTTTGGGTGTCCGTAAATGGCAGAGGCCTGTCCTGTGTGGTGTTTGGAATTTGGAGCCTGTGCTGGTGTGTGTTTGGGTATTGGTTTGGCAGAGCCTGTCCTGGTGTGAGCCTGTCCTGGTGTGTGTGTCTGGGTGTCGGTGTGACAGAGCCTGTGTTGGTGTGTGTGTCTGGTCATCCTGGCACTTAACTTACAGTAGGAATTATTTAATTTATATTTATCCAGAGATAAAATGCCCTCCTGAAGTTGTAGTGACTTCAGGGGACAAAACATTCAAGGCCCTGAAATCATTTAGTGGAAAACTTAAGGTATTGTGTTATTTACTCTATATAATATTTATTTCAAGGATTAGTTGTACTAAATTGTGGCTTCAGTCTTCCCATGTTAAATGATCAAGTATTATGTTAGTCCAATAACAAAAGTATCATTCCATAGCACATTACTTGGCAATATATATATATATATTTTCTCAGTGGTATGATTTAATGGTGGAAATTATGAATGCCCCCCCAGTTTGACTGTGGTATCTTGTGTGCCCCCCCTATATACTGTTTCTAGAGTCGCCACTGCTTGTGTGTGAGCATGGATGTGTAATTGTGTGCATGTGTGAGAATGGATTTGTACCTGTGTGTGAGCATGGATGTGTAATTGTGTGTTGAAGCTGGGGGGGCCCAGGGGGAATTTCCGCACCAGGGCCCCATGGTTTCTAGTTACGCCCCTAGACACATGATTTTACCACATTGCCCAGATTGCATACACAAGAGTTAGCTAGCACCCAGATTGTAACCACAGTAGTCTCAGATCTCCTCTCAGTCCATGCTTCTTACAGTCTGGCTACCTGCCCCCGGAGAGCTGCTGGGAGGGAGCCCTCTGGGGTTTAACACACTGCAGTCGCACAGGTCGCACACCCCAAAGGTAATGTGTTTCAGGGATAAAAGCTTTATCAAGGCACAAGTTTGTCCATACATCTGATTACAATATGTATTGACAGACATTCTTTCATAAAGCTACGACTTTTACTTTAAAGAGGTAGCAAATATCTTATTAAGGATAATAACATGTAAAATGAAAGGCTTTTTGCTGTGGATCGCATTTAAAACAAAAGAATAATTACGTCTGTTGATTCACAGTTCCTTATCGTCGCTTGGGAACAGAAAAATTAGTATTTTACATCTGTTCAAATAGAACAAAAACTTCCAGCTCTATGCAAACACCACACAGAGGTTGATATATTATGGTGGATGGTGATGATTAAGCACATTATTAAAGATTTCCAAGTAATCAGGGGGAATTCAAATATGTAAAAAAAGCCTTGAAGCAAGTTTCTGTTCAATTTTCACGATAATGTGTGTACTTAAGAACATTATACCACCTCCACACCTTGCTGGATAGAAATAACAAGCTGGCATTAATTGCACTGCTGAAATGCTGATGGGAGTTACTCCAGTTTTTGTTCTTCTTTTAGACACGGTGGAGTTCATTAATTAGCTAGCGAATACCATCTGGACTAACCAAAAGAAACATTTCCCTTATGCGAACATGGAAAAAACACTATTACAATGGAACAGAAAATAGTATTATTCTGATACACTTAATATATTTTTAACCATTAAGTCTTGTGATACACTATATGGACAAAAGTATTGGGTCACCTGACCTAAATACATAGACATTAATATGAGGTTTGTCACCCCTTTGCAGCTGTTACAGCTTCCACATGTCTGGGAAGGGTTTCCAAAAGATTTTTGGAGTGTTTCTGTGGGAATTTTTGAGCATTTGACTCCCAAAATCTGTTCATCCCAAAGGTCTTTGGGATGAACAGACCATCCTTGGTGCACAGGGGCACAGTCATGCTTGAATAGAAAAGGGCCTTCCCCAAACTGCTCCTGCAAAGTTGAAAGCACAGCATTGTCCAAAATGTCTTGGTATGCTGGAGCATTAAGATTTCCCATCACGGGAACTAAAAAGCCAAACCCTGGAAAACAGACCCATACCATTATCTCTCCTCCGCCAAACCTTACAGTTGGCACAATGCAGTCAGACAGGCAATGTTCTCCTGGCATCCACCAAACCCAGACCCATCAGACTGCCAGAGAAGCGTAAATTTCGTTTCCTCTGCTCCAGAGTCCAGTGGCACCGTGATTTGTACACCACTCGATCAGACGTTTGGCATTGTACTTGGTAATGTGAGACTTGCGTGCAGCTGCTCAGCTATGGAAACCCATTCCATGAAGCTCCCGTTGCACAGTTTTTGTGCTGATATTAATGCCAGTGGAAGTTTGGAACTCTTCAGCTATGGAATTAGTAGAGTGTTGGCGACTTTTATGCACTTCTGCTATATGTAACCCCGCTTTGTGACTTTATGTGGTCTTCCGCTTCGTGGCTGAGTCTAGCAGGGATGAAATTGAAATTAAAGGCACAGTAAAAGAATAAATATGTCTCACATAGTGCAAGATGACTTGTGAAAAGCACCCTATATTCGGGTGCGGCCTATATTCGAGCCAATATGGTATCTTTATTCTCTGTCATTCCAAGAACACAGAGCCTACAGCACTCAAGCTCCACCTTCTTGTTACTACCATTTAGCATGAAATAGTGCTGTATGGCCCATGCCGACTAGAGTGCTACTCATCAGGGGGGGTGGTAACAGGGCCGGCAGAGAGTGTGCTCACTGCGATGCTGCCCAACGCTGGAGGTGCAGGACCGACTGGGTAGATAATTGATTCTAGGCTGGCTAGAGGGAGATCCATCTTCTCATACAGACCTCCATATCCTGCTCCCTTGCGATATGCGCTGCCTACTGATGCTGAGCACCGGGGGAGGGATCACATATCAGCACCTGAAGCCACACCCACCATCCTTGGAAGAAGAGGAGCTGTAGAAAAGAGACAGGGACATACTCTTTTTTACTACTTTATATACTTAAAATATTTAACAATAACCTTTTCCTTAAATACAAAGAATTATATGCATGGCACAACAAATCCAACAGGATAGCTGGTGTCACATGAGGTCATTGGTGCAGTGTTCAGGAAGAATTCTGGTCACACAGACAACCTTCATGAGTACCAGAGTACAGTGGTAGCTGAGTAGTTGCGTGAAACTACGGTATGTAAAAATGTAACAGTCAAGGCGGTTTCAGCAAAAGCATTAGGTATATATTGTTTATTAAGACAAATGTTGGACCGGATGGTGGGGGTTCCCATCTTCTGCACTCTTCATCTTCTCACCCACACTCTGGCCCCTGGTGTAACTTTTAAAACTGTGTTATTGAGGCTGGATCCACTGTGGGTAATGTGTTGCTCTGTGAGGGTACAACTGGGCTGGGGGCCTCTAATTTAAGCTTATTGGAAAGCCAATACAAGGAGAACTTGCAGGGGGCTCTATTTTTATTACAGATGTCCCTGTCCAGCTTAACTATGACACTAATAATTATTTTTTTAACTAACTATAGTTAACTAAATCATGTTTTGAAAAAACCTCTGGACATTACTCTCAGAAAGTGAGACCTCATTTGGTTGATGAATATGTGAAGAGCCTCTTCTTGTTCTGGGAGTACAGCAAACTCATTTTTTGGTTGTGCTTCAGGGAGATTAAATGTTCATGTCCTGCACCTGTTCCTGGTGTCGTTAAAATCTTGATGTGGATTTGGAGATCCTTTCCTTGTTCTCCAGTCTGCTCCAAACTAAAGTTGGTTGGGGCATTTGTTTCTCTCATTACTCTACAAATGCTCCACCACAATGGCCCATATACAGTAACATGACCTGTGCAGCACATGTGCACAAATCCCCAACACACTTCATAGCAAACAGAAGGGTGACTTCCATATATCGGCATAACCATGTGATCAAATGTTCTACCAACCTTTGAGAGTATGTCTGTCTTTATGATTAACCTTTTGAGTGTCAGGACACATTTTTTCCCTTAGGAAGCCATGCCAATTTTTAAAATTCTCATATAACAAATCCAGGGGCTAATCTAAAAGGGTAACTATAAACAAGAAAGGGGTCAAAGTGTCACAAAATTCAAATCCAAAAGAGCAAACAGAGAAGTGGCCATGCAGACCAAAGGTGAGGACATGCTTAAGAATGGGTAGGTCAAGATCAGACAGTTGGCCTGGATAACAGAGGATACTAGACGAAAGGAACGCACAGGGATAAGTCCCGGGAGGTACATAACGTCTGATCAAGGAGGGAAGGTTTAAATAAAGCAACTGAAACAAGAGAGGGCAAACCACTTCTAGTCACCAGAACGTGTCATTTGCGTAAGCCCATCTGTGATGTAGTCATCTGTGCACATGTTAAAGAATAAAAACACTTATTTATACAAATACCTTTGAGCAGATATTAATAAATTTTTCAGCAGCATTCTCTACTTCCCTGAAGTTTTAGCATTTAAATGTAAACACAAAAGATCCATTGTTAATGCAAGGCTTCCTCTGAGGATGTCATGGGCTACCCCACTACATATAGTTGACATCTAAAGCCCAACTACATACCATGTATGTACATGGCACACTAAGGGTTAAACCCCCTTTCTATATTTGTAGCAAGCCTATTACACGCAAGGCAGATGTAGCAAAAGGATGTTGCAGTGAGTCACCACCTTATTTTTGCATGCTACTCTACATGTAGATATTTGTAAATGACACCAACTTATCTATGGTATTAGACTGTAAAACCACTCAGTTTATCCCCAGGATGAAATGCAAATAGCCTTTGCCCTTTGTTTGCGTCCTGTCATAGCTTTTACAGACTGTTTCGTAACCAGTGTAATAGTTTAGATATGTGGTTTCAAAGTATATTTTATTTCTATACCCAGCCACACAAAAGAAGCAGGGACACACTAAGTCAGGTACAAGATACCCAGGGCCCGGTAACCTGTGCCCAGCAGGGTCAAGTAATGTGTGACCCCACCCCAGTAGGACAGCAGCTTGCATGGAGAGTGCAAACTGCAGTAAAGGCACTTGCAAAAATAAACACTGTTCTAGATAGTTGGAGATAGAGACAACAAGGACAGCGGGTACACGAGGGCTTTGGATCGTAGTAGAGGTGCAAGCAGGAGGTCAAGGTCCAGGAAATCTAGAGATCAAGGGAACAGGTAATCAAGGAACATCATAGCAACACTGCCATCACTAACAACCTGGGTGAAAATTTCTGAGCACTCCTTCTTGCTTCCTCCAACTGGCGCCTGCCATCTTGGATCTTCTGTTACCTCACTGTTCTGGCTCCTGGATAACTATTTGCGGGACTCTGACGTGGGGATATGACAGGGGTATGGGTATTGGGAGAAAGAGCTGGCAAGTTGCACTGATGATAGTAAAGAGAGACAGTGTGTGCGTGTACATTTCTATGTATGTATGTGTACAAGTAAGAGAGTGAGAGTGTGTGTATGGTGGTAGAGTGAGTGTGTGTGTTACTGTATGGTGGTAGAGCATGCATGTGTTAGTGCATGGTGTGTGTAAGCGTATATTGTTAGCATGGTTTTAGAGTGTATGTTATTATACACTGTTAAAATAAGTATGTGGTAGTATTTGGCGTTAGCGTGCTGTGTGTGGAGGGACATTCATGTGCGTTTCAACATATGTTAGTATTTGGTGTAAGCATGTGTGCGAGGGAGAGGAGGGACACAATTTGTATGTATAAATGTATCGTGTCAGTGGGTGTTACAGCAGGTTTGCATGCTAGCATGTGCATGTTTTTTTACTTATATTGAGGTTCCAACATATACTTTACCCAGGCGCTATACTAACCCTAGGCTAAACCCTGAAGGGGAGGAATAATCATGTACATCCAGAATATATGGTTCAGACGGCTGCTCCTATAATATACACATAGGTGAAACTCTAATAAACATATAAAGCATATTTAATCTGCAAATACCATTACACTGGTTTATTTATTTCTTTGGACTGTAAAATGTAGGAGTTAGGAAAGGTGACATATCTCATTTGAATGCCAAAAGGTTAACCTTACATAACCTTTTTGAATTAAATGGAACTTTGTCATTGTTTTTTTTAGCTCTTATAAAATTGACTCCATACATTGCCCATACAGGTGTCAATATAGCATTGTGTTATAAAACTTGATTTATAAGTCAGTTTTATTATGGTTGAACATGTTAGTGACACAGTCAGTAATCAAGTTACTGGTATTTGCTTCTTTCTTTCTGTCTTCCAGAGCTGCTTGTTCTGCATGATAATTATGGTGGCCAGCGTGTTGAGGACTATGTGAGGGGACAAAGGTTGTTATCCAACATACAGTGGACAGAGTATTTAAATAGCAAAATTCAAAAGGGATTTAACAGTCTGTTCAACATATGCAAAACACGTCTGCTAAAATTCAAATAAGCTTTTGTATCTGTCCTTGTTTTCCCTCTTACCTTTAAAATGTGACATAACCATTAAAAGCACCACTGGGTTATCCTTAAACTTGTAAAATATCTTACGATTTGCACTTTTTGCTTTGTGCATGTGTGTCGCCTTCTCCTCTTAACGAGCCAAGGAACCCAGAAGATCCATCCCTCCCTGTGGCCTTTTGGTTGGAGAAGGAAAGAAAGGGGTTCCAAGAAGAAGAATAGGGACTTGATGGTACAGGGATTTCCCCTTTTCACAAGAAACCTTTGGCTTCAAAAATATTTGTAGGCTAGCCTACAATTAAAAATGGTTGGTCTGTGACTATGTAGACATTACTAACATGCTTACCAACACAGACGAATGAACATAGAACATACATACATACACACATTCTTCTGGGCCTTCTGAAGGACCATTTCCATAATCAAACTCTTCCACTTTAAAAAATACGCACAGAATATTGTAGGGGGTTATCCTATGATAACCTACAGCAAGAAACCCAGGTTTGCTGATAATATTTAATATTTCATGCACTAACAAGGAACTAAATAAACTTTGCCGCTTGTAATACCAAATGTTTTATTATTATGATTTTAAACGTTATTTCATACACATATTTATGAAATCTGCATAACAGGCCTCCCGTTTAATTGAATCTATAAATGCCAGGCAATGTTTCTAGTACTATATGGCAACGAAAAAAAACAACAGGATTTGTTAAAATGCCACCCTTTCAACATTAAGATCATGACTTCAGGAAAAAGAATGTATGACGCCAGTTATAACCACAGCTGTTACTCTGTTATCCCTAGTCCCAATCATTAAAGCACCATAGTGGCCTCCAGCTCATCTTGACTGGTAATTTAAGCTGTTGTTATTTTTAATACTTGTTCTGCCAAAAGTACACTGGGGAAGGTACACTCTTTCCTTACATTACCTAGCTATAACTGACAAACATGCTCCACAGTGCTTATTATCAAGAAGTTTGTACATAATGATGCTGAACTCACTAATCACACCGTTAAATACACAACTGGGTTTGCCAACCTAAAAGAGGATGACTTTGGACCATGTTTGGAATTTCATGATATTTAGTTTCATAAAGATTTACATAGAATCCAACAAAACAAGCAACTGCAATCTTGGACTTTAGTAGAATTTTGCAATTATTTTTGGCTTTTTATTTTGGTTTTTTTGTCATCTGTTATTTAGAAAGGAATGGTTCATAGGCAATGGTCTATTTTTCTGAATTTATTTTTGATACTTATGGATCTATTATTTGGTTGTTTATAATTCTGTCCTAAATGCCTAAAGCTTTCTTTATGACACCTTTGTAAGTAGCTTGCATTAGTATGCAAGAATCGGACGTTTTCTATGTACTGGGAATGTACTGGGAATGTCAAGTGCCGTCTGTTCAGTCTCCGAGCACATGGGAGCCCACCCCTTAATCCATCCAACCATATAAAATGCCATTTAAATAATGTTAAAGGTGCTGTTCCATGTAGAGAAAATGTTAACCCTTATTTTGGACACATTTTCTTCTTCTATGCAGCCAAGCCCACTTGTAAAGGTGCTGTTCCATGTTGAGAAATTGTTAACCCTTTATTTTGCACATATTTTTTCTTCTATGAAGCCAAGTCCATTTTTGTAGTTGCGCTCCAGTTAAAGCTTACCCTTTACCTAGGGAAACCAGCATGTTTCTCAGAGCAAGTTAAGCTATTAATAAAAGGCTATGTGATGTTACACATATTGCAGGGTAGGCACACGTAACATGGATATTATATGCCATAATTATACCAACAAAACAATCTAGGCATACAATATATCTGTCACCAATTAAGCCTCTCTTTTTACAGCTTTAATGTGTACCTGATTTTGAGGGACAAACTTCATCATACTGAAGGTCATGAGAGTTGTAGTCCACAAGATGTGGACTCGTGTCGTTTAAAAAAAAAAAGACCACTTAAGAACCACCTACAGACCAAAGCATCAGGACTTTCATCTGAAACTGTATTCATACACACAAAAAAAGCATGATATAGATTTCTATAGGATGGGTGCTACTGCTAAACAAATATCCAGTTTGTCTTTAGCAACACCCCGAGTATGGCAATATCTCAAAACGAAAAGGCTTTTGTCTCAAGAGTATGCCCTACATAAATTAATGAAACAAATTTAAATCTTGTCTATTTCACACTATTTATTGTCATTTCAGATATCAAAATATCATTGTGAAGATGTACACAAAATAAACTTGGTCATACCAACATAATCAACTCATATTGATTATCTCCAAGGTTTCCATGGCACAAGTAGCTGCAACTTCACTTCTAAAAAAGAAGGCAATGTCCATATTACTGCACACAATTAGAATGGCATGAGGGTGAAGCATTCACTTGCAGAGGTGTTGTTAGTCTTCTGTGATTCCTGGATGACATATGTGTGCTAGGACCAGATGTGATCTTGCAAATGGCTTGCCTGTGACTCCAATAGCTTCTCTGTGCCATCTTTGTCTCCAGTTTGTTTGTGCCCTCAACAGCTTATCTGTGCCATGTTTGTTCTCAAACAACTTGTCTGAGCCACTTTTGTACCCAGCTTGTTTGTGCCATCTTCGTCCCCAGTTTGTCTGTGCCATTTGTGCCCCCAAAAGCTTGTCTTTACCATATTTTCCGCCAGCTTGTCTGTGCCATCTTTGTCCCAGTATGTCAGTGCTCCAAACAGCTTATCTGTGCCATCTTTATACCCAGATTGTCAGTGTCCCCAAACTGCTTATCAGTGCTCTGCTTTTTCTCTTGCCTCTTCGTGTTCTTATGTCTTCTTCCTTTTTTCTTTGTTTGCTTCTCTGTGAACCTGGTCTCCCCGTGCATTCAAAATTATATAAGTTGCAAAAATGCCCAGAAGTCTAATCATACCTGGGAACTTCTGGGCTCCGGCTACCCGGAGCCTTCCCTTGCAGGGAAGTGTCCAGGACTGTGCACTGACGTTAATGGGAGTTACTGCTGACGTTAATGGGGGTTACCGCTGACGTTAATGGGGGTTATCGCTGACGGCAGCGGGAAACACTCCCATTTAAAGGAAAAATGGGCGGGGAGCAGGGCATGTCAAGAATCCGATGATTCGGGTCTTGACCCGGAGAACCAGAAAAGCAGTGCTCACCTGGCAATCTCCGGGTCAAACCCAGAGAGTGCCCAGGTATGAGTATAATTGACTAAATCTGTCCCCTGCTAATTTCATAAAAAAACATTTACTCATCAAATGCTATGATCTTCTTGTACCAAAATATTAGCTTTTTTCTGATATGAACGTGGCAGAAAATAATACGATAACAGGGGACTCTGTGAGAACATTAAATCAGCTGGCATAAATGTAATGTAACAATGCGGAATTACACAATTATTCTAGTCTTGATGTTCGAATAATTGGAATTTTAATAAAGACAGGAGGCGAAAAGCAAATATGAGCCTCCTGTCTTGCCATAAAATTGTGCCAGATTTTATATTTCTGGTTTACTGTTAATCCCGTTCATGCATGTGTATTAAACCATCTTTGAACGCACATCTTCTTTGCACATTGTGCTTAGTGACTGTATATGTGAAATGTAATAAAATGTAAGACTCAAAAAAGAAAAATCCCCCTGGCTTGCAGATACACCTTAAATTCACGCAGATTTATTGGCATTGAGGTGGATCATCAGGGAGACCAGCTGGCACCGCACACATGTACTCTCGGAGATCATTATGTAATAATGACACACCTTTATTATAAATACACGCCAACATGAGGAGTAAGAAAAAAGTTACAATTGGCATTGACTTAATTAAAAGAAGTGTTCGTAGAACATTTTCCACTTCACACGTTATTCTGAGCTGAATATTGTCTCCTTGCCAGATAACAAGTTAGTATGCCAGTATTTAATACATAATGAAGAATTCAGCCGTCAAATGTTTTTTTTTTTTTTTTTTTTTTTTTTTAAGAACCGTAAAGGTGTCAGGCTTTTCAAAAGGTTGTCTGTTCTTTTTGGAAGACACAAGACACTTTCTTAAAGACAGAAACCTACTACATTCTAATTTGATCTACTACACCAATAAACATAGTCTTCAGATTGTTCGTACTTGACCTTCTGAGTGCCCTTCAAGTTTTCCAAGAATGTGATGAAACCCAGTACACACGTGACCACTGTGACATTCTAGGAACCGAACGTCACCGTGTGGTGTTTAGAACAGCTGGGAAATAAACCACAGGGCATTGATCCCACAATGCAGATGGCCAAGACACAAATTAATATATGCAGACAATAAAGTACATGAGTTCTAAGCATACTATTAATAAACCTGCATAAAAGAACAATCTTAGGAAATATTTTACTTTAATTGAAGCAGGACCAGTGTAGCTTTCTAAATGCACATCTGGCTAACAGGAATCAACTTTAAAACAGCAGTAATTTCATTAATTTTCCCAAATTGTTTGAAGTTGACAAAGCCGTATCTAAATTGTATAGGACTGCTGAATATGTTAATTTATAAAGGTTAATAATAATACTTGCTCTGATAAACCATAGCTTAAAATAAAAAAAAACGTTCAAGAACATGGACAATCTAGTTCCAAGGCCATTTTTAAATCAATGCCCAGTGACACTTATTTGTGACAATTTGTTTGTGAACCCACTTAGTCCAAACATGGCACCTGCTAAAAAGCCCTGTGTTCATATAGACTATATGGTGTGTAAGAGGGATATGCATGGTTTACTGTTTATCCTAGTAGGGTTCCCACATTACTGTGGCACAAAAAGTAGCCTGTGGAATTGCCCCCTAATTGTGGCCACTAGGGGCTATGTTTCAAGGGTTTTAATGTTAATGCCATATGATGTCATGGCCCAGCGCTCAGTGTCTCTTTTAGTGGAGTTTATGGAGATGGTGCCAGAGATCTCGTACTCTCCGCCTTTATTATATAGAATTAAGGAGCAGCACACTTGGGAGCGATCTACCCCTTCCCTCCCAGGAATGCCACCTTAGGAATGCTAGGCCACTATCAACACTGATGATGGCTGAGTATTCCATTATATTAATTGAAACCAACAGTACAGTAGAATAGTTAAGTAGCATAATTGTTTTGTACTATAAAACAATAAGTGAATACTAAAGGAATTCAGTAGGAAGGTCCTCTTTATAGGCATATTTTTATTATTCGTCAGCATGTTTAATTTTTTTCTTTGCTTTTGAAATTGACCAGATCCCTACAGAGCCTTTAAGAGGAATAAATAAAAGCCATTCTCATTTCTTTCTTCATAATATGTTTGGTCATATGGATCACAAAGAGTAGGCTGTGATTGGCAAGTCTGATTAACCAGCGCTCTAGTACAGTCTGTTCTGTGTTCTTGACTGAAGAAAACTGTTACAACCCACATACTGCGGCTTAAAGTTAAATTAGTTATTTTACCACTAAACACATGGCTGCAATAAGAAAAGGACTGACTTGGCTCAGTTATGCTGCCCCGAGAAGCCCCTTATCTTCTGTCTCCCTCTCTATACCTCCTAATAGATTGTAAGCTCACATGAGCACGGGCGCCTACTCCTGTATTAGTGTTTCTTAATGCGCGCACACACACAGGCAATGAAGAAGTAATAGTAGAGATGAAAATAGTCAAGCTGCATGGGGTAGGTATAAGGCTATGGTGAACAAATGACCAAAGACCAAATAAAACTTGTAGTTTTTGGTAGGATTAAAATGATAAATTACCAATCAGTGGCTAAACTTTGGTTTCAACCCATTGTGAAGCTGCTACAAAAGTAGCTAGTATGTTTCTCTGCATCAAATATTCAACACATAGCTCTCATTTACATATGTGAATATTCTAATATATCAACTCTAGCTTTGGCCTGTCCTGTGTGTGTGTTTGGTGTGTCAGTGTTGCAGAGCCTACCCTGGTGTGTGTATGTTTGGCTGTCGGTGTGGCAGAGCCTGTCCTGGTATGTGTGTTGGGGTGTCGGTGGGGCAGAGCCTGTCCTGGTGTGTGTTTGGTGTGCCGGTGTTGCAGAGCCTGTACTGGTGTGTGTTGGTGTGGCAAAGCCTGTCCTGGTGTGTGTGTGTTTGGGTGTCGGTGTGGCAGAGCCTTTCGTGTGTGTTTGGATGTCGGTGTTGCAGGCCTTTCCGTGTGTGTGTTTGGATGTCGGTGTTGCAGAGCCTCTCCGTGTGTGTGTTTAGGTAAAGGTTTTGTGTTGTTTATTTCAATCTGCATATTTTTTTAAAAAAAGGATTAGTGGAAGTAAATTATGGCTTCAGGCGTTCAGTGTATGATTCGGTGGCGCAACGGGCCACTTGACTAGACTTGCCCCCCAGGGCTTAGGCTGCCAGCCCTCCCCTGCTCCAGGGCCTATGCTATTTGATAGGTCTTGGCGTTCTGATGGTCCATACCTCTTATGTCCCACAAATCAGTGATCTGGGTCCTGCAATGTGCAGCAATCATCCTACCTTACTGACACTGCACACTCAGAAGTGACATCACTTCTCCGGACGCAGTGTCAGTGAGGGAGTCTCTAGGGAAATGGACAATGCAGTAAGTACTGTGTAATATACACATCACTCCAAACGCCTCTATAACTTGCCTGTGTAGAAGAGGAGAATCATCAAGGTTAAACCATGCACACCCCAATATATAATCATGTCCCAAAATTACATTAACAGGAATTATTGGGATAAACTTCTGCATTGCTAATGTAATGCTATCTCAACAATGGAATTCTCTTATGTCATTACAGCATGGATTACCACCGGGAATACTCACTTAATTCTTCTAAGCCAATTTGATTTGTTCTAGTTACTTTATGATAGATAGACTCACAAGAAGGAATGTTAATGCTGAAGGTTTATTTCAAAGTGGGCTTTTTAAAGCTAGAGACAGGTCCTGTATGTACTGTAAAGAACAGAAACAATTACTAACATTTACTCTAGTACACAACCTTTGGTACTAATGATTCCATAAATGACGATTCTTTTCTTCTGTGGCATGTAATTAATGTATGAAATAAATAACCCAGACATAAGGCTTCTGTAGTTTTCGCTCAGTTGTGTTTCAGCAACTTGACTTCACTATACATCGTGAAAAATAGTAAGAATAAAGGACCCCCAGTGATGTCACAATGATAACATACAGGGTACAATCTGGTTACAGAAGAGATCCTTGTGTTCTATTAATCAGCGGCACCTAACTTGCGGAAGAAATTGTTTTGTGGTTTTTGTATAGGAGCATATACTTTTATAATGTTATATACACTCAGAATTGCTTACCTAATCTTCAGTCTGTTCAGACAGAATAAGCTATGCGGCATCTCTCTCACTTAAGCATCAGATTTGCAGTTTACTGTGGATTTTACCAAATTGTATATAATTCCTTTACATTTTCCATACAATAAAGCAACTGTCCACATCAGTGACTAAGTCATTTATAACCTTCACTTTTTCTGTTACTGATCACAGAAAAAGAAAAATCTTGCAAATAAAATATATATATATTAGTTTGGGAAAGTATAAAACTGGTTATACTTAAAAGGTTGAAAATTGGTTTCTTGGCAACTCTTTATAGTAAAGGCCAGTTTTATAATTTTAGGCATATTTCTTTAGCCTATTCACATGCTCTTACCTTAAGAAACAAATAATAATTATCCACCTTATAATTATATAAATGTAACCCCATGTACTATGTATTCCCAGACAGCTTGTTATGTGTCATACTGAAGAGCTTGTGTGTTCGTGAGCCCTTGCTGGATTCTCCTTCTTTAGTCACAGACTATGTAGAAAAAAACTAACTAGGGATCTTTACAAGTAAAAATTTCACCGGCCTAATTTTAAATTTGAGCTCCCATCCTCAGAGATACAGAGGCCAGCAACTGCCTAAATTTGCTTCCGGAGTTCTCCCCATTATACCAAGCTTTATTCAGTAATAATGTGACTGGTCTAGAGCGGTGTTTCCACAATGACCAATGAATTTCCGATGGCCAAGATTTGTGCAGAGTCAGCAAACACGTACCTATGAAAAACAAATACAGAATCAGTATACCGGCTCATAAAGCGGATTAAATTGTGAAGTACACGATGATGGCAAACTTAAAAGGAGCTTCATCCACATGTAATGAGTCCATCCAGAACAGTCAATCCCATAGTATATCCGTAGGCGAGAGAACAAAGCAAGGACAGCCTGCATCTGGTGGTTTCAGCGAGCGGCCGGGCTAACACATGGCGTGCTCTGCCGCCGGATTTCTAGGATTTATCCAATTAACAGCAAGCTAATCAGTTAACTTCATTTTCTAACATTTGCAAAGTGTTTTGCCACGTGCTGCCCTAAAAGGCTGGCTTGTCTACAGCCCTCGCTATGTGAATTAGAACAGCCGGCACATAAAAACAAGGCTTGTGAGTTTACATATTTCACGGTGTAGAGCAACATCGTAAAAAATTGCTTTTTAATGTACTCCATTTTTTTCTGCTATGAAAATAAACTAAGGCATTTTTTTTTTAAATCCAAAAATCAAGTGCATATTAATAGTGCAGGCAGATCTGTATCTCTTCCTACAGATGTAACATTTCTGTAAACTGCGGAGCAAGGTCACACACAGATTATAGATAAACATTACACTGTGATAGGGGAGAACATTAATAGGAATCATTTCCATAACGGTTATAGAGATAATCTAGTTTTTCAGACAAATTTAACCTCTTACCTGTCTGAAACTGCAGAAACAATCAATTTCTATATACCAACAAGATGGACCCCGGCCCCAGCCAAACTAAGCTGAAAGCTTTCTCCCTGCACCGCCTCTAGAGACAGAAATGCACATTGCTCTTATTTGAGAATTACATTCTCAGTATTTGTATTGCAGGATTTGCTTCAGGTGAGAAAACTCGTAACGGTCTGAGACTTTACGTGAAGTCTCAGAAGCCTTTCATGAATGTCTTCATGTTGTAGTTTCAATACCATGTCATAAATACCGTATATCATTTATCATTGTAGAACAACACATTCCATACTCCAAATTAAAAAAAAACAAACATAAAAATTTTGGAATAAAACCAAAAAAAGAACACTATTTTTTCCCATCCTTCCCATGTCTATGTCTTCCTTCTCTCTGAATAATCTGGTGTTTTCACTCTTCATTACCAACTACTGACATACTAGGTTTTATATATATATTTTTTTTACAGTCTCCTATTTCAGTAATTCTCAGATGAGCTGTGGGTAGCTACACTTATATACTGGGTAAACAGATGAGTTTGTAGACGGCTACACACTGCCCTGAGTACAAAACACAAGTCAGCTTTTGGCCGATCACCTGAATTCTAAACAATACAGCAAGACTTTAGATGAGGGAATTACGTAATAAACATTAACAATAAACCAAAGCAAAAACATCTAAGTGCAGCTTATAAAACATTCCTGTTTCGCATTACTTTAAACATTATTTGTTGTTGATGTTCCCAGCAGCTTCAAAAATCCGTTCTTACCTTGACTTAAAGAATTTTTTTTTTGCTAGTGCTCTTTTATATTGTCCTTTAAATTTGCCATATAAAATAGGCTGCAATCGTCGATTACACTCGGTAATCAGTTTCTTAGCAACAACCTTCACACTTAGAACAACGCGAAACACATTGTTGCCTCTTCTCTTGGGGATTAAGAATTCGTGTTTAGAAAAATGAATGGAATGTACATTCCTCACAAGGTCTACTTTGAGTCGGAAACCTGTTCTTTTGTAAATGCTTGAACCCAAAAGACCGCGCAACTAAGATTCAGGTTTTCGTGACACTCCACTTGACAGATATTTTATGCATATTAAACAAATATACAGACTTTATAGAAAAATGCCTGGAGGCTTGGCCATGAAAATGGGACAAATTGGCTTTTCACCGAGATTCTGTGTGTTGTACCCCTATAAACAGACCTTAAATCAGGTTTATGGCCTCATTGCATACATGAAGCACACAGGGATATTTGTTGCGTGGGGTAGTCACTTGGAACGATCAAACACGTTTTCACCGTGTCCTACGGAAGCAGAGTCCAAGAAAAGAACCATGTTAAGTAGAACGTAGTTGGTGACACCATAGTGTTTTATTAAAAAGAGTAATGATTGTTACAAAAGGCTCAAAGGAACCTCAAGCAAATAAAATCTAAAGAACACTGCAGCCCCAGAGTGGTTTTCAGGCTGGCCCATTTTTGGGGTTTGGGCCAGTATGACATGTTACCATATGGTTCTCCTATATTCGCTTACTTCGGATAAACATCAACAAATAAAGCTTAATAAAACCTCACACGCGTGTCTCAGATAAACGTACATCTGGTATGTGACTTATGATATTGTTCAGTTATTAAAAAAAAACAAAAAACCCTAAATATAGTCAAGCCAACTTTATGCCACCGCTTCTCTCAAACACTAAACAAAAATATTTCACATGTAATACTTATACCTAAAATAAGGATCAGGAGGTCAAGCTTCTTGTGACAAGGGCCATACAGGGTGAATGCTTTAATAATTAACCAAGTATGAAACGGCAACGACAGCTGAGTGTGTGCCGTCTCGTAGAGAATACGAATACCTCCACTAGGTCTAGCGGATCGATGCCCCTCAGATAAGTAAAGACAACTCAGCCCTTTGAGCAGAAGACGCTCATCAGAGTTGGCGATTCACTATGTACAGTTATAGCTAGAGATTGGAAGGTCGGGGGGGGGGGATTGGGGGAAAAACAAAATGGAACGTGAAATATCTTCTTTTAAAATGATAAATAATATGTTTAGACATGCCATTGAAACTATATTACATGAAGATCTTTATGAAAGACGCACAAATAATGCCAGTTACTTCACTTTTTCATTTGTAATTGCAACTCTGATTGGGCGATTGCGATCGCTTTCCTCGTCCATTCATGTAGGAGGATTAGAGGAGATCCTTTTTTTTTGTGGAGGGTTACCTGTTCTCATGTATAGTTGAAGCGTTCTTAACATATACATACCTCGTTGTTCCATTTGTAACGAAAAAAGTTTTAAAAAAGCAAATTGTTTATTTACGGAACAGACTGTACTTTTCTTTCAAGCGTTGTACTTTTATATACACTGCATTTCATGATCCCAGTTTAACAATGTGTAAAATGACACCAATTTGCATTTTGTTCTTCAAAAGCAAATACAAATATTTTGGAATAACCAGAACATAAACGTAAGGAATATGCCTAATGGAAAGAATGAGAGATGATCGAGATCTTTGCTTAATTCAGGTTTCAGGATTTACAACTCTTATTTTTCATTCTGTTACAAACAGCCGCCGTTGCAGTAGTCACCATAATATCAAATGACCAAGCCCCTACACAGAAAAACAGGATGATGCCATTACGCTGAAAAGGCCAAGGTGCCATCACACTTTTTTTAAACCAGATAAAACTAAAGCCATTACACTGGTAGCTGCAGGTGGCTATAACAGAGGAATGAGGTTACTTTAAAAGCTGTAAATATGATGGTTCCCCTTAGAGTGCATTAGAGCTTTTCTCAGGATTCATTTTTCTTATCTTGTCCCTTATCCCGAAAATGGATATGCGTTATTACATGATATTCTCCCTTGAGCTTCTTTGCGAGAGAGAGAGAGACTGAGAGACAGAAACACATGGCTTCATTACCGGTGTGTAGCCGGGGCAGCGTGGAGACTTCTACGTGATTCGCGTAGACAACTTCCGCTGCAGCCGGGAGAAGGTGCGGTTAGCACTGGGGGTTGTCTGCGTCCATAGCTGTCAGAGACAATTCCCTGGTGAGGGGGAACTCTGATCTCTGACAGTCGGGGAAGGTCTCCTCGATGGACGCAGACAACCCCCACTGCTAACCTCCTTCCGGCTGCAGTGGAAGTTGTCTACGCGACAACACACCGGGGAGTCAAATGGGGGGGTGTTAAATGGGGGGCATAAGGCATTTCTGTAGGCAGAGTGTTCTATGAAATGCCTTTTAACTCCCTTAATGCCACTCTGCCTCCAGAAATGCCTTTTAATCCTCTATACGCCACTCTGCCTCCTGGGAATGCCTTATACCTCCCTATATGCCACTCTGCCCCATAATATGCCTGTTATACCCCTATATGCCACTCTGGCATTTAGGGGGTTAAGGGATTTCTGGAGGCAGAGTGGCACATAGGGGGTAAAAAGGCATATCATGAGGCAAGGTGGCATATAGAGGGTCAAAAGGCATATCATGGGGCACAGTGGCATATAGGGGGTTTAAGGCATTTTTTGGGCAGAGTGACAAGCCTGGGGGCAGATGTGCAAAACTGGGGGGCTGGTTGGAAAATAAAAGGAATTAAAAACAAAATATTTTTCTTAATCATAGCTTTTATTAAAAAAAAATAGTTTACATGAATTAACATTTACTGGTAAAACTTTTTTCCTATAGGGTCGTCTTACATTCAGGCTCTTTTTTTCTAAGTTAATATTCAGATTTTGGGGGGTCGTCTTATAATTGAGCAAATATTGTATATTAAAATCCCTGGCAAAAAAAGCTAGAACGTCTACTTCAAATAGTTTTTAAGTTGACTCTTTTTCTGCAAAATATCCACATCATACCGAGACCATGACCATCAATTTGAAGGAGGGTATGAACAAGACCCTCTGTGGCTCCAGCTATACATTTGCTATGAAATTCAGGCTACTAAGATTTAATTGACTCAGACACGCAGACCCTTACAAAATCATCCGTGTAACAAACATTACTGTTTTGAGTACCTTTTACACTGCATTTTGCATTGAGAGTAAAACAAAAATCCCACTCTCATCATGTTCCACTTAACTTATTTAAGACAATATAAAACTAGTATATTTTAATTATTTTGGAAATAAATACCCAGGTCTTTCAGAGAAACATGCACACACATCACCGCACATTTATCTCAACAAAAAAAAAAAGCAAGCTATTTCTCTTTTTTAATTATTTTGTTTTTTATTGTAAGACATTTGCAGGGCCAATATGCCATTATAAATGTTATTCTGACAATAATAAGTTCCAACGTATGTAATGTAAGTCCAACAATAAAGTGCTGTATATATATGTTAGTCACCTGAAGCTTACTCGTGCGCTCTACACTCCTGTTTTCCTGATCAAGTCTACAGAGCCCTTCCTGCCAAGAAAAACAAACATGGTGAGCATAAGAAAAATCTAGGTGTAGGGGCCCAACGTGTAAAAGGATCTAGATATTTCTTTTTTGAAGGCCCGCTGCTGCTGATCCCCCTAATAGCCTGAGGGGTCTCGCGTCCCACTTGCCGTCAACAGACAGAGGCAAAACCGAAACATGCAAAGGTTTACCTGAACCGATTAGTGAAAATAAGAGGAGACATGAACGCGATATGAGGCGCCCTGGCTAGAAAACATTTCCTATCAAACTTTTAGTCTTACTTAATATGCGTTAGTTTTGACTGGTGATGCAGCATGCCATACAAAGGCTTGAGCCGGTGCACGGGTTTCAACCATCGCCCTTGTTGCAAATTTAATTAAGGTACTATGAGAAAGCAAAATCAGGTGCACTGCACGAGCGCAAAGATTTGCAGTGTTACAGTTCACCGAACGGAATATAAAAGCCATAATACTATTTTTCTCCTCTCCACCGACGTGTATTCTTATGTTTATAAGGGGGTTGTCCTGCTTGGTTTTTCAGCAGCAGAAATACTGCACCAAACACTGCCATGCTGTTTCGTGATGAGAAGAAATTGGAGATCAGTTTAAAATAGACTAGAATCGAGTATTTTAAGCCTAGATTGGCAAAATGCTGCATAGAAGTATGCTAACACACAACAGTCATGTCTAAGCCAGTGCATAGAGGAAGTAAAGCACTTATGGTAATTGCAAACATTAACATGTTCATAAAGCTCTTACAACATATCAATGGTCCATGTTAATAGAAAGAGACCCACTGAAAAGTCTGAATGAAACAAGCAGTATTAACCTTAAACTAAAGAAAATCCACACACCAGCGTAAAGCAAGAAGCCACCAGGAAAGGCATAGGAAAGAAAAAAAAGATACTTAGTCCCTCACCCCAACACCAAGAGGCAGAAAACAAACCAACCAGAAACAGAATTTGGCAGATTATTTAAAGATGGGTGCAGCAATTACAGTTTTAGAGAACATACAAAACCAAATTATATAGAGTATGTCCGTATTTAAGCAGGACTATCCACCTAAGGACTTGGGTGGTGTCCGTGTTGGAAAAGGACAAGAAATGATCTGCTGAAGCATGAATGGTGATACACCAACAGTGCTTGAGTAAGAAATTAACAACCAAGCGCACGTCCTTCAGCCATAGAGGTCTCAGCAAAGCATCATCTATGAAGCAACACAAAGCTCTCCAGCTTTTCAGGTATTTCATTTCTGTATTGTAGATTGTGTTTCACTATTACGCGTGCAGCAAGACACTGCAGTGTTGTGTGGTTGATGGGTTGGATCAAGTTCTTTGCCATTTCTTTCTCATCCAGTAGATCACAGGCAGTTTGGTTGTGCGAATTAGTAGAGTCAAAGTGTGCACCAGATTTGACGAGAAGGTTCATGATATCTGGGTGGTTGTTGAGAGCAGCGATGTGTAAAGGGCTGTTGCTCTCAGAGTCTCTAACATTTATATCGGCGCCACACTCTATCAAGATAGACGTCACCTGAAGAGAGGGAAATTTGCAAACAGGATATCGGCCGACACACGTGGTATTTTTGTCAACAGCCAGGTGAAGAGGACTGAAGTTGTTCTTTCCTTTGGGATTGAGCTTAAGGAACCTATATATATTCTGTTTTTTGAAGTGCTCTTGTTCTATGCTGCAGGGAACCTTTTCCAGCAAACAGATCAAGTGCAAAATAATAGAGAGGGCCTTGTTTAGCTGGATTTGGTCTGGAGGCAACACTGTTTGTTTGACAGCTCGGTCTATTTCCAATACACTTTTGCTCAGTATGCCCATTAGATCATCAAATGTAACCGTTGTACCGAGGAGACCTTTTGCCCGATCCTGGAGCATGAAGGAAAAAAGCTCAGCAAATGATAACAAGCTGCTAGCGGTCATGGGACTTAGAGGATCCAGGTTGTTCTGCTGCATGTCCAAAGCATACTTCCATAAATTGATGCATCGTTTGAAGTTCCCAGAGTCTGCATACACTGCACCACGGTACCTGATGTAGTAGGATGTATCTGGATGAGAAGGGCCCAAAATACGTTCTCTAATTAGAAGCGCTTGCATTCTCATTTCATCTGGGTCAGCAATGAGGTTGTCTAATTCTTCTGCTGTATTTACCTCCTTGGCATAATCATAAGCCATAATTAAATTATCTGGAACAGGTTTCCTGATAACATTAGTCCTGTCACTGTATCTCATGTCCATAGCTCTCTTCCAATACTTTAAGGCACCCAGGAGGTCCCGCTTTTTATCGACAAAAGTAGCTCCGAGGAGCTCTAATGCGTTGATACGTTCAGTTTTGCTGGTCTGTGGGTGCTGAGTGAGAAAGTCCACAATGTTTGTGTGGCCCGTCACACTGGCAGAAAGGAGTGGTGTCATGCCATAGCCATCCTTTTCCATCCTAGCACCATATTTGAGGAGCATCTTCATGATGTCCAAGCTGCCAGATTCAGCACAGTCATGCAATGCTGTATTTCCTGCAATGAGAAAAGATTTGCCATTAGGCACAAAAATAAGACAACCGGTCAAAGAAAAAAAATAAATGATATATACAATCTGCTAGAGGTTTAAGTACATCGGCGATCAATAGTTAAAATTCTTCAGTATTTTTCAATCGGCCACAAGCCCTAACTGCGGACTGTAATAAACACACGGATATTTAGCTTTAAGCTCTCACCATCTTAACTGATGCAAAAGGCTTACATTGTAAAAGACAAAACACAAGCCCCTAGGACTACTTTTTAAATTAACCCAATTATGCAAAACTCAGTCAAACCCATCCGCATGTTTTGCATACCTTACAATATCCAACATATTTCCAACAAAGGATGGGAACCTTCTTGTTTAATGCATATTACAAGTTAAAAACTCACAGAGCAGTTTATTATCCATTATTTTTCAGTAGCTGGGGTCAGCGATAATAAACTCCGTTTAGGTTTCATATGCCATTTATGTACAGTACTGTGCAAACGTTTTAGGCAGGTGTGAAAAAAATGCCGTAAAGTAAGAATGCTCTCAAAAATAGACATGTTAATAGTTTTGTTTTATCATTTAAAGAAATGCAAAGAAAATATATAAATCAAATCAATGTTTAAAAAACAAATGTCTATTTGTGAAGCTATTCTCACTTTACAGCATTTATTTTTGCCTCCCAGTACTGTATATTAGCTGCATTATCCTGGAGTCAATTTGTTATTTATGTAAAAGAAAAGAAAAAAAAATAACATAGGACACAATGTTGAAGAAGCCTTACTTTCTGAGCTCCATAAAACCCATTCGGTCTTAGACCGGCACAAGCACACATAATAAAGCTTTAGCAAATGCACTTAATCCACAACCTGCCCCGAGTATGTTGCTACCATTAAAATAACAAGGACAGAGCATAACAATATCTACATTTTATTCATTTTTTGTCAGCTTAACTGTAGGAGTCTATCAAATGAAACAATCATGTGTAGCCACAACTGCTGTGCCACGCAAGGTTTAAGATCTGTATTTACTGGATCACACGGAATATATTCTGGGGGTTTGCTGATCAGTGTTTTTTCCTTGGCACTTTCCCCGCCACCACCTTCCACAAGTGCAAGCTGAAAATAGACAGGCAATGCAGAGCTAAGCAGGAGAATCCTAATTAACTGATCAGAGGTTAGAAGACACCGATCCTTAAGTAAAGATTTAATACAAGGAGACACACAGTACGAGTCAGATTTGTGCTGTCAGAGAAGAAACGAGGGTGGGATCCTAAATACACTCTTAGAAACACTCCTCGGATAATTGTTGTTTACACGGCTGGTTACAGGAGCGTTTTCACTGTCAAAACTATCCATGAATGTTCTGGTACAAAAAGCAGGGATCAAAGTGAGAAAAAGTTCCAAGATTGAATAAATAAAGAGTAAAAGTAAACTTGGTAAAGAGGATACTTTTATTGGCTGACCGACATATCATGGATTGCTGGCTTTCAAGACTATCTGGGTCTCTTCTTCAGGCATTTTGTGTTGTGTGAACTATGTGCTAAAGAAGAGACCTAGACAGTCTGCTAAGCTTGCAATCCATTATACATCAGGTAACCAACAAAGATATAATCTTTACCTGAACAAATAAGTGTTGAGTAAGCGGAAGAGCATTTCAGTACAAGTGGCACAAGTGAATACACCAAAAGCAGGCAACAGGTAGAAGAAAACCGACGGCAAACTAGACGGGCTGATCGTGCCTCATTTCTACGGAAAGAGGTGATCACTCCAAACGTTACAAAAAAGACATCACAGATTAGGATCTGTTCACGTACACAAAACACGCTTTACACATCTCTAATTATTGTTAATTTGTATGCATATTATATATCGATATCACATGTACACAGAAGGGGGTTAAAATGTACTATACATCCTCCAATGCTAGAATGATGATAAAAGTGGAATATGTGAGACTTGGCAGATTCGGTCAGCGAAACACAATATAAAATAGTACAGGAATCCTAAAACCCTGGAAAGATTACGGACGCCAAGTCAGGTACCCCCCTTTTCATCACGTCAACGTCAAACACAGACTCTCAGACCCTGGCCACGTGACTGTAGAAATGTTTCAAACACGCTGCCGACACACCTAGACGAGGAATGTGCCCGTACCTCAGCCAGAACCTAATGTACAGTGTCCTGGATGTTTACATCATACGCTGCCAAATAACTCGCAGATCCCAACTCATCTACTTCTCCTCTGAGCTCCTAAACACAGGAAACAATAGGGCCTGCGAAAAATACCCTTACAAATGTTTAAAGCAATTTGCTTAGCAAGTTTTTTTTCTAGGAAAATCCCCCGGCTAAAATGGATTGTCCAACAAATGTATTTAAAAAGTCTAAAAACCACAGATGCCTCCAATGGTCACCTGCTAGCTAAAAGGATTCCAATGTTATATTCTAGGGAAGTCCCATAGGGGGGAAAAGTCTCACCTTAAGCCTAAAACACAACTCTGTATAGTATAATATAATAGTAAGTAGGTTAGTACTGACAAAAAGCTGTTTTTATCTTTTTTGGTTCTAATTAACTTTCTTTACCTGCAGACCTGGAGGCTGCCATTGTTGTCAGTCATGCAATATTTTGGGTGACTTTCCCTGCTGATACCACGCTGAGCTGATTCTTTGTGGCATTGCTAATGAAGCCCGTTCCTCCATAGATATGCGTTGGTCAGATTGTCTAGTTGGGTGATTAAGGCTTAAGGTTTTCACCCAAACGGCTAATATGCAGCCATCTGAAAATATTGTATTATATGAAAACTAGAGCAGAGCTCAGTATTTTTGAAAATGTGTTTGTAATCCGTCTAAACAAAAAATGGTAGATGTTCCCTTTCAAGGTTAGACATTTGATTAACCTACAGCAAACTCCTTCACCGATCCCTGTCTGTGAATAACATGCTCCTTTACTTCTCTGCACAGCCAGGTGTTTTGCAGAGTCAGAGCCTCAATCCATTCTTCACAAGCAGCTAGGCTCAAAGACGAGCCCAGCTGTGACCACAGACGCTGCTGAAAAGGCTAGTGTGCCAAACAGTGGAGCTGCGCAACACAGTTTCTTTCCACAAGAGCGATGCTTCTGATGGGAAGACTGCTGGGGTCTGGAGACATTTGATGTAGAACGTACATGATTCAAAGCATAAAATACATATTGGCACAGTTACCATATTTGCTCGATTATATAAATGCTCTGAAAAATACCCCTTGTCTTATAATCGGGGTCGTCTTATAATCAGACCTCAAATAGGTCTGACTATGAGACTAAGATCCAGATCCTCCTGGATCCTTCTGTCTTCCCCCCCAAACTTACCGGTGCTTCCGAGTCCCCAGTGTGTAGCTGGGGCCGCGTGTAGACATCTATGCGATTCGCGTAGACAACTTCCGCTGCAGCCGGAAGGAGGCGAGGTAAGCAGCGGGGGTTGTCTGCATCTATCGCGCAGACCTTCCCCGGCTGTCATAGATCTACGCGAATCGCGTAGACGTCTACACACTGCCTGGACAACACACTGGGAGTCAGAAGCACCGGTAAGTTTTTTTGTTTTTTTTTTTTTGGGGGGGGGTTAAATGGGGGCATACGGCATTTCTGTAGGCAGGGTGCTCTATGAAATGCCTTTTAACCCCCTTAATGCCACTCTGCCTCCAGAAATGCCTTTTACCTCCCTATGTGCAACTCTGCCCCATATGCCTTTTAACCCCCTAAATGCCAGAGTGGCATATAGGGGTATAAGGCATATCTGGAGGCAGAGTGGCACATAGGGGGTCAAAAGGCATATTAGGGGCACAGTGGCATTTAGAGTGTTAAAGGCATATCATGGGGCATAGTGGCATATAGGGGGTTTAAGGCATTTATGGGGCAGAGTGACAAGCCTGGGGGCAGATGTGCAAACTGGGGGCAGGTTGGAAAATAAAATGAATTAAAAACAAAATATTTTTCTCAATCATAGCTTTTATTAAAAAAAATAGTTTACATGAATTAATGAATGACCGATAAGCAGTACACTAACTTTCTTGGCCTTGTATTTTTTGATTGTACACAAGGGGTATAAACGGGACATGTTATACCCAGATTGTTTTCATTTGATCACTTTACTGCTTTTAACCGACTAGTCCCACTTTGCCAAACATCTAACAAGGTTGACACCCTAAAGAGTTAAAGTAAAGTTTTAACACTAATGAGGCAGGCGAGTATTAACGTATGCCCACACAGTGAATAACGGTCACATCTCGCACTTGAAAACACCAATACTTTGTGCGAGAAATCAAACAGTAGAAGTCTCTAACCTGAAAAGGTGTCAGGTTCCAGTGTCCTCTAAAGCCCTGAAATAGCCCTAACTGGAGTCAGATGGTGCATGACTAGTGATAGAGTAATACACATTCCAGGTGCAGCCAACTCCCTCCTCCACAGGAATAAATAACCTGCGTGGACGCCTCCCCAGAAGTTATTTCTGAAGCCGGTGTTACTATGCAAGGGAAAAAATCCTAGTCAGGTAGCAGGACTCAAAAAAGAAACAGAACTGATGCCCACTGGACTTCCTTCAAAAGCATATCGGCCTTCAAGTGCTAGAGAAGACAGTGTCCGGGGCTAATCCAAGGGCACCACAGTTACAGAGTGAACATGCTTATGTTTAGACAAACTATTCGGAGCTTCCAAACAGATGCAAGTCAAACGCTGAGTAACTACGAGGACGGCAAACAGAATGGAGCTTGGCGCTCTCTCAGACTGGATGTGATCTCGCAGGGGTGTTCTGACAACATGGGTTGATTGTGGTTACGGTAGCCGAGTGGGCTGAAGCGATCCTGATCTCTCCCACTACTCCAGTGGAAAATATGAGATAGCATGGGAATGGCAGTGACATGGCAACTACATAAAAAAAAACCTGTTTTTTTGGGAAAATACGGGTTAAATGAAAGAGTACATCTCTTGGATTGGAGTGGCATTTTGTCAGTTGTGGTTTAATGAAAAAGTCCTAATAAATTTATTCAACATTCTTTGTCGGCCCCAATCATTGAGGAAAGAATGCTGCAAACTTCACAGTATGTCAAAGGCTCTGCAGTATGCGTCATGCTATGGGGGTTGAAAGAAGTATGGTTGCCGGGCAACAGATCAGCACATACATATGGTTAAGTTAAAGTCACCTTGTGACCTCCGCTGTGTACGGATTGTCTGCTGCAAACTTTATTCTATTAGCAGGAAAAGATTTTATTACAAACCCACTCAGATCACACTGGTTCCTAACCGTATTAAAGAAGAACGGTCACCTTCACAGCTTTACTACATTTATTAAAACTGCCAATAGCTTGTTATTTTTACTCTTTAACCTCTTCATTACTGAGTGTTTTGTGCCCAAAAACATTTTTACACTATGTTCCCTTAGCCATTATTCTCCTTTTTCATGCACCCGCACACACAAATAATATTTTTCCCAGGGACAGCTTTCTACTCTAGTATAAAAATGGTCCACAAAGTGGACACAAGTGGCTTGAATTTGAAAAACCCGACATTCATAGGTTTTTGTTTAAAAAAAATCTTAGAAGTCACGGGGCACAAAATAGAACTTGTTTGCTACCTTTTCCAAACTTGAAGCCTATGTCTCATTAGGAACTGTTTAGCAGCCCAGAAGCTTAAAATACCCAAACAATATATATATATATATATATTATATATATATATATATATATTTGGAGAGAGATTTTTTTTATTATTTAATTTGCAGGTAGTCTGATTCCCCTGGCATGACAGCAGGGATCAGAGTTTTTTGTTCAGTGTCCCAGCCAGTTGATCTAACTCCCCCCACACACACACACACTTTTTAAATGATCAGCAGCATGTACCTTACATGAGCATAACATTTATAGATAATGCCAGGCATACATTTTTAACTTTACTGCGGCTGCTGATCGATCTCCACTACACATGAAGAGAGGGCCGCGTTTGAGAACACAATGCTCCATTAATATTGGAAGTATCGCGCAAACATTCCGACACTGGCAGGCTGAATGGCGGCTCCGGAACACTGCCTCGAGTGCAAGGCTAGACCCCTCGTGGAGTCATTAACTAGTCACGTATTAAAAAGTCCAAGAGCATTCAGAAGAGTATTTAGGTTGCCTGTCCAACCACTACAGTGCTCAGTCTAGACAGAAACAATTATACTTGTCTGCTTTTCAAACTGCAAATAAAAAAAAAAATCTATATAATAATAAAAAAAAATTATAAAAAAGGTTAATTAAGAAAACTAGGGGTGCACAACTCATGTCCTTCAGGACTGCAAATGGGCAAACTTGGTATATTGGTATTGTCACAAGGGTACCTAGCAATGCGTGCTAAGTAGGTGTTTGTAATTTGACGTAGAAGAGCAGAAACGTTGTGCGAGTGTCTCTTAGTTTCCAGTTTCCCAGTGTGACTTACATGCAGCACATCCAGTGCTCACTACAGCTGAGTGCTGCCTTTCCAAGTAATCCGACATCAGATGTGCAGGGCGTACGGACGCATTCTGCTATTTTTGCATCAATACATGGCTTGTGTAAGCGGCATAAATATTTACTCGACTGCATAGCACCCTGCATAAAGAGTGTGTTTTCTGATCATCAAGAAATAGCTTCTCGGACAGAAGAGGATCATGGGTAGGCGAGTACTTGGATGAAAGACAGAAATAATAGTAAAAGGTTTTGAAGTCTAGCTCTGTGTGTGGAAGCCACTCCTAATTTCTCTTGAATACTGTATGTAATGCCATCAACCAAAAAGATAGCTTGGCTCAGGAAGTTACGCAAACTGTTCACATTCCCTACAGAGCCATTAAAAATGGTTTTTAAAATAATGATACGGTTAAAAAAAAATATGTATATTTGTGCAATGTTTACTCATTCTAAACTAAACTGATAGACTCTACAGATGTACTAAACTAAAACAGGTTAATGCATATACAGGAAGATATGGCCACTTACTCCTGCATACTGTAACATAGCAGCTGTTTGGAAGTACGGGGTTTCTATGAGTTACCATGGAGGCCAATAGCAGTCCACTGGAGCAGAAATAAACTAGCTGTTACCCAGACTCTTATCCAAAAAGATCTGTGGAGATAGAGAAGCTTTTCTACAACTCTCTCTCTCTGCAAATCCGTCTGCATTTTTCTGGCTTCTTGGAGTACTTCTGCTAAAGGGTGGAGCCACGGCGCTTCTCCAATCAGGGAGAGGGTGTGCGTGGAGGCTCCGCCCTTTTGCAGAAGTACTCCAAGAAGCCCGGTCAACAGTGCTGATAACGGGAGAAGAGGACAATTAAAAAAAGATGCATGCAAAGTTGCGTTACAAGAAGACAACAGACGCGGTTGGCAGAGAGACTTTGAGACTCCCTGAGCTCTCTGCTTTGTGGGGGTCCCTCCTCGTGGTCGGACATTCGTACAAATTAATGTACAAATTACCTGGCAAAGTTTGTATGAATCAAAAAGCACAAAATACTAGTCTTATCCCACTTGTAATATTTATATGACCAAACTGATAACACACCATCATAGGGCAAAGGGAGTACCTTCAACATTAGGTTTATAACCTATTATTTATTGTAGTAAAGAACAGCCATGGCAAACGTTTGCAATTCATCAATGTCAAATGCTCCAATTAAAAAGGTAATATTTTGAATTCTATTCAGAATTAGATTAATTAAAGATAATTAAATCATCTCTGGTAGGACAATGCAGCAGTTTCTGGACCTTGCCTGAATGTGTTTAGCAAAGTACAATTCTAAAATGTGATAGCAAGAGGCAGCTTTGACAATAAGGTAATTATCAGAGCAACCAAGTCTCCAAAAGCATTTTGCTTCTGCCACTTGATCTTTCTGTATCTTAATGAAATCTGTCCATAGACATAAAGGTGAATCAGGAAACCAGTAAGAAACCTAATGCAATAAGAAAATATTTAGCACACCAAATTCAATCCAGATACAATTCTTTGGGGCACCCCCCCAAAAAAAACCACAGGATTCATCTCCCGACACCGGGACATCTGGCAGCTGCCGGGAGGTAAGTGTAACAGTTAAGAATTTGCATGAATAGAAGCGAACACGGCCATTGCTCCCTGGAACTTAAGCACCCCTATAAATACAGCACTGTTCTCCAAACTCTCGTGCTCAAAGCTTCAACATTTCCTGTTCTCTGTATCTTCTCACATCACCACTGACACCGTCACTAATTAAACAATAACATTTACCTATGGAGTCCAATCACAAAAGCTATGGGACGCTCTGCAAGTCAGTCTGTGACTGGTAGGCACTGGATGGCTGATCATAGGATGGGTAGTCCATCACATCAGGACTGCGCAAGGTTGCTTGGTCAGAGGTATTATCAATGTTAAAAATTACACCGACTACAGATTGCGAGCAATGAACGTTAACCCGCTTTCCTAACCTGTATCAGGTACATTAGGATTACATGCATGCCACCATTTCCATTAGAAAAGAATGCAAACGTTCCACTGCACGCCAGTACAAAAGTACACTGGAACAGAGGGCAGCTGAAGAAGGTGTGTGTGCGCATGTTTGCGTTCATCTGCCATCAGTAATACACCGCAAAGCATGTCTTTTAATAAGAAAATGGAACAAAAAAAAAATTATTCAAAATCAGCAATTCAAAGCACTTCACATTTCATTGTGAATTTAGTCCAGTGAATTGTTAGTGTCACCCAACCATCATTTTACACTGCACGGTGACCAATGGATAATTGTTTGAATGGATACACAGAAATAATAGTAATAGCATTAATGTCGTTCATGCTAACCTAACAAAAATTCTCCCACACTGCACAGTCGCACACAGCACAGCATGTATGTGCATGTAAACAGAATATGCTCAATGAAACGACATTTATCACGTCGCTATATGCACTCATTTCTATAAACTGCTGATCGGTAAACTACTGCTTTGGGGCAAGAACGCTAAAACACTTAGCCAAGACTTGTCTTCACTGTGAATTATTTTCTGCAGCTTTAGGCGACCATTTAACCTCGTTTTGTTTATGTAACTTTATATTAATAAAGGGAATGTATGCAGCACTTTAAAAGTACCGGTATGTTTCAACAACCAAGGTGCTTGCAGGAGAGCCGAATAGTCCAGCTCCCGGATATCACACTATATTACGCAGGGGGTATAACTCAGCGATCACCTACTGCATGAAGCGCTGAGCCGTCCCAGCTATGAGCCAAATCGGTGTCAGCGAGATGAATTTCAATAACTTATCAGAACATATTCAGCTCTACCCTCAAAGAAGAACTAATTCAACTAATTCATACATTACCAATTAAAGCTTATTTGGTCTCATGGTCTACAAGCTTGCAGCAGCACACTTAATTTCACGTTTTTTAACACCCGTTTTAATGGGCAGCTTTTGCAGGCATTAACATTTTGTATGCTAACGCTCTTAATTTCTGCACACTAGGTAGAAAAACCATGGACATCCAGACTTTTTATCGCTGGTCATTCCAGTTCCCAAGGTATGCTTAATGCATTCTATTATAAAGACTGTTTGGCCTCTACCCATTGCTGCGGAATATGATGGCGATGTGTAAAACAAATAAGAATAATACATTTAATATGTAACAATTGTAGGCATGTGATATATCATTAACCAATTCACGGTTTATATGTGACATTGCGCGGTCTTGCATATTGCTTATAATAGAATATAATGCAGGGCCAGGAGCCAAGGCTTTGAGAAAGTATTCTGCTTTTGCCATTTTGTGCTACATTATATTGATGACTATAGGTATTTACCTTTCCGACCGCCTGGCTTATACATTCTACATACACTTGTCCAGCCCTGCTAATGAATTGCCGCAAACTGTGTTAACATAATATTTTAAAGTTACCTTTCACACTCTTCCTGTTAACGTCAGCCCCTTTCTCAAGCAGAAACTGGGCAATCTCCTTATGCCCCTTGTAGCAGGAAATCATCAGACACGTGTGCCCGTGACGATTGGCTACCTCCAAGTCAGCATTGTGCTCTACCAAGTACATCACTATTGCCAGGTGCCCATCGAAGCAGGCTGCCCGCAAAGGTGTCGAGTTAGTGAGAGTGGTGTTGTTCACAGATGCCCCGTGATCCAGCAGCGACTGAACCACTTTTAGGTGCCCAGCAGCCGATGCAGCCCAAAGAGGAGGTGCTCCTTCTATGGTTTCCCCATCAAAATTAACAGACCCCCCAATCTCCACTGAGGCACTACACTGATCCAGCAGGTAATCCACCATGTCGAGGTGACCGTATCGGGCGGCCATTAAGAGCGGCGTGGCGCCATTTGTTTTCTCAGACATGAGCACGACCACTTCATCCTTGGCTTTGTTTTCCAACAGCTTGGAAAGAAGGCGCAGCTTGCCATCGCGGGCTGCATTAAATACCGCAGTCTTCAGATCCATGGTTGCTCTACTGTCACGGGGTGTACGTAGCAGAGGGGACCCAATCTGCTTCAATGGCAGCCAGAAGCTTCCAGGCAAGGCACAAAGAACACAATGTATGAAATCCTGTCTGCTGTCTCACGAGAAGCATAAATACGGTCTCACAGATGCATAAAGCTGAAGAGGAGGGAAAAAAACGCATTTAGCATATTTACTTTAAAAACCACGATGCATCTGAAAAGATTGACACCTACTCCCCGGAGGAGTTACATTACCTTAACACACTATGTATATTGATACATGAACATTTTGCAAAAAAAAAAAGAAAATTAAAAATGAGCAATAACCCTACTTGGCTTTTTATTTGACGTTCTCTGCTCCATAGAACAGCACGTGCTTCACTCACACAAGCTGTTAACGTAATATATAGGCTAGCCCTCAAAAAGCATTTACATCATGTTAATTATAAGGCATACAATTCCTGTGGAAGTGTTAATAACATGGAAAGGTTTTGGCATCTGACAGAAATTTTTTTTTGGATGAAATGCGTCAAAAATCATTAGTCATTACATGTAAGTTCATTGAATAGGGGGCTTATTTACTAAATAAACATTAACTAAAATACAAGGGAAAACAAATGCATTTCTTGCATAAGAAATTGTACAGCGCTGCATAATTTGGTAATAATAATAATAATAGGAAGAAACTCACTGGACTTGACCTACATAAAGTATACAAAAGCCAACAAGCCCCCAATTTTTGTATCTCGCCATTTAGTGAATAAACCACCTTAGATGCCTTCAGTGGCATAGCAGCCATTTTTCTTTGTTTACTTCATCAACATAAGCTCTTTACATTGCACGCCTATCATAGCATATGCTATAGGTCATGGCCTATCTAGTATATGCTATAGGTCATCCGCAAGTCTATGAAGAAAGACGGATTTCGGTCAGGAGGGCAATAATTTACATTAAAGCCGCCGTAGGACACATAAGATTTCTGGAAATTATTATTTTTATTATTAGTGAGGCTTTTTAAGCGCTAACTAAGCCAGATAAGGCACACCTAAGCATGGCTTTTGTTGAGTAAGGGGTAATGGATCTCCGCTGTCACCGTCCATAGATCAGGCCTTAATTAGCAGAATATTGCAGGGAGTCTGAGAAGATCCTGAGGTACAATTTTCTATATAAAAAAAAAATTAGACAGGCCTTTGGGTCTCCTAAAGTCACAAGAGCTGCTTCAGCACAAATGGTTAACTTATACATGGATTTCGAATGTTTACTTTTATTGCCATCTAGAAGGATCTAGAAGAGTTACTAAAACTACAAAGGCCGATCGAAAACTATTAGAAGAAGGTCAATGAACACAGACCGTGTCTTGCCTAATTATTTTTAAGAGCAGACGGAATAGAAGACGGCCCGGAAACAGGGAATAATCGGTATATAAGCGCTGGCCGCAGAGATTCCAGGAAAACGAGATCTCTGACAAGTGTCAAGTATCGTGAGCGTTCGTAGAAATGGCTGTTAACCTGCACAATTAGCCTCGCTCGGGGCGACTACGAGCATTAAACAGGGCTACTGACGTTGACAGCGTGACTATCGCATACTCAAAAATCATATGGTGCTCTTATGGCCACCTAGCACTCATTACCGCTGCCATTGTCGCTCGGCGATCTCCGTGTATCCCCAGGTCCAGCTTCCGCAGAGCCGCGGCCGGTGTGACGGGGCAGGCGGGGCTCCCCTCTGCCTGATAGAGAGCGCATCTAACTTGTCACCAGCGGTTACTCACCACCAAGCCACGCAGGAACCAATCAGAACAGAGGGGAGGGAGTTGATGGGAACAGACGCGTAGTTGACGTCGTTACGCTTTGGGTTTGGTTGAGAGCGCAGAGGTTTGGGTACGGTGATGGCTGTAGGGTGACGTAACGGGCGGACTACAACAATGGGTATCGAATTGTGAGGGAACGGCTGCCAATACGAGCGATAATAGGGGGATATTATTAGTCACGTGACATTGCGTTACACCTTGTTGTGTCGGTCGCGTTCACGGTACATTTTACAGGTTAATGTTTCTGGAAAGTGTAACGACTGCCATGGAACGTTCCTGAAAAACTCTCTGCGGAGAATGATTTTTTTCTTTTGTTATACAAACATTTGTTTGCCTTCAACAGCAATATACTAGAAAACGGTTCATGTGAACTACACTGACAGCTCGGTATTAAACATAGCACCCAAGTGTCTCTTTTTAAGTCCCTCTTTTGACTTTACGCCCCTTCATCCCCTTTTCCTCAATTCATGAACCTGTTTCCATTTTCTAAAAAATGTTTAGTGTATTTGAGTTTCTTCAACACTAAAACTTACATTACAGGAAATGTGTTTATAACTTCAACTGTGCAAATAAAATACATTCTTCTAAGTGCCTTACTCTTTTACATAATTAACTAAATAATAAATTCACTACATAACAAATATGAAATATAGTAAAAATTTTAAAAAGGACTTTTTCTGACTGACTTGAAAAAATTACAAATGTACTCATTTACAAAAGCAGTTTGGAAATACCCAATGTTTTGTGTATTATGTTTTAAGTAATAGGACAATAAACAACACTCCAATATGTGTTCAGCAACATCTCCTGAGTACAGTGATACCACCCATGCATGGGTTTGTCGGATTGTTTGGGGGATAAAAGGCCACATTTGTAGCATGCACAATTCAGTTTTTCAACTTAGAATTTTGACATGTTGAAAATTCTGCCCCATGTCCTATTTGGGACATATTTGAAGCCAGTCAGTTCAGTTTACCCCATCAAACCATATATGTTTGAAAACTAGACAACTTTAACTCTTTCTATGCACTAATTCTACTACCAGCCATTGTCCAAGTATGTGGTAGTATTTTTTTTGTTTGTTTATTTTAGTAAAGATATAGTGCTAATTTTAGGACTTTCTCATAAAGATAAACTTTTATATATATATATATATATCATTAATATTATATATACATAAAATTATTTTTTCAGACAATTTTTGTTTGGTTACATTTTGATGGAGCTGGATGTTTCCTTGATGGTGACTTCAGTGGGGTATTATTTTCACCACATTTCTATTTTTTTATTTATTGTTTTATTTTAATTTGCCATATTTACCCAAAACAACTGGCCATTGCCCCCAAACAGCTTGTCTGTACCATATTTGTCCTCAAACAGCTTGTCAAATTGCTCCACAAACAGCTTATCTATGCCATCTTTGTCCCCAAATAGCTTGTCAGTGCCCACAAACAGCTTGTCTGTGCCATCTTTGTCCCAAACAGCTGGTGTGTGTCTCCCCAAACAGCTTGTCTGTGCCATCATCATCCCCAAACAACTTCTCAGCGCCCCCAACAGCTTGTCTGTGCCATCTTTGTCCCCAAACAGCTCGTCTGTGCTCCTAACCAGGTTTTCTGTGCCATCTTTATCCCCAAACCATTTTTCAGTGCCCCAAACAGCTTGCCTGTGCCATATTTGCCCCAAACAACTGGTCATTGCCCCCAAACAGATTGTGTGTGTCATCTATGTCTCAAACAACTGGCCAGTACCTCCAAACCACCTTTCTGCACCATTTTTTCCCTCAAATAGCTTTTCAAATTGCCCCCAAACAGCTTATCTAAGCCATATTTGCCCCAAACAGCTTGTCTGTGCCATCTTTACTACCAAACAGCTTGTCAATGCCCCCAGCAGATTGTCACACTGTAGATGAAGATACTCTTTTCTATCAAAAAAGGGCCATATTTTAAACCAGACCTGGATAAAATGACTGTTCAAATCAAATTTCAAATATAATTTTTGATCTTTCAACATTAAAAAAGATGGGTTGGAGAGAAAATCCTGATGGTGTGTGTGTGGGGGAGCCATCTGTGGAGGGGGCCAAGACCATCTGTTCTGGAAGGGCCCCCAAATTTCAGATGGCGACCCTATCCGGCAGAAAGGAAAATCTTGTCAACACAAGGTGTTCTCAAGTTCTCAACCTCCTAATCACTCTTACCTTTCCCTGACGATGGTTTTCCATGTTTATCCACCATATAAGCTCAAAAATAGATACAATTTTAAAACATCTGTCATTTTTTTCATCTAAAGGTTTAGTCATATGAAAACAACCAATAGTGCCTGCCTTTGTGTCCAGAGACTATTAAGTGTTCCTAGGAAAACATGACTAAGACAACATTTTACTTAAATAATTATTTCTGGGAAGGGCTCAGGCATTCAGCAGTACTAAGATGTTTCTACTGCTGTATTATGTCATAATCATATTAAATTAATCAGAGTATGTGGAGCAGCACCTGTATTTTTGAAATTGTTTGTAATGGAACGGAAACATTCAGTGTATTAAATATTTTTTATTTATTGTACAATTTATTTCCTAGCAGAGTGCCTACATTTAAATAAAGTTTAGATGTCAGTTTGACAAAAAGACCAAATATGATTACTCGGGAGGTAAACACGTCATGTAGTTCTGTTTAAACGTGTGCTTTACTCATTGTAGACCTTGTGCATTCTTTCTAATGTAGCTCTAGATTTCTTCTGAATGTGCCAGGTTTTAAGAATTATTCCACTGCCTAAGTAGTGATATTCAGTAACTAGAAGCTATTATATTGTCTGTATCTCATTGCTCATCTTACTAGTTAACCTTTTTGTATCTAAGAGTTTTGACACATTTAAACAAAAAATCTGCCTAAAATTGTACATTTCTTCAGATAACATATGTTTTACCCAACTTTTAGAGAAATATGAGAAATATTGAAACTATTGCCCAGTGCCCACATTTACTCTCTCACACTCTCATTTCAGTCATTTCATGTTCACTCTCTCTCATGCTCTCTAAATGTTTCCCTACCTTTTCTGCCAACTTCCACTTTCGCTTCCGCATCTTCTTTTTCTTCATCTTCTCTGTTTTATCTTCTATCTTGGCTCCCATATTTGTGGACATAACCTGTTGCAAATCCATCAAGGCGGCGGTGCTTCCGGTGATTTCTGACAATTCTAAGCTTTTTGCTTAATTTTCATCCGCTTTGTGGGGGGTCTGGCCTCGTTTTTGACACACAAGTACAAGTCTGGAACATACATTCAAAGGTTATGAAAGAACCAGAATAGACAGACAAACACAAACCGATACATTAGGTAAACAGGAACCTGTTTGCAAGCATACAATCTAACACGTACGTTATATGAACAAAACAGTGATTGTACATACATTTGCTTTCAGTGTTTAAAAAAGCCAGAAATGAATTGATGTTTCCACGGTAGAGGAAGCAGACCAGTAAATATTGTTGAAAAACATTTCAGACATTTAAAGTGCCCAAAATCCTTTTGTTACTGGTATTAGAATAATTGAGTTTTAAGCAGAATAAAACCAGACGCATATATTTAAGTGAAACTGTTTGCTACCAATTAACAATTATGTATATATATTATTATATATATATATTATATATATATATGTATGTAGTAATTTATATTTCAGTTGCAGGTCCCTCTTATGGAGGGACAGCAACATTTCTATGAAGTAATTGGACAGTAGAGTACTTGTAGCCACAATTAAACAGAACATTAAATCCCAGTTTATTTGCCTCTTTAGCAATAAGATTATCAACATAGCTGTGGGGTTACAAGCTAAGACAGAAAAGAATGGTAGTGTAAACAGATATATCAGCTTTTACTCAGCTGTGGTTAATAAACAAGTCAAAATAGATTTCAACACTTGGATACATAGAAGTCATGACATAAGGGATACTAGGAACAACAGTTTGCATCAAAGGAACATTTAAAAGTGTGTGTCATTTAATAAAAGTATTATTTTTACCACTTAACAATACTGCAGTATACGTTCCTGTTGTTCCTCTGCAAATGGTCACCTACAGCTTTTATTTATTCTAGCAAGAATTGCTATAAACTAACCCCTTCACCTACAGCTTTTATTTATTCTAGCAAGAATTGCTATAAACTAACCCCTTCACCAACAAATATTTATGTAATATGTTCAAATAATAATAATAATAAGCTTTAAGGGAAGCTACAGCTCTAGAGCTGCAGTGCACCAAAAAGTACTTCCACTGAAATCAGGCAGAACATTAAAGTGCATATGATGGCTGAAGTGTCCCTTTAGATAAACTACTCTCTGCCACTAGAATCCTGATGGCCAAAGTCCAGATTTTAGGAGAGCCCCCCTTTGTGTCCCAAATGCCAGGATGCTTTAAGTAACCCTATTTCACAATAGAGCAGTTTGTTTACTCAGTCCAAATGGATTGTAACAACATCACATTACACCTAACCGTTTACATTTTCATGTGTTTTCTTTCCCTTTTTCTAGTTTTTTTTCTCTTTCATGAATATTTCTAGAGGAAGTTGGGATTAAGCTGTTGTCATAGTTACAGGTGCTGTACAATCCATTATGATTTTCAGAATCAACATTCACCTGTATTTGACTTAAGTGCAGGCAGAAATTATTGAATTCAGGTGTTTAAATCACTCCCATTGCCACGGGTATATAAAATCAAGTACCTAGCCATGCAGTCTACATTTACAAACATTTGTGAATATAATGGAACCTTCTAAAGAGCTCAGTAAATTCAAGGGTAGGACTGACATTTACAATAAGTCAGTCAGTTTGTGAAATTTCATTACTGCTAGACATTCCACGGTCAGATGTAAGTGGTTTGTTTGGAAAGTAGACGTGTTTATGAACAGCACCAACTCAGCCTTGAAGTGGAAGACCACATAAAGTCACAGAGTGGGGTCGCCAAGTGCTGAGGTGCATAGCGCATAAAGGTTGACAACGCTCTACTGATTCCATAGCTGAAGAGTTCCAAACTGCCACTGTCATTAATATCAGCACAAAAACTGTGCGGCGGGAGCTTCATGAAATGGGTTTCCATGCCTGAGCCGCTGCATGCAAGCCTCACATTACCAAAAATGTAAGTGAGGAGAATGCTACCTGCCTGACTGCATTGTGCCAACTGTAAAGTTTGGTGAGAAGTGATAATGGTATGGAGCTGTTTTTCAGGAGTCGGGCCCCTTACTTCCAGTGAAGGGGAATTGTAATGCTTCAGCATACCAAGACATTTTGGACAACGCTATGCTTCCAAGTTTGCGGGAACAGTTTGGAGAAGGTCCTTTTCTGTTCCAGCATGGCTGTACCCCAGTGCACAAAGCAATAAAGACATGGTTGGCTGAGTTTGGTGTGGAAGAACTTGATTGGACCACACAACCCCATCTAACACCTTTGGGAGGAACTGAAACAGAGATTGTGAGCCAGGCCTTCTTGTCTAACATCAGTGACTGACCTCACAAAAGCTCTACTGCATGGATGGGCAAATATTCCCACAGAAACACTCCAAAATCTTGTGTAAAGCCTTCCCATTACAGCGGAAGCTGTTAAAGCTGCAAAAGGGGCGACCAACTACATATTAATACAAAATTAAAAGAACAATAGGTAAAAGTGTACATGCGCTACAACACTCTGTGGAAATCCCACACTTCAACAAGATAAAAGTATCGGTGGTGCAACCCACCAACAGTGAGCGGAGGGACAGAAGTAAATATACACGTAACTCACCCCAATGGGTTATGTAGCATAAATTAGATGAAAAAAATGACGAGAAAAAAAAGGATAATAGTGCACTCTGTATGATAAATATAAGCGTTTTTTTTTTTTGTTTTTTTTTAAAACAAATATAAAAAACTCACATTCTGATGAGTCAGACAAAGACTGACTTAAATCATCAGCGCCTGGTGTGATTAGGGATCACACATCCAACTGTACTTTATACAAAAGTGACAACAATATTAACACATGTTAATACACACTGGTACAGAAGGACCATGTTCTTGCAAGCTTACAATCTATTGAAACAACATAATGGCACATCCAAAGAGAGGTATAATCAAGGTAAATCCAATAGCACTACCCAGTCATGGTCTTTGGATCATCATAACAGATGTATGATGATCTGACTATACTTTACAATATCACACATTTTGTATTTTATCAAATGATACTTGGACAGTGTAATATTTGTGTCTCTCAAGGACGCATAACTCTTGGTAGAAATGGGCTATGGAAGCCAGAATATGTCCAAAGCCACTGCATATGGTAAAAAAATGAAGTATAAAAGAGATATTTTGCCTAGAGCCTGTAACCTGGCTCCAGGGATAAAGAACACTGGCTTAGGGCAGTACTCCCCCTTTAAGGTGATGGACAGCAGAGTGGATCCAGCAGAATGTATGGAGTATATGTATATAAATATAATATATATATAATTAATATAAGTGATTTAAATGTAGTAATAAATACTTTATTACATAAATTTACATCACTATTATGAAATATATATACTATATATTTAAGTGTCTTTGTGAATCCTCCAATATGCGTTTCGCCTGTGGGCTTCCTCAAGTCGGTTTGCTCAAATTGGAGGATTCACAGAGTCACTTAAATAGAGTATATTTTATGATAGTGTTGTCCATATAGTGCAGTTACGATAAGCTGTTCAGTGTCCCCATAAGCTGGAAAGACTTCATAAATATAATGCTATCATGTCAAAATTGATATAATTTCTATATAATTTAAATATGTGTTGTGTTTATAACATGAATACTAAGTTTGTTTGTTACAATGTGGTTATGTGTATTTCTAAAATTTGTTAGTTAATTCACAGAAGAATATTCCCTTTCTTTCAAACTGCTGGATTATAAGAAGCCAGAATAATAGTATAGTATTTCACAAAGGAGCGGAGCCACGGCACACTAAATGGGGACAGGCTCTCCCCGTGCAGAAGGCCTCTGGTAGACCTGGTTAGCGGAGCTGATACTGGAGTGAAGTGGGCGAAGAAAAAAGTCAGAAGAACAAGAGGAGGCAAGAAAAGGAGCAGAGCGGCAGAAAAGGAGACAGGGACACGGAAGAGTTAGGTGGAGAAGGTAGGGAGACATAAAGAGACAGCTTGCACCGGGGATTATTATGTCAGGGAGATGGGAGAAACTGCATTTCCAGGAGACTCCTGACACTTCCTGAAGATTTGGGAGCTCCGGAAATATATTGATCAATAGGAGCATGGAGTATTAAGAGCACAACTTCCTAAAAGTCTCCATACTTTTCCATCTGTATTGTTTGTTCTGCTGATAGTAAGGTGCAAACATGCAGTGAGTTTAAAACTGTTGTTCTTTTAAGTCATACATTAATTGCTCGCTCCGGCATGTTAGGAAAATAAACCTTAGCAAGGTCTGTCATTTTATTCTTTCCTCTGAAGGATTAATCACAAAAAAAGAAAATGTTACATTTTGTTGATTTCTGAAAACAGACAACATCCTATCAGTGCCAGGTTTTATGTCACATGGCCATTAACAGCTTGAGTGCCGGCTACTCAGTCAATATGTCGACTGACTGGCTGGGGTCAGTCTGCTCACCCTAACACTCACTCTAACACCATACACCTACATGTATAAACACACTATGCCCCTCAAGATAGATGACCAGATAAATGCTATCCTCTCCCCATTCCAACTCATTAATGGTCTCTAGATTGTAAGATCGTTTGAGCAGGGCCCTCCTCACCTGTTGTCTCTGTTAGCCAATTTATGTTACACACTACTTGTTATGTCCTGTCTACCCATTGTACAGCGCTACGGAATTTGATGGCGCTATATAAAACAATAAATAAACAAAACCAAGATATGATTTAGCATGTGGTGTCATTCTTTAACCCCGTAAATGAGGTGCCTGTGTCATGGTGAGGAACACCAGGTTCCCCTCCTTCTTTTGGGGCCACTCTCCCTGTGGCATATGTAATCCCTTCCTTCCTTCCCTGGTCAACCCTCATTCCCCGCCAAACTCAAAATGATTGGGCAGCATTACAGTTTGGGAACCAAATATATCTCTCACAGAACAAAATGAAACTATAAAAAAATGTAAACTTTATACTATTAGTACTAATCCTAATTTACAAAGTAATTTGTACAAAAGATTTTAAACGGAAGCATTGTCTTTAATTCGACCCGTGTTAGAAGATCACATAATGTGGACTGCATACACGTGGAATTAACAGTTAAAATATTTTTTTATGTACACCTGAAATACTGTACTACTTTAGGGTGGGAACCTTTGTTTGGTGAGGCATGGCAGTTATTATTTTTGACTCATACATGAGTAAGACTTTAAACACGAACGGTGCTGTATTGCTGGAAAAAAAGCAATTCTAAACTGTTACCATTCTAGGCTTTTGACGTTTTTTATAAAACTATTTGCATTAACTTTATTTTATGTCTTTTTTTACATGCTGATTATTTAAGCTTTGCAAATACCGTAGGTACCTTAACCATTTTAAAAGCCAGAATGAGGAAAGTTTCATCCTTATTTTGTAATCATGGATGTTCTCCTTTGTGATTTGATCTTCCACAACTCAGGTCCACTGTGTGTTCTCTACTTTGTGACTTCATTCAATAACTTCACTATCATTTCTTTAACCCAAAAAGGTTTGTAAATGAATTAATTATAAAACAAATTAGGTACATATTTTTTATTTGATTTAGATTTAAACAGTTTTCATTGTTCAGCATTTATAATAAACACCAGTACACCGACATATGAAACACATTTTGGACAGGACAGGAAGGCAGGACACGAGCAGAGTGAGTCAAGATTAGCCAAAAGCCATTTGAACATACATTCTGCGTAACTAGAAACCTCAGG
>VKOC01000001.1:50595235-50606451 GCA_009364415.1 Spea multiplicata | reverse complement strand
CAGGCTGTGAAGCGCGCACCACGGGAAGACGGACGCCTCCCGCTCCCACTGCAGGACTCAACAAGGTAAGTAAGGGGAAGGGGCAGAGGTGGTAGATAGTGATACAGGGGGATAGATAGTGAGAAAGGGGAGTTTTGTTACAAGTTTTTATTCCTTTTTTTGGGATGGGGGGGCGCCAGAGGAGTAGTCCGCACAGGGCGCCAGAACACCTAAGGCCGGCTCTGTTTGACATGATAGCATTACATTTATGAAGTCTTTCCAGCTTATGGGGACACTGAACAGCTTATCGTAACTGCACTATTTGGACAACACTATCATAAAATATACTCTATTTAAGTGTCTCTGTGAATCCTCCAATTTGAGCAAACCGACTTGAGGAAGCCCACAGGCAAAACGCATATTGGAGGATTCACAAGGCGCTTAAATAGAGTATATTTCATGATAGTGATGTAATTTATGTAATAAAGTATTTATACTACATTTTACATCACTTTTTATATTATATTTATATACATATACTCCATACATTCTGCTGGATCCACTCTGCTGTCCATCACCTTAAAGGTGGAGTACTGCTCTAAGCCAGTACCGTGTTCTTTATCCCTGGAGCCAGGTTACAGGCTCTAGGCAAGAAATCTCCATTCAAGTACAGTTTGATATGTGTGATCCCTAATCACACCAGGCGCTGATGATTTAAGTCAGTCTTTGTCTGACTCATCAGAATGTGAGTTTTTTTATTTTTTTTTTTAAAAAAAACGCTATATTTTATCATACAGAGTGCACTATTATCCTTTTTTTTCTCAACATTTTTTTCATGTCATTTATTCTACATAACCCATTGGGGTGAGTTACGTGTATATTTACTTCTGTCGCTCCGCTCACTGTTGGTGGGTTGCACCACCAATACTTTTATCTTGTTGAAGTGTGGGATTTCCACAGAGTGTTGGAGCGCATGTACACTTTTACCTATTGTTCTTTTCATTTTGCATTAATATGTAGTTGGTCCCCCTTTTGCAGCTTTAACAGCTTCCACTGTAATGGGAAGGCTTTCCACAAGATTTTGGAGTGTTTCTGTGGGAATATTTGCCCAGCCATGCAGTAGAGCTTTTGTGAGGTCAATCACTGATGTTAGACAAGAAGACCTGGCTCACAATTTCTGTTCCAGTTCCTCCCAAAGGTGTTAGATGGGGTTGTGTGGTTCTTCAACACCAAGCTCAGCCAACCATGTCTTTATTGCTTTGTGCACTGGGGTACAGCCATGCTGGAACAGAAAAGGACTTTCTCCAAACTGTTCCCGCAAACTTGGAAGCATAGCGTGGTCCAAAATGTCTTGGTATGCTGAAGCATTACAATTCCCCTTCACTGGAAGTAAGGGGCCCAACTCTTGAAAAACAGCCCCATACCATTATCACTTCTCACCAAACTTTACAGTTGGCACAATGCAGTCAGGCAGGTAGCATTCTCCTCACTTACATTTTTGGTAATGTGAGGCTTGCATGCAGCGGCTCAGGCATGGAAACCCATTTCATGAAGCTCCCGTCGCATAGTTTTTGTGCTGATATTAATGCCAGTGGCAGTTTGGAACTCTTCAGCTATCAGTAGAGCGTTGTCAACTTTTATGCGCTATGCACCTCGGCACTTGGCGACCCCGCTCTGTGACTTTATGTGGTCTTCCACTTCAAGGCTGAGTTGCTGCTGTTCATAAACACGTCTACTTTCCAAACAAACCACTTACAGCTGACCGTGGAATGTCTAGCAGTAATGAAATTTCACAAACTGACTGACTTATTGTAAATGTCAGTCCTACCCTTGAATTCACTGAGCTCGTTAGAAGGTTCCATTATTTTCACAAATGTTTGTAAATGTAGACTGCATGGCTAGGTACTTGATTTTATATACCTGTGGCAATGGGAGTGATTTAAACACCTGAATTCGATAATTGAGAGGGGGGTCCCAATATTTTTGTCCATATAGTGTATTTTTTTTCTAAAGTCAAATACAGGTGAATGTTGATTCTGAAAATCATAATGGATTGTACAGAACCTGTAACTATGACAACAGCTTAATCCCAACTTCCTCTAGAAATATTCATAAAAGAGAAAAAAAAACTAGAAAAAGGGAAAGAAAACACATGAAAATGTAAAAGGTTAGGTGTAATGTGATGTTGTTAGAATCCATTTGGACTGAGTAAACAAACTGCTCTATTGTGAAATAGGGTTACTTAAAGCATCCTGGCATTTGGGACACAAAGGGGGGCTCTCCTAAAATCTGGACTTTGGCCATCAGGATTCTAGTGGCAGAGAGTAGTTTATCTAAAGGGACACTTCAGCCATCATATGCACTTTAATGTTCTGCCTGATTTCAGTGGAAGTACTTTTTGGTGCACTGCAGCTCTAGAGCTGTAGCTTCCCTTAAAGCTTATTATTATTATTATTTGAACATATTGAATGTATATAAAGTACGTAAATGTTTGTTTGTTGTTGGTGAAGCTGCATTGGACACTAAATTGATTGCTTCAAGCAGCCAAGGCTGACATGAAAAGTCAGACTGTGAAGGGGTTAGTTTATAGCAATTCTTGCTAGAATAAATAAAAGCTGTAGGTGACCATTTGCAGAGGAACAACAGGAACGTATACTGCAGTATTGTTAAGTGGTAAAAATAATACTTTTATTAAATGACACACACTTTTAAATGTTCCTTTGATGCAAACTGTTGTTCCTAGTATCCCTTATGTCATGACTTCTATGTATCCAAGTGTTGAAATCTATTTTGACTTGTTTATTAACCACAGCTGAGTAAAAGCTGATATATCTGTTTACACTACCATTCTTTTCTGTCTTAGCTTGTAACCCCACAGCTATGTTGATAATCTTATTGCTAAAGAGGCAAATAAACTGGGATTTAATGTTCTGTTTAATTGTGGCTACAAGTACTCTACTGTCCAATTACTTCATAGAAATGTTGCTGTCCCTCCATAAGAGGGACCTGCAACTGAAATATAAATTACTACATACATATATATATATATATATATAGATTATACTATATCTATATATATATATATTAATATTATATATATAGATATAGATATATATCTATAATTGTTAAGTAAACAGTTCCACTTAAATATATGCGTCTGGTTTTATTCTGCTTAAAACTCAAATATCCTAATACCAGTAACAAAAGGATTTTGGGCACTGTAAATGTCTGAAATGTTTTTCAACAATATTTACTGGTCTGCTTCCTCTACCGTGGCAACATCAATTCATATCTGGCTTTTTTAAACACTGAAAGCAAATGTATGTACAATCACTGTTTTGTTCATATAATGTACGTGTTAGATTGTATGCTTGCAAACAGGTTCCTATTTACCTAATGTATCGGTTTGTGTTTGTCTGTCTATTCTGGTTCTTTCATAACCTTTGAATGTATGTTCCAGACTTGTACTTGTGTGTCAAAAACGAGGCCAGACCCCCACAAAGCGGATGAAAATTAAGCAAAAAGCTTAGAATTGTCAGAAATCACAGAAGCACCGCCGTCTTGATGGATTTGCAACAGGTTATGTCCACAGATATGGGAGCCAAGATAGAAGATAAAACAGAGAAGATGAAGAAAAAGACGATGCGGAATCGAAAGTGGAAGTTGGCAGAAAAGGTAGGGAAACATTTAGAGAGCATGAGAGAGAGTGAACATGAAATGACTGAAATGAGAGTGTGAGAGAGTAAATGTGGGCACTGGGCAATAGTTTCAATATTTCTCATATTTCTCTAAAAGTTGGGTAAAACATATGTTATCTGAAGAAATGTACAATTTTAGGCAGATTTTTTGTTTAAATGTGTCAAAACTCTTAGATACAAAAAGGTTAACTAGTAAGATGAGCAATGAGATACAGACAATATAATAGCTTCTAGTTACTGAATATCACTACTTAGGCAGTGGAATAATTCTTAAAACCTGGCACATTCAGAAGAAATCTAGAGCTACATTAGAAAGAATGCACAAGGTCTACAATGAGTAAAGCACACGTTTAAACAGAACTACATGACGTGTTTACCTCCCGAGTAATCATATTTGGTCTTTTTGTCAAACTGACATCTAAACTTTATTTAAATGTAGGCACTCTGCTAGGAAATAAATTGTACAATAAATAAAAAATATTTAATACACTGAATGTTTCCGTTCCATTACAAACAATTTCAAAAATACAGGTGCTGCTCCACATACTCTGATTAATTTAATATGATTATGACATAATACAGCAGTAGAAACATCTTAGTACTGCTGAATGCCTGAGCCCTTCCCAGAAATAATTATTTAAGTAAAATGTTGTCTTAGTCATGTTTTCCTAGGAACACTTAATAGTCTCTGGACACAAAGGCAGGCACTATTGGTTGTTTTCATATGACTAAACCTTTAGATGAAAAAAATGACAGATGTTTTAAAATTGTATCTATTTTTGAGCTTATATGGTGGATAAACATGGAAAACCATCGTCAGGGAAAGGTAAGAGTGATTAGGAGGTTGAGAACTTGAGAACACCTTGTGTTGACAAGATTTTCCTTTCTGCCGGATAGGGTCGCCATCTGAAATTTGGGGGCCCTTCCAGAACAGATGGTCTTGGCCCCCTCCACAGATGGCTCCCCCACACACACACCATCAGGATTTTCTCTCCAACCCATCTTTTTTAATGTTGAAAGATCAAAAATTATATTTGAAATTTGATTTGAACAGTCATTTTATCCAGGTCTGGTTTAAAATATGGCCCTTTTTTGATAGAAAAGAGTATCTTCATCTACAGTGTGACAATCTGCTGGGGGCATTGACAAGCTGTTTGGTAGTAAAGATGGCACAGACAAGCTGTTTGGGGCAAATATGGCTTAGATAAGCTGTTTGGGGGCAATTTGAAAAGCTATTTGAGGGAAAAAATGGTGCAGAAAGGTGGTTTGGAGGTACTGGCCAGTTGTTTGAGACATAGATGACACACACAATCTGTTTGGGGGCAATGACCAGTTGTTTGGGGCAAATATGGCACAGGCAAGCTGTTTGGGGCACTGAAAAATGGTTTGGGGATAAAGATGGCACAGAAAACCTGGTTAGGAGCACAGACGAGCTGTTTGGGGACAAAGATGGCACAGACAAGCTGTTGGGGGCACTGAGAAGTTGTTTGGGGATGATGATGGCACAGACAAGCTGTTTGGGGAGACACACACCAGCTGTTTGGGACAAAGATGGCACAGACAAGCTGTTTGTGGGCACTGAGAAACTGTTGGTGGCAAAGATGGCACAGAAAAGCTATCTGAGGGCACTGACCAGTTGTTCAGGACAAGGATGACATAAATAAGCTGTTTGGGGGCACTGACAAGCTATTTGGGGACAAAGATGGCATAGATAAGCTGTTTGTGGAGCAATTTGACAAGCTGTTTGAGGACAAATATGGTACAGACAAGCTGTTTGGGGGCAATGGCCAGTTGTTTTGGGTAAATATGGCAAATTAAAATAAAACAATAAATAAAAAAATAGAAATGTGGTGAAAATAATACCCCACTGAAGTCACCATCAAGGAAACATCCAGCTCCATCAAAATGTAACCAAACAAAAATTGTCTGAAAAAATAATTTTATATAATATATATATATAAAAGTTTATCTTTATGAGAAAGTCCTAAAATTAGCACTATATCTTTACAAAAATCTTTGCAATACTTAAAATATGGGCATTTGAAATACCCGTGGGGGGGCTAGTTTTTAAAAAAACATGATTTGATGGGGGTAAATTGAATTGGTTGGGTTCAAAGATGTCCCAAATAGAACATGGACACAGCCTGACCAGATGTCAAAATTCCAAAGAAATGCACACCTCACAAATGTGGCCTTTTAGCCCCCAGTAAACCCAACAAACCTATGCATTGTTGGTATGACTGTACTCAGGAGCTGTTGCTGAACATATATTGGGGTGACAGTGACATATACAAGGAGCAGTATACCTGGAGCACAATGTGTATGAAAATAAACAAACAAAAAAAATACTACCACATACTTGGACAATGGCTGGTAGTAGAATTAGTGCATAGAAAGAGTTAAAGTTGTCTAGTTTTCAAACATATATGGTTTGATGGGGTAAACTGAACTGACTGGCTTCAAATATGTCCCAAATAGGACATGGGGCAGAATTTTCAACATGTCAAAATTCTAAGTTGAAAAACTGAATTGTGCATGCTACAAATGTGGCCTTTTATCCCCCAAACAATCCGACAAACCCATGCATGGGTGGTATCACTGTACTCAGGAGATGTTGCTGAACACATATTGGAGTGTTGTTTATTGTCCTATTACTTAAAACATAATACACAAAACATTGGGTATTTCCAAACTGCTTTTGTAAATGAGTACATTTGTAATTTTTTCAAGTCAGTCAGAAAAAGTCCTTTTTAAAATTTTTACTATATTTCATATTTGTTATGTAGTGAATTTATTATTTAGTTAATTATGTAAAAGAGTAAGGCACTTAGAAGAATGTATTTTATTTGCACAGTTGAAGTTATAAACACATTTCCTGTAATGTAAGTTTTAGTGTTGAAGAAACTCAAATACACTAAACATTTTTTAGAAAATGGAAACAGGTTCATGAATTGAGGAAAAGGGGATGAAGGGGCGTAAAGTCAAAAGAGGGACTTAAAAAGAGACACTTGGGTGCTATGTTTAATACCGAGCTGTCAGTGTAGTTCACATGAACCGTTTTCTAGTATATTGCTGTTGAAGGCAAACAAATGTTTGTATAACAAAAGAAAAAAATCATTCTCCGCAGAGAGTTTTTCAGGAACGTTCCATGGCAGTCGTTACACTTTCCAGAAACATTAACCTGTAAAATGTACCGTGAACGCGACCGACACAACAAGGTGTAACGCAATGTCACGTGACTAATAATATCCCCCTATTATCGCTCGTATTGGCAGCCGTTCCCTCACAATTCGATACCCATTGTTGTAGTCCGCCCGTTACGTCACCCTACAGCCATCACCGTACCCAAACCTCTGCGCTCTCAACCAAACCCAAAGCGTAACGACGTCAACTACGCGTCTGTTCCCATCAACTCCCTCCCCTCTGTTCTGATTGGTTCCTGCGTGGCTTGGTGGTGAGTAACCGCTGGTGACAAGTTAGATGCGCTCTCTATCAGGCAGAGGGGAGCCCCGCCTGCCCCGTCACACCGGCCGCGGCTCTGCGGAAGCTGGACCTGGGGATACACGGAGATCGCCGAGCGACAATGGCAGCGGTAATGAGTGCTAGGTGGCCATAAGAGCACCATATGATTTTTGAGTATGCGATAGTCACGCTGTCAACGTCAGTAGCCCTGTTTAATGCTCGTAGTCGCCCCGAGCGAGGCTAATTGTGCAGGTTAACAGCCATTTCTACGAACGCTCACGATACTTGACACTTGTCAGAGATCTCGTTTTCCTGGAATCTCTGCGGCCAGCGCTTATATACCGATTATTCCCTGTTTCCGGGCCGTCTTCTATTCCGTCTGCTCTTAAAAATAATTAGGCAAGACACGGTCTGTGTTCATTGACCTTCTTCTAATAGTTTTCGATCGGCCTTTGTAGTTTTAGTAACTCTTCTAGATCCTTCTAGATGGCAATAAAAGTAAACATTCGAAATCCATGTATAAGTTAACCATTTGTGCTGAAGCAGCTCTTGTGACTTTAGGAGACCCAAAGGCCTGTCTAATTTTTTTTTTATATAGAAAATTGTACCTCAGGATCTTCTCAGACTCCCTGCAATATTCTGCTAATTAAGGCCTGATCTATGGACGGTGACAGCGGAGATCCATTACCCCTTACTCAACAAAAGCCATGCTTAGGTGTGCCTTATCTGGCTTAGTTAGCGCTTAAAAAGCCTCACTAATAATAAAAATAATAATTTCCAGAAATCTTATGTGTCCTACGGCGGCTTTAATGTAAATTATTGCCCTCCTGACCGAAATCCGTCTTTCTTCATAGACTTGCGGATGACCTATAGCATATACTAGATAGGCCATGACCTATAGCATATGCTATGATAGGCGTGCAATGTAAAGAGCTTATGTTGATGAAGTAAACAAAGAAAAATGGCTGCTATGCCACTGAAGGCATCTAAGGTGGTTTATTCACTAAATGGCGAGATGAAAAAATGGGAATTTGTTGGCTTTTGTATACTTTATGTAGGTCAAGTCCAGTGAGTTTCTTCCTATTATTATTATTATTGTTACCTTACCAAATTATGCAGCGCTGTACAATTTCTTATGCAAGAAATGCATTTGTTTTCCCTTGTATTTTAGTTAATGTTTATTTAGTAAACACGCCCCTATTCAATGAACTTACATGTAATGACTAATGATTTTTGACGCATTTCATCCAAAAAAAAATTTCTGTCAGATGCCAAAACCTTTCCATGTTATTAACACTTCCACAGGAATTGTATGCCTTATAATTAACATGATGTAAATGCTTTTTGAGGGCTAGCCTATATATTACGTTAACAGCTTGTGTGAGTGAAGCACGTGCTATTCTATGGAGCAGAGAACGTCAAATAAAAAGCCAAGTAGGGTTATTGCTAGTTTTTAATTTTCTTTTTTTTTTTTTTTGCAAAATGTTCATGTATCAATATACATAGTGTGTTAAGGTAATGTAACTCCTCCGGTGAGTAGGTGTCAATCTTTTCAGATGCATCGTGGTTTTTAAAGTAAATATGCTAAATGCGTTTTTTTCCCTCCTCTTCAGCTTTATGCATCTGTGAGACCGTATTTATGCTTCTCGTGAGACAGCAGACAGGATTTCATACATTGTGTTCTTTGTGCCTTGCCTGGAAGCTTCTGGCTGCCATTGAAGCAGATTGGGTCCCCTCTGCTACGTACACCCCGTGACAGTAGAGCAACCATGGATCTGAAGACTGCGGTATTTAATGCAGCCCGCGATGGCAAGCTGCGCCTTCTTTCCAAGCTGTTGGAAAACAAAGCCAAGGATGAAGTGGTCGTGCTCATGTCTGAGAAAACAAATGGCGCCACGCCGCTCTTAATGGCCGCCCGATACGGTCACCTCGACATGGTGGATTACCTGCTGGATCAGTGTAGTGCCTCAGTGGAGATTGGGGGGTCTGTTAATTTTGATGGGGAAACCATAGAAGGAGCACCTCCTCTTTGGGCTGCATCGGCTGCTGGGCACCTAAAAGTGGTTCAGTCGCTGCTGGATCACGGGGCATCTGTGAACAACACCACTCTCACTAACTCGACACCTTTGCGGGCAGCCTGCTTCGATGGGCACCTGGCAATAGTGATGTACTTGGTAGAGCACAATGCTGACTTGGAGGTAGCCAATCGTCACGGGCACACGTGTCTGATGATTTCCTGCTACAAGGGGCATAAGGAGATTGCCCAGTTTCTGCTTGAGAAAGGGGCTGACGTTAACAGGAAGAGTGTGAAAGGTAACTTTAAAATATTATGTTAACACAGTTTGCGGCAATTCATTAGCAGGGCTGGACAAGTGTATGTAGAATGTATAAGCCAGGCGGTCGGAAAGGTAAATACCTATAGTCATCAATATAATGTAGCACAAAATGGCAAAAGCAGAATACTTTCTCAAAGCCTTGGCTCCTGGCCCTGCATTATATTCTATTATAAGCAATATGCAAGACCGCGCAATGTCACATATAAACCGTGAATTGGTTAATGATATATCACATGCCTACAATTGTTACATATTAAATGTATTATTCTTATTTGTTTTACACATCGCCATCATATTCCGCAGCAATGGGTAGAGGCCAAACAGTCTTTATAATAGAATGCATTAAGCATACCTTGGGAACTGGAATGACCAGCGATAAAAAGTCTGGATGTCCATGGTTTTTCTACCTAGTGTGCAGAAATTAAGAGCGTTAGCATACAAAATGTTAATGCCTGCAAAAGCTGCCCATTAAAACGGGTGTTAAAAAACGTGAAATTAAGTGTGCTGCTGCAAGCTTGTAGACCATGAGACCAAATAAGCTTTAATTGGTAATGTATGAATTAGTTGAATTAGTTCTTCTTTGAGGGTAGAGCTGAATATGTTCTGATAAGTTATTGAAATTCATCTCGCTGACACCGATTTGGCTCATAGCTGGGACGGCTCAGCGCTTCATGCAGTAGGTGATCGCTGAGTTATACCCCCTGCGTAATATAGTGTGATATCCGGGAGCTGGACTATTCGGCTCTCCTGCAAGCACCTTGGTTGTTGAAACATACCGGTACTTTTAAAGTGCTGCATACATTCCCTTTATTAATATAAAGTTACATAAACAAAACGAGGTTAAATGGTCGCCTAAAGCTGCAGAAAATAATTCACAGTGAAGACAAGTCTTGGCTAAGTGTTTTAGCGTTCTTGCCCCAAAGCAGTAGTTTACCGATCAGCAGTTTATAGAAATGAGTGCATATAGCGACGTGATAAATGTCGTTTCATTGAGCATATTCTGTTTACATGCACATACATGCTGTGCTGTGTGCGACTGTGCAGTGTGGGAGAATTTTTGTTAGGTTAGCATGAACGACATTAATGCTATTACTATTATTTCTGTGTATCCATTCAAACAATTATCCATTGGTCACCGTGCAGTGTAAAATGATGGTTGGGTGACACTAACAATTCACTGGACTAAATTCACAATGAAATGTGAAGTGCTTTGAATTGCTGATTTTGAATAATTTTTTTTTTGTTCCATTTTCTTATTAAAAGACATGCTTTGCGGTGTATTACTGATGGCAGATGAACGCAAACATGCGCACACACACCTTCTTCAGCTGCCCTCTGTTCCAGTGTACTTTTGTACTGGCGTGCAGTGGAACGTTTGCATTCTTTTCTAATGGAAATGGTGGCATGCATGTAATCCTAATGTACCTGATACAGGTTAGGAAAGCGGGTTAACGTTCATTGCTCGCAATCTGTAGTCGGTGTAATTTTTAACATTGATAATACCTCTGACCAAGCAACCTTGCGCAGTCCTGATGTGATGGACTACCCATCCTATGATCAGCCATCCAATGCCTACCAGTCACAGACTGACTTGCAGAGCGTCCCATACCTTTTGTGATTGGACTCCATAGGTAAATGTTATTGTTTAATTAGTGACGGTGTCAGTGGTGATGTGAGAAGATACAGAGAACAGGAAATGTTGAAGCTTTGAGCACGAGAGTTTGGAGAACAGTGCTGTATT
>VKOC01000001.1:50584164-50595135 GCA_009364415.1 Spea multiplicata | reverse complement strand
CTATTACAATAAATTGTTTGTAGACAAATGCAAAATGAATAATCCAGATATTTAACATGTGGTTGGCAAAGTAGACCCATTAGCCAACAATGTATCTCATATATTGATGACACTGCGGGGTCCCTCTTCAACAATGGGTAAAGTAAACTTGGAACGAATGGTTCCTGTCGAGGGACTGGAAAGCCTTTCCCTGCAGGGGCTTGTCTTTATACTTAACTGTAGATGCTAGACCTCCTGTTATATCGGAAAGTTTCCCTTTTCAGTTTAATGCCAAGGTTTCTTTTACAAAGCAGAGGATGCTACCAATCGGTCCATGGTAATACACACGGATCAATAATTACGTCATCACAATTTGCCCCCTATTATAAACCTCCCCTACAAAAAGCTAAAATAAATAAATAAACCAAGAGCGCATACACACAGACACTGCTACACAGATTAATATAGATACTGCAAGTCATGGAATTTGTAGTCCACAAAAGGTAGTACTTTTTAAAACTTTTTTTTAAATTATATTTGTTATATCATTTATATATTTTTATTTTACCTTATATATACATAGTGGCTTGCAGCTTGCCTCTGGAGGCGAATGCTATAAATATCAAGTCCTTTCCTAAGGAAATATATGTACTTCTGTTTAACTTCTTTGATGAATAATTTTCCAAGCATTCATAAGTTAATGAATATGATGGAACCTGTAAATTACTAATAATGTAGTGTTTTGATGATTTATTTCTTTTAAGGATTACATACACTTAAAATGTCATTTCTTTTAATTTTATTTTTTTACTTAAGTGGTTTGGGAACCTTGTTACGATGAAGTGGTGGAATGATATATGGTTAAATGAAGGCTTTGCTTCATATATGGAATTTATAGGTGCCAGCTTCATTAACTCCAAGCTAAAACTGGTAAGTACTCCTATGTGGGACTGTTACTAGGATCTTATTTTGTAATCAGTCTGTATATAATAAAATTGCTTAACCATACTTATACTCTTCTAACCTGATTTGTTGTATGAGCATGATCATCATGGTGATATAAAGAACATACAAATAAGGCATATTATTAAGTACCATTAAATGCTATTACCCTGATGATTGGTGATGGAATTTTTTACAGTTAAAAGTGGTAAAAATTAGATTCCAATCTAGAATAGAAAAAGTGTATTGTGGATTGAGTAGATATAATTTCCACACATCATGGAGCCAATGAGGTATTTCAATTCAGACTTCCCTTCATGTAAAGATGGTAAATTCTGCAAAGCAATTTGGTGACATCTAGTTAATAACTAATGTTTCTGTTTTTTGAATTCCTATGCTTGTGAGTAGATATTAAATGGGATACCTGAATATCTAATAGCTGTAGATCAGCACTGGCATTGTGCATATGATTCATTGTTTAGTGCTTTCAAGGGAGTTGTTCCTATTCATCTAAGTTGGATAATATGCATAATCAATCTATATATAGAACTGAGACCTTTCATTGAAGAAATGCATACTCTTGTACATGTATATTGCATTGATGAAGAGAAACCATCCAATGACAATGCAGTAAAGGTTAAAAGAGGTACCTGAAGATTCAAAGAAAATCATTAAAATTACTGTTAAAAAGGAAGCAATTTTAGATACATTTTAAGCCCCATCTCTTTACTCTTTTCTGTTTTTTTTTAAACGTAATGTCACAAGGTACTGTTTCTTTGAAGATTTACAAGATCCGTTTTCAGGGTACAGCATCACTTGAAGATAATTATCTTGCATTTTCTCTGTTGGAGCAAGTCATGCAATTTTATCAGCTAAGAGATTTTTTTCTCTACATAGCCATTTCTCACCATATGCATATTGCAGCTTTTATGAAAAATAAATGTTTTCACTGTCTCCCGACTAACATAAAAAATCTACAAAGGGCCATTATGTAGGGAAAATAAGCCTTGTTATAGAGTAACTTTTCTGCCGGAAAATATGAAGTTATGATTTTATTTTCGTGCTGCTTTTGTAGATTCCTATTAGTAAGCAGAAAAATGAGATTGCTAACAATCAGGATAGAAAAAAACCCAATAAAAGCAATGAATTCATTACTGTTAAGTATCTTCTGCTCAAGTGAAACATTTTAACATCTTCAATCCCCTTTAAACATGGTGGTGACAACACAGTGAAATTGTCAGAATTCTGATGTACCCATCGGCAATGATAAAAGCTCTGGGATGCTTGCACTTTATGTGTACTTCATGTATACCTCCCAACATATCAAATGGCCATAGAGAGACACCTCTGTTTTAGGAAGCATGGCTAAGAGTGGGGCTTTATCGAGGCATTTTTATGTAACTGAATACATATTTTATTTAAACAATTTAATTTATGAACATTAATTGTCCTGGTGTTTCCATATACATTAGTCATTTTTAGGATTGTAGAACACTTGGAAACATGCATACCCATCAAACATTTAGAGATAATAGAAATAGGGAGACTTGGGAGGTATGCACTTGTGCATATGGTTGTTTTTTGCTCTCCAGGGACTGCTGATTTAATTACAAAATAGTCACCCTACTTTGTCTTTCTATAGGTGTATGTTATGTTTCTTCTCAGACATAAATACATCCTACCGTATTATGTTTTAGTTGATTAAAATGAAACACCATGATAATTCATAATAAACTCCAGGGCTTATGTCACTCTGGATTGGTGTGAAATGTGGTTCTAACCAATAGCAACCATTGGCATAATACATGTTATCATAAATAAATAGTTAATACATTAAACCCATATTACAGAATGAAATGTTTCTTGTGCACAACTTACTCTACATGTTTGAAAGAGATGGCATTTCAACTCTAAGAGCTTTATCGGTGAAAGGAGAGGCCATCCAAACGACGGATGATATAATGCCATTATTTGATATGTTCACGTATAACAAGGTAATTATTCTTCCTATGATTTTAACACATAATGTCATTCAAACTGTGTTTTTTTAATACATAGCATTAAGTGTTTTATCTATAGTAACAGTAGACTCTATTCAAAAAAAGTATTTTCTTAACCTCCCATTTTAGTGAACCTATTCCTTTGATGTTCCTGTACTCATGTATGAATATCTTTATGCCTCATTTTTCCTGGTGTTATAAAATCTGTTCGCTAAATGTCCATTTTTACTAGTGCGTATGTGACTAATCTAAAACAACAACCGTCACACTCCAGCTACAAAATCTGCTGGAATTCCAAATTATATACAAAGAAGACGAAATTACCTGTGTTGAAATTCAAACGTGCAAATGCTCCAGATTATGCCTGATCCTAGTTCTCATGCTTATGTAGAACATATGAATAACATTTTTTTCTTTTCTATTTCTCTCCTTTTGCTAAGGCATCTATAACATTAGCTACCGTCGTTTTGTTGAGTTGCATGTGGGAGCTGCAATCTTGCTGTCCCATCACAATTTAAACTTTCTTTACCCTTGACTTAAGATATTGTTGCTCCGTAAACAATCTCTGGCATTAGATTTTCATGTTGGTTGAAACGCTGCCCAGTCCAGGAAGCGTGTTATTACGTACTAAATGGGAAATTCACTTTAGTATCATGGGTAATAAAGACACTTAGCATTTTATGTCCTGGCTGTGCCTTAGGTGAAAGTCAGAGAAATAAAACGTGTCTTTGGATAATGTAAAATGTATATTAAAATACTAATACAACAAGTGGTTAAAGGGTTTTCAGTTATAGATTAATTTATAATTTTATCTTAAATACACTAGCTCCTCCTGTTTTGAGGAACAGTCTCTTTTTTTTTAGGACCACAGTCGGGCACAGCGGGCACATGATTGTTGGTCTAATTTCACCTCCTACTTACATTTAAGGATGAGGCTACATGTTGTAAAAGTGTAGCTTCAGAGCTGTGATATGTGCCAGGGCTGATTTTATTATTCAGTTCAGTAATGTTTGGGAGCCAAATCCCTCTGTCCCTCATAACTCCTTAGATGTGATTATCACAGTGTTCTATGACTCAAAAAGTCACAATTATGTGCATAGAAGCAACAGAAAATGTATTACATTGTGTGACTAACCTATTCAGTTATACAAATAGTTTTCTGTAGGTCTTGGTAAAATCCTGACCCCTAACCATGTCTCTACCAACACCTCCTAAAATAAAACTAGTCCTCATTTAATAATACATTTGTAGTGAGGGCAGGGGTATTGCTAGGGGTGGGCTAAGGTGGCTGATGCCCCAAGTATTTACTTCACCCTCAGGAGGGCCCATTACTACCCTTAAGTAGTACAGCAGCAGCAGCTCTCTGATGGACTATAAATAAAGGAATCACAGTGATGTTGTTAAAAATGTTGGCACACGGCACAAATCGCAGTGGATATAATAGTTCCCTTTGGGTTAAGCCCCAGTTCTTTTTCGAACCTAGAGATGCCCCTGACCGAAGGCTTTGTGCCTAGACATACAAGAATGATCAGTTCACTATACAGTATTATATGTATTATTTTTTTAAGCAAGCTAAGCAGAATAAACATAAAGAATAATTTGAAAAATATGAAATTATTGCAGTAACAATGTGATGATTATGCAAGGCAGCTCAAGTAAATTGATTTACATTGGCTGAATATAAAATTTCCTGTAGGATTACACAAAATACAACCAATTCTTCTTTCAATAAACAATCTAGAAAGAGAATTTGAAAATGCTGGCTCCAATAACTGTTTACTTTATCATAAAAGTTCATTTTAGAATTTCTGCAAGTCCATTTGCTGCACCTCTCTATGCTACACTCAGAAACTGCTATCTGTCCGAGCAAGAAACAGGCAGTTCAACAGCATAGCTCTTCTTCCTGACTTCATTTAAAAAACATCAGAAAAAAAATCATAGAGATGATGTAAATGTTACAAAATACTGTTTGTATGATGAAATTAAATTATTTTTCTTCCGCAGGGTGCTGCACTTGTCCGAATGGTAACCAGCTTCCTCAATGACAAACTCTTCCTTAAAGGGATCAGTGTGAGTTTAGAATTTCCTTTTCTTTTGTACTATTTTTTTTATTTACCTCTGTAATATTAGGAAAGGTGGCAGGTTAAGCTTTAAAACATTTATGCAAAATTATTTTTTCTACCTCCTAAAGCAGTAATGAGCCTTCCATTTGTTTCATCACAGTCATACTTGAAGACATTTTCATACTCAAATGCTGACCAGGATGATCTATGGAATCATTTACAAATGGTACTTTTCCCAAATTTTTCCCCCTCCATCCTTACAGCATGCCTAAAATGTTTTTTTTACATTTAAATTATACTACTAACCAGCTTCAAACCTTCTTTTTTTATAAGAGCAAATATAATTATTTTGAGTGTTTGTTTTTGATGAATAGTCAAATATTTGTTTTATACAAGAGCTTTAGAGGTAGATTTCTTCTGAATATATTTACTTTGAAAACAATGTATGTTATAGCAGTGGTTCACAACACAGAGGTCCAAGACCCTTGGGCTCTGCATTGTAACTGCCCCCTACACACTCACTTTTATCCTCTATCATACATGTCAGACCTGCAGGTAAGGTGTCTGTGCCCTATCTTCTGTGCTCTTGTGGTTGTAAGAGGCCCTCTTCTGTTAGGTCCTACTTGGCCCACAAGGAACACCACCACCACTTGACTGCAAAGAACCAGGTTATTGGGGCTTGGTTTTGCTGCACCTTTTGAAACATCTGTATTTACAAAGACTGTCATCATGTGTCAGTTCCCGTAGATCTGTTTGTACGTCTAATATTGATTCATAAATGCTTATTAATAAACAAAGCACAGTGCCCCCTCCACAAGCCATGTATCTGGCTGTAGTTTGAATCACTCTATCTTTGAACATGTTATTGGACTTCTGAAGTTAATGTTCGCTTATATGAGCCAGTGGTATGTTAACAAAACATGTCTGTGTACTCAGTGATAACATTTTACAGACAAGTTCAAAGAGCCCATTTCTATTTTCAAAAAGCCTTTTTCAGTGGGCGACCACATATTGAGTATGCCAGTTTTTTAACATTTTTGTGTGAAGCAGATAGAGAGTAGAGTTACAAAGAAACTGTAGGAAAATATATAATAATATCTTATATCAGTAATGACTAATCACACGCTTGGCTAGTATCAATATTTTTAGGATGTTATACTGCATTAATCCAGTTAGGCTGGTAGATCACATATATTCTTTCAGGTTTCTGAAATCATTTGTGCTGTAAAAACATTATGAGCACTGCATCCTGTTTTGTAGGCCAATGTTAGAAACTATTATTAGACTATTATTGTTTTTTTATACTTTATAAAACCATGCTGTATTTACTTGTTATGAGCTAGATTATAATGAAATCAATATCAATTAATAGTTAAACTAATTAAACACTATTAAGGTTTTCTATCAACTTTATGAAGATGTTGGAGATTTCTTGCTTATGTCAATCAAAGAGCCCTCATTTCCCCACCAAGAGGACACAATTGTCCTGGAAAGACAATTCTTATATTTTTTGGCCAATTAATCTTATTGGTTAGTGAACTGGTGCTGTGCAAATGAATACACCCTTTGGTTCTTAGCAAGCCAATTCCATTATTGTTGTTATATCACCAATAATGCAGAACATTTTCTAAGGTTATAGATGATCAGGATGAAGTTCAGTTACCAGCTTCATTAAGGCAAATCATGGACTCATGGACTTGGCAAGAAGGCCTACCTCTTCTTACGCTAAACACCTCAACAGGGAGGCTGACTGAAGAGCAGTTCAAGGTGGAAAATTCAGATAACATAACAAGCGATAGCAAGTGAGTTGGTACTTTACAATATATATTTATGAAATTATGCTCCTGATCTTGAATTAACTTTATAAAAAGTGTTAAGATTCTGTATTTTTAAATAAAATGTATATATTAATATATAAGTAGAATTATTTAGTAAGTTTTCATTTGTTTGGGGTAGGGGCTTTGTACAATTTAAAATGGGTTGTTAACACATTCATAACAAATATACATGAATACATACAGATACATCCGGAGTTGAGAATCCTGCTCATGAGCTTGTCGTCTAGCCTTATGGTACTTTTACACAAAGTGGCAGGAATAGTTTGCTTTTGAGGGCCCCAATCATGAGCTTACAATCTAAGATAGTAGAGTAGGTAATTGAAGCAAAAGCAGAGGTAGCTCTCTTTTAGCAGTAATTAGGGCTAAGTGGTTTCAGGAAGCAGAAGAGGATGTATAAATAAAATGAAAAGAGGGGTGGGTGCGTCAGTGCTTGGTTTCAGGAGATGGCTAGCACACAGCTTGGGACGTAACAGAAAGACTACAAAAAAAAGATAGAGGGGAAATGAGAGAAAGTATTTTTAGTTAAAAAGGGACAGGGTTATGGCTTGAAGGAGGCCAGAGGAGATGGGGATGGTGACAAAGGAGTTTACATTTATAAATACCAGCATTTGGCCAAAAAATAAACATTCTCCCTAAAATACATATATGGTACATATAGAGAAAAACATGCAAGTAAACAAAATATGAGTTCATATATTAGGCTGTTTGTTCCATGTGTCAATGCCTGTTTGTAAGGATCAGATTCCCCTCTCATGTTTTTTTTTAGTCTCGGACATGTCACCCCATGGGAGGTACATATATAGGAACATAAGATATCCCGACTAAAATCATAGCTTCTACCTGCACTAACTGCATGGGTGGCTAAAGCCACTTTATCCGTAAAACACAACTAAAACCAACACAATGAATAAATGCATAAGCTCGTGGAACAAACATATCTTTTTGTTTTCTCTCTGGAGAGGTGGGGAATGCCCGCAACTCAACTTTGACTTTTTGTCAATTAGGTTTAGGTGTGGTTCAGCAGACATTCACTGACTTCTTGTGGTGGCTGCTGGAAAATGTAGTTCCTTTGGTTAAGACATGTAAAGGGTACAGGCTATATATAAATTATGTTGTGGTTCAGATGTTTCACATTGCATGACAACAACAGCTAATCTGCAATCTCTTTTTTTAGCCATACCTGGATTGTTCCTGTTTCCTGGATAAAAAATGGGATCCAACAGCCCATGGTTTGGTTAACCAACAGGTCCAGTAAGTAACAAAAAAAAAATAGGGAAAAGAAAAGAAATGTCTGTGCGCTAAGATAGTTCCAGACTCAAACAATACAAATGTGTAAAACGAGGCCTAGGTGTGAGCATGCTGCAAATACAGTCTATACAAAAAACATAAAGTGTCTGCGCTTCTCACCCGAATAAAGTTGGCAACAAATATATAAACATAATATAAATCAGAGGTTTTGGTTATATTAATTGGCCAAAGCATACAAAGCTCACCCACCACATCAAGGCGCCTCTCAATAGGATGAGAGCCTACTCTGACCTCCTACATAATGGGCACTATGCGTGATTGAGGGAATTAATGAGTATCTGTAAATAATTAGTATGTGTAAATGAGGAAATTAATATATGAATGAATGAGTGTTTGTGAATAATAAATGAATTAATTAATGAATATGTGTGTGATTGCATGGATGTGTAAGTGGGGGGGCATTGCACAGGGAGGCTGTTTGAGGATACCACAGGCAGGTTGTTTATGGGCAAAGGTGGGAAGTCCTATGCTTCCATTCTGGGTGTTGGGCAGATCCTGTGAGTGAAATCCCTGGTGCTAAGGGGGAGCATTAATTCCCATCCCATTAAATTAACATGTGTTAGAAAATCAGGAAAAGATGTGCATGGATGGTGGGCTGACTCGGTGGCGCAATGGGCCAGCCCTCCCCTGAACAGATGTAAAACTGAACCACTCATAACAGAAGCTTACTGTTTTCTCCAGTGTCATCCCAAAGTAACTGTTTGGACTTTATTTCATTTGGCTGGGGCAATGCTCGAAGGATTCATTTGATTCTGCTGCCCTTTTTTTCCCTCAGGGTACAGCTGGACTGTTCTGCGCTAAAAAAAATTCTTGCTGGCAGCCACCAGCAATTTTTGGCTTGTACATATGTCCTTTTATGAATTTACACTGTAGTGAGAAATTATGCTTATTGTTTTAACATTGTGGTTTTTATATTTCATACCTGTTCCTATGTGCTTTGATAATTGTGGAACGCAGTGCTCTTTTTAAAAGCTATCTACAGTCCTATAAGAGATACCCCTTCCCTTCCCCTTTGTAAATGTTATTCCATATTACACTTATTTTTTTCCATTTTCCCATCTGAAATCTGTTTTTCTTTCTGTTTTTCAACTTTTATTGGAAGAATCCCAAAGAAAGAACAAAACTCTTTTTCTTCAGACCGAGGGAAGATCTTTATTTCCTGAATATTGGTGGATAATTTTTTTGTGATGTTCTGCATTTATTTTCATTTATTTCTTGTAGTGGGTTACCATATGTAAACAACATTAAATGGGTCGTAGGAAAAATGTAATTAAGATTAAACAAAGACAAATGTCCATCCAGTTCAACTCCGCTGTTGATCCAAAAGAAGGCAAAACACCCTAGTATTGAATTACAATTACTGAGTGTAGAAATCCCAATCTCTTGAAATATTTATTACTGTAAGTTAGTTATAGGACTGAACAGGCGTTGTATCCACCAGTTAGCTTTTAGTTCATGTTTTTTGGCCAGAAACTATTTATTGATAGAAGTTTATTTTGTTACTAATTATTAAAATCTATGTTTTATACTGATCTGGTCTGTACTCCAATCGGATTTCTGGTTTGGTTGACATATACTCTATTTCATAGTCGTATAATTTAATACTGAAGGTACTGTTTAAATGGTGATGCATTTATCAGCGCTATGACTGCAAATAACCGGGCAGTCTCTTGTGAAAAAAAATGAATTACTTCCATTGACACATAAAATAATTATTTCTTGCCATTTCAGATATTTTTCCAGGAATGAAATTTGCATCGGATGATAAGTGGATTTTGTTAAATATTAATGTAACAGGTTACTACCGAGTAAACTATGATGAAAAACACTGGAATCGTCTGGCTAAACAACTCGAAAAAGATCACAAGGTGAAAAATGTCTATTGATATCGTAATTTGAATATGGAACTATACTGTTTACTGGCACTGTAAGTGTCAAATCATATAAGCACATAGTCATGCAAAGCAAGAAAAACATACCTTTCCTTATCTTGATTTTGCAGGGACAAATCTGTGATTAGATGATTAAGACGTAGGCTTTCAATCAAAGACAGACAAGTAATTTCAAACTGCATTCAGATTGGTGAACCATTCTTTTATTCATCTGTAACCTAGCAGGTTGTCCATTCTTTAATGGAGTCGGGGGAAATTTAAAATAGTGAATGAAACTAAATATGTTTTTTTTTCCATGTGTGTTGGCTTTGTATGTGCACAGACTATCCAAAGGTCCACCGTGGCTTTTGCAGTGATTTACTGTGGAGCATGATTTAATGTTTATTCTTTGTATTGAAGCCAAATGGTTATGCATAGCAGCCTCTATGCACTAAACTGGCACTTAATAAACCCCCATCAGTGGTGCACATGTTGAGTGCAAATTGTACACAAATTACTAATGGAAACGGATAATGATAACTCAACATCCTTAGGCTTTGTTGGTCATTAGACATAAACATGAAACCACTTGCCTTTATATCTTCTAACGTATGTGTCACTTGTGCAGGTTTTTCCATTGGTTAACAGAGTCCAGTTGATTGATGATGCGTTTATGTTGGCAAAGTAAGTATGAAATACATCAAATGTGTTGCCCTACCCACACGGCTAACCATTTGATGTCTAAAATAATTGAAATAAAAATTTGTGTCATAAACCTACAAAATCTAAACTTCAGTAGTGACAAACACAGATAAAACAGCATATCTTACAGACCCAAAAGGGTCACTAATCAGTGAATCTACCGTATTTGCTTGATTATAAGACTAAGATCCAGATCCCCCGCATCGCTGCAGGGGACCTGGATCCTCCTGTGTTATGCCCCCCCCCAACTTACCGGTGTTTCTGAGTC
>VKOC01000001.1:50564403-50584064 GCA_009364415.1 Spea multiplicata | reverse complement strand
AATGGTTAGAGGTCCTCCTAGGGACCTCCTGAACATGCCAGTGATGTCACAATGACATCACATCTCACGTTATAATTTTTTTTTGTATTATTTATATTAATATTATTTTTAAATCACTAACCGTTTTTTTTTTCCAGCTTTTCTCTTACAGGACGGGAGGGGGAGTGAGAGAGATGGTCTCTCACTCCCCTCCCCGCGATCCTCCTGCACCGATCACACTGTGATCTCTATGCAGGTCCTCACAGACCTGCATAGAGATCGTAGCGTCTCTGTGCCTCATCGGAGGGCAGGATATCCCCGCAGGGGATATCCTGTCCTCCGATGACCTTCCGTGTTACGTCAGCAGTGACGCAACCCGGAAGGGAATGCCCGATCACGCGATCGGGCAGTTTACCGGTAACAGCTTACCGGCTTTCATGCCGGAAGCTGTTACAGGCGATCGGACAGCAGAAAGCCGGCAAAGCCGGCTTCTGCTGTCAGTGGGGAGTCCAGGCTGTCAAACGATAGCCTGGTCTCCCGTGCAGCGGCAGGGATGTGTCCCTGACGCTGCACGAAGGGCTGGACGTACCGGGACGTCCATAGGGGTTTCTTTGTGGGCGTTTTTTGGACGTCCCGGTACGTCTATAGGGGAGCGAAGGGGTTAAAAATGAATATGAACTTCAAAACAAGTCCGTATAAAGTGGCTCAGGAAATGTATTTGGTGGGTTTTAATTGACAAGAAGACCCTAGAAAATGAAGCCTGACAACAGCAAGCAAGGTGTTTGATAGGAATTGCCGTCAAATCCCATCTGCAGAAAGCCACCTTATGTTATTATATTTTTGGGCATGGCTGGAGACCACAGTCCTATGGTATCCCTCGCATGCAATGCTATAAACATCTGTAGAACATCACTCATTTAGGCAAACAAGAATGTTAGGTTGGTCCAGATCAAAAGAAAATTGTCTTCTTTCATTTGGCGTCTCCATTACTGTGCTTACAAAGCTTAAGAGTTTTTACAGAATGAGGGAGTGCCTACAAAATATATATATATATATACTGGTTTATTAGAGCAAATTCAGTTTAGCATAAAGTAAGTATACACATAGATCTAGAACAAATAACTAATAACTTATTTAAGGTCTTTTAACCTTTTCATAAGAGAGAAATATGCAGTGGCTGTTAAGCACCAACATAGCTTTACCCCATTTTATCTTCAATCTGCCATTTATTACCATTTCACATTTCTTACTGTAATTATTCTCTCATGTGCCCAATAATGTAGGAGTCATGGTGTGTGCCAGTTAATGCATCATTTTATCAGACCAACTGTATTCTGAAATAGTGCCAAGATCCAACCACTTGCAATTCTCAGAATTATTATTCTTCATTTAACGCGCAGCACATTTATAACTGCTTGAAGGTTAGCACATACAAAGAAACATGAAGAACATACAACAGAGCAGTTCAAGCAATTTACACGGGCAACAATTCCTATTAAAGTTGTGGAAATCCAATAGATGCACACAATCTCTAAATCTTTACCGCAGAGTGCATTCTGACCATACACTGGGACCTGTACTCTGTACTAGGGAAGCTGGTAGGGCATCCCTTTACTGACCATAGGGCAAACCAGGCAAATGTACCAGATCCTACTTGTGGTACCTGCAGTAGATCATGTCCCTTCAGTAAGCAGCCATGGACTGTCTTCATACCAGAACCCCCCTTCACCATCCCCCCTGAAAACATCCCTAACTCATGTTAACACTTGAAGCATCTTTTCCCAAGACATTTACAAGGATTCCATAAGATTAGTTAGGAAGATCAATCATTAGAGAGCATTAACCTTCCTTGTGAGCTGCTCAGTGAACTAGGGATGTGGGACCAGCATGACACCCTATGAAATATACAACTCTATAGAATATATATGTTGTACGTTTATAAAAGAGTACAACATTGCATCGGTTAGAAAGGCCACAGCCGACGACTGGTTAATTAAGGCAGTCATTTCCTATAGTGAATGCCTCTAAGGATTTGCATAAAATTTACTGGATTCCATGCAATCTATATTTACAACCTGGGGAATACACTGTTTCATTAAATGCGGGCTTTAGTGATAACATATAATGTAGGGTGGATTTGGAATGAATGAAACAAAATAAAAATACAAATAATTGTTATTACAGTAAGATATCATTTTAGTATCAAAGGAGAACAATCCCCAGCTTAGCCTTCTTAATGGCTTTGTATTTGTAATAGTCATACATTATCTTATGTTATTGTTACATGATGAATGTACTCACCTAGTGTTAACATACTAGGGTTACAGCCTTTATCACTATGGCACTAAATTCTCAAGCTGAACCACCGAAAAAATGTTTTAACAGCACTGGGACAATTTAAACTGGGTGAAAATGAGACTGCAAGCTTCAAAGAATGTGTGCTGGTGATCATGTGATGCTTCACTGCAAAGAAATCTCAGGTGACTTTTGGAATAATGAGACAGGTTAACGTTTTGGGTGCAAGAACTCGTTTTTAAGACATCTAATGTTCAACCACTATGACAAACAAAAGAATTAAAGCAGGACAGCTGTCAAAGGATAAAGAGTATTCTAATTCCAATCGTTAACCTGAAAACTAATCATAGCCCTTGCTTCCCTATATACCACAGGTTGGGTGTTAACTTCAATGGGGCAGTAGGGGCATCTGTCTCAAGTGCCAGCAGCAATGCCCTAGTAAGCAGATGTGTTGGCCCAGGTGCCAATAGCCCTAGTTACTACTCTGACAACGCGTAGCAAGAAAGGTAGTTTGTTACGGGAACTGTAAAAATAACCTGTCCAATAGACCAAAAATACATGAGAGCAAGAGATATAAATGTATATTATATGATTTAACAAATACTAGCTTATTGTCACTTCATTACTATTCTGCTCGGGTGTAAAGAAAAGCGTGCACTGCAGATTCTCTAAAGTACATTCTAGACATCACGCTTAATTTATTGAGGCAGCTGGCAGCAATGCATATGTGTGTATAGGTGACTTTCATGCAACATACCTCTCAAGTTTGTCTGTTTAGGAGACATAGTCCCTCTTTTACACCCAAGTTTCCATTATTAAGGACAGACATTGCACGTTTTAACCCTTAAAGTATCGAAGGCCAGACACTTTTCTCTACAGTTAGATTCAGGTGACAACCATATAACCTGACAGTATACACTTCAACCAGGGAAACCTATATTTTGGTTTTCAGGACAAGTTGAACAATTCGTAGAAACCAAGTTTAGGCAAAGTGTTCATCCTATCACATAATATAACATTAAAAATAGAAAAAGAACAAACATATTTCCCCATATATACCAAATAGCATATTAACTAAAGTACCAAAAAATCCTACTAAATTTATACTGTAGTATATGCAATAGTACATACATTTAGCTTCTAGATTTTAGGTTTATTTCTCAAAGTTGTCATGTGATCCAGTACTTGTTATCTTCTGTTTATTCATTGTATAGAGGTACATATACATAAAATGGAAAACAAAAAATATAGCACTTCAATTAAAAAGTCCATCAACTGTGCTTTAAAAGTCCTTAACGTGTTTCACCAGAAGTTCCTGACTTCCTCAGGAGGCAATCTCCTTCAAACTAGAAGCCACCTTGTTTGTTTTTATGGTATTTATATTGTATACAACTGGCAGAATTGTTTTAATTCACCCACATTGGAGGGTTTTGGAGCATTAACTCTCTTTTTAAGGGCATGCCGCAGCATCTCAAGTCAGACATTTTACTAGGCCACTTCAAAACCAAAGTGGACTTGCTTGCATGCTTCAGATCATTGTCCTGCTGCATAACCCAACTGCGCTTAAGCTTAACGTCTCTTTCGTAAGTCTCTAAAAAGCCTTAAAAAAGGCTTTGTAACCCTTTCCAGGCAGATAGATTCTATCTTCATGTGATGCTCTTTGAGATCTTTTAGAACATTTTTACTTCTGTACATGAAATCATAATTTTTAAATCTGCATTTTGTGTTTACCTGGGTTATTATTATCTAATATTTAAATTAGAATGATTACCTGAAACAGTTAAGTGTGACAAACATGCAGAAATAGTAGAAATTGAGAAGAGGGGACTACTTTTTCACAGCACCGAATGTTTTTTAATCTGTACGTCATACATTTTACAGCATGTTTGGGCTTTATCTCTGTTTAGTCAGAGATTTACATTAAGCAGGGCTTAAGATCCATGGCCAAAGAGATAAACTGTGTTACAACAACTGAATGAGACTTGTGGGTCACTCTGACAATCCTCCTCCCTCCAATTCCGTATCATCCCAATTAGTAAAAAGAAATACCTGAGAAGTAATAGGTCATAACCGTTTGGAAATGTATTTTCCAATACAACGCAAAAAAAAGTGTTTTTTTTATTTTTATTATGCACGTTGTCTGCATTGAAAATGCATATTTAAATAATTTCCCAGCCAGAGAACTGTCATGTTTAAGTCATTTTCAAACTGCGTCATTGCTACTTATTATCATTTAAAATGGCTTAGTATTGAAACCCTGAGGTTTTTCTTATAGCCTTAAATTTGTTATAATGAATGGTATTTGGTATGCTCTGAATAAAAAGGTCAAAGCTAGGATAATTATGTCTGCTGTTGATGGCACTTTGGACAGGTTTCATGTGTTTAAGCTTGGTTAATTTTAGTAAAATCAGATTTATACAATACTGCTGCCGACACCAAACAACTGCCAGGACCAGTGGTTTAAATGCCTTTAATACTGGAAATTGGGATACTGCCGATACTAGAAATTAAAATAAGTAACGTATATAAAAAAAATTGAGGGCAGGTAGCTTAATTTCCTTTTCTCAGTATCTTCATGATTATTCCTCTGCATTGTTACACAAATGTATTGTTTTTGTTGATTGTTTATAAGTTATAGGTACTTTTAACTTAAGCATTTTGCTATACTAAACGTGGTGATAATTCTCCTCTAATACTGCAGTCCCATTCAAGCATACATGTCACCATTCTTAAAGGTAAAGTGATCATTCTATAATACCAACTCGCTATAGTTAAGAGTTAATTCTTAATGATAAATTTGTTGTACACTTTGGCTCTGCTGTGATTTACTAATGAAGCGGTTTCTTTTTGTACTCCTTTAATGCAGAAGTGCTATGCCTGGGAATGAGAACGTGCCAAATTTTCGTTAAGCCTACACTTAATTCTCCCAGGTATTTGTCTAACAAACTCAGCAGAAACCCGTCCATAACTTTGTAAAAAATGTTGATGTTGTTCTTGCTAGCTATGCTTAATGTGGCCCTACTGTGTTATTTGTTTTCTACGCATCAAACAATCCTCCACAGAAGACCTGCATACAGTATGATGAAATACAAAACTGCTCTTCATATTTGTTCCCCTGCAAACCTGCAAAGCCAGAAAATGGCACAGTAACTGTAAATGAAATCCTATGAAAAACTCAAACATTCATTATGAAAATCAAGTAAATTTAAAGAAATGCAAAATAAATATTTCAAAAAGGCACCCATGTGATGTCATAACGATGATCATATTTTCACATATACAACTCTTAGCTCTTTCAGTAAAAGTAGACTAAAATAATCAGAAATCAATGTATTAAATATTAACTAAAAAAATACTGTAATGTGTAAGGGTGTATTCCTGACATCCCCAACATTAAAACCCACACACACTGTACATCACTTTACAAAAGAGTGATGCTGAAAATAAATTTTTTTAGCACTGGAAGAAAAATACAGAACATTACAAATTTCTTTTCCTAATTTGAGAACTTTTTATATTTTAGTCCTAATAAATGCTGTGGTATATGTTTTAAAAGAAAGCCCTACTTTTCATTGAAAACAATATAATATTTATGTGGGCGCACTAAATGTAAACAAAGGATATTAGAAAATCTAATGGTCCCGAGCTACGATAGCGACTTTCCTACCGCTAACGGCCACAGGAAAAGCTAATATGGGCTATTATAATTCATGCCGAGCTAGGCTCAGTGACAGAGCTGAGTGTAACGGCCCAGGATTACGACCAGTAGACAGATGTGGGTTTATTTACTAAAGTGGGTGCTGCAGGAGAGTTTTCTCTGCAAGGGCATTATGCATAGTTCAATCAAGGAGACACCTTCCACGAACTTTAGTAAACTTTAGTAAATAAATAAATTGATTCTGCTCTTGCATGTCATTCACACCAATTGTTGGGCAAAACCAAAAATTAATAACAGCTGGGTCAAGCCTTCGCTAGCTTCCCAAGTGGCATTTCTATGTCCTATGAGGCACCTTTGGAGGAAAAATTACTTCATGGCTGCTTCACTCGCACTCACCCACAGGCTCCAAATTTTAGTCCCAGCATGTCAAAGCATTTAGATACATTGAGTCTTACATGCCAGGTCCTGCTGTCAGCACATTCTTATTCTGCCACCAGTTTCCACATGTCCATCTATTCCCTGCAAAACACTGCCCATTTTACAGCAACACAACCACAAATTCCATCTTCCACACAATATATTAGAAACCCGAGCAAGTACACAACACTAACTTAGCTTTGTGATGGTAAGAGTGATAAAATGAATGCAATAGAATGAGGCCTCTGGAGCAAAGCGTGAAGACAATATAGTTCATTTTAAATAAAGAATTTATGGTTTTTTTTAATGCTTAAGAAACATTTTTCATGGCTTTCTTGTTGAAAATGACATTTTGATTTTCCTCAGTGCATCTCTCCAGTTTGCATTGTTTTATGCAGCTGATATGTTTGGATCTTTCACGTGTGGGGGAAAAAGATTTTTAAAAGCATAAATGGAGACTGTAAAATTGTTATATACACAGCATTTTGCTTTACATACTAATTGACTTTAATTCCGTTATTTTAAAATAAGCTGATAAGCTTTGTGCAGCTATAGTTTATTTTTTTACTACACAGAGAGGATGCTAGATAAATAGAACAGCCAACCAACAGAAGTGAGGGAATTGAAACATACATGGGATAGGCATAAATAACTGATTCAATGGGCTGTATGGTTATTTGTACGTGTGTGTGTGTGTGTATATATATATATTATATATATGACTTGGGTAACTCAGTGACGCTGTTGTTGAGGTTAGTAAGAATAAATTCCAAGCTAAATTACAAAAAAATATATATCTTAGTATAGATTATTTGTCTAATTTGTTTGTACATCAAATACAGAAAAGGGAATCCTCATCCAACCCACATATGATAAAAATGGCAAAAAGCGTGGGATACTCAAAAACCCCGGCATGGAAAGAGTTGAAGGAATATGAATATAACATTGACAGATCAATACGTGACACATGTACCCAAATAACTCACCCACGGTGGGGCTACTGAGTAACATACAGTAACTGTTGCACAATGTACTTGCCACATTGCATTAACTGACCTTGTGGTAATGAATGGATACACCACACAGTCGGCAGGGAGTTACATTCACGATTAAGTATCTATGCCATGGGTATAACCCAGGTATATCACCATGAATTAGATTGGGTGACGAAGAGAAAACATATCAGGGGTTAATACATCATGTAAGAATGGGTAGCTAAAAACATGCTTAGTTTGGAGCCTTTGCAGCCAATGTACCTGTAGACCGGTAATGGAATTATTATTATTTATGACTTATATAGCTTCATCATATTCTGCAGCGATATGCAATCGCTAAACAGGACATAACATAACATAATTTGTATAAATATAAGCAGGGTCCTGCTGGAACCAGCTTACAATATAAAAGGATCTAGAGGGAATAACACATTATGCAGCTGGAGTTGTCCCAGTCTATGTCTTTCTTTGGGTTTGTTTACAAACGGATGGAATACCCCAGTCCGCAGTCACCCGGGTGACTTATTTACAGAGAACAGGTGAGTTCTGGTTGTTCAGAACTGTGGCGTTCCCACTGAATGGTGTGGCTGGTGTTCCTTTCGCATTATCTATCAAGAGGTTGGACGTTCCTTCCCCCAATAACTCATCATTAGTGGTTACAAAACTATAGCATATACCTGGACACAGTTATCACAGCAACGGCATACACATAAAGAATTTCCAAACAAACACAAGTATCACAGAGACGTTAATCTGTTTTTCCTAATTCCTCGATATTTCCCATTTTTGACACTAATGTATGCACCTAATGAGAAGTACCTGTCTCAGAAATAGATATATCTTCAAAACGCCAGACTACCGAATCCAGATTGTAACCCACAGGAGCAGAATATCTCACGAACGAGAGGATCTAAAGCAGAATTGCATTTTCTTCCATTGTAAAATGAAAAGTACTTTGCTTTGAAATATAATAAAACAAGACTTGAAATATTACCCTAACAGGAGTGTATTACCGCAAGACAAGAAATAAATTGATTGCCTTGACATATGTGGATGCAGCACTTCTGAGTTATAACAGTAATATCTCCAAGATTTATACTTCGTTGCTAGCAAGAGATATATTTTTCATCCTTGTATGTTATTCTCTATTATTTTAAATCGGAAGTTAATGTTTCCAACCCCACCCAGCAAATGAATGCACTCAAGTATTCCCGAAAGGGATTGAGGCACGAAATATTATTTTTTGCACCTGTCTAAGTTTATTGATTATTTCATACCTATTTTTACCCTCTTTTCTGTTGCCTGCCAGGAACTGCAAATGCATTACAAACTTTTAAGATTATATATATATATGTACAAACGTACATACATACACACACGTATTCTCTACTTTCTTCCAAGTAAATTCATATGCTATTGACATATAAATACAGTTTTTAACCACATGGGTTTTAATACCCCCTGGCATTGCAAGCATTTAGGCAAATAAAATCTTATTTACAGTATAACAATATTTTTGCCTTTTTTAAGTAAAAGTATATGACACAAAGGACAGAATTTCCAACAACCTCATTGCAATGCAGCCAAATCACTCTCCGGGGATCTCATAAGAAGCACATTAGTGAAGCCCAAAGATTAATAAAGGTGGAAAGAAACGGAGTGACCTTGTGATGACCACAATAAATATTCTCCCAAGAAAAATACCGAATGTATTAAGGTGTAATGTGGGATCAGATATGTATGCGGTATATGCTTTTTTGGAAGATTATCAAACTACTACTTTGACTAAGTTAATACTTCTGCGTCTTGTGGAATATGTATTTTTTCCCTGCCAATTTTCTTATGGCTGACAGTGTGGATCAATCATAGACATAAAACTGGAAGAAAAAAGAAAAAGAAAATACAGTGCTGTTATTATAAATATATGTGTGTATATTTTAAGTGTAAAAAGTGTAGTGATTAAAGTGTGTATTAAGCAAAGGAAAAAAAACACCCATTGTATATATTTTATTACATAAATAGACAAACATTAAACAAAAAAAAAATTTAAAATACATATAAAAATAAAAATAACAAGAAAGACATACATACAATAATAAAAAACAATCTAATAAAGAAAAATCTAATAAAACTCACTGTAGAAATAACAAAATACAGGACACTCTTCAGCTGCAGAGTAACGGCGCATAACTGTTATTCCATATTGCTAGTAATAGTACAATTAAAGGAGGAGAAATGTTAGAAAAGGGGGTCCTAACCTAAAACTAGAGGGTCCGAGGCTTAGAGGTAATGTTAGGAAGTTTTAGTTTCTAGAGAGAGGTAGATAAATGGAACAAACTGTAAGAGGCAAATACAGTGAGAGAATTAAAACATGCATGGGATAGGAATATGGCTATTCCGAATCTAAGACAAGACCAAGAACTGATTTTTAGTCAGACTAGATGGGTCGATTGGCTCTTAACTGCTGTCAGATTCTATGTTTAAATGTATGAGGATAGGCTTCAAGGGATTGTGGTTTTGACATTCTGGTTGTCAATTGTAATTTAAACTGTACAGTAGTAAACCAAGAGTGGTTGCTACTATCTCTTAAAGAAGGAGTGTCACCATAATAGCTTTTAGCATTAAACCAAGTAATCTATTAATGCTACATATAGATCTTTTACATCAGATCGATTATTTTGAAGGCATTTGGCTCTAAAGAGAAGTTTAACGCCCTGCATAAAAATTAGCAAGTGGAGCGGCAAGATGCAAAGGCATATGGGACATTCTGCATAATCCTCCCCTCCATGCATTTGCAATAGGGTCCACATGGAAACGTAATGCATTGACATTCATTAAACCGCATACAATGGCTGCAATGACCCTTTAATACTGATCATTTAGAATTTTCACACCCTGCAGCTCACTTGCAAATATTTCAAAATTCAGTATTTCTAGAAATTTTACTCCATTACCATTTAATTTCACAGTATGCAAAGAAGAATGATGTATATGCTGTTGGCACATTCTTATTGACAATGATTGGGAGAGTTCTTGCTATGGCCACTAAATGCCAACCATTTCCTCTCCTTGCCCCACATTCCCAGTTCTACCCTTCCAGACTTCCATATGAAGCAGGGAAGTTATATATTTACCTTTTTCCAGGATATTAAAGTGGATGGGTGTTTTACCCAAAGAGATAATAACATCACAGGAGCAAAATCTGATTGCCAGGCAAAATCAACAGAACAGATCTTTATTCTAAAAAAACATGTTTTACTAATAGAAAGTTTTATTAAAGGGATACTCCAGCCATTATATACACATTAATGCATTTGCTATACAAGTGTCAGCTTTAAACAAACAGTTCTTTTTGCAGGCAAATCCATTAAAAAGGTTTATAAGAATCCCCTGAATGCATTTGCTCCATTTCTGCCAGCTTTTTAATATAGTGCAGGAGATGCATATATCACATTATTCATAATACATAATATGATATGAACAGAACAGATCAAAGTGGAAATGTATTGTTTAGAATATGCTTAGAATATGGGGTTAAAATGGGGTTCTGTATTTTTTTTGGAAACGTCTGTCTTGGAAGCACTGTTTTAGTCTGTAATGGCCATAAAACCAGGGTTATGGGACTAATTGCTTTAGATGGTGGCTGCTTCAGCGCTAGTGCAGTCTTCTAAGTAGAAGTCTGCACTAAGTAATCATCTGATTACACTGAAAATACTCTGGGGTCTATTCAATGAAGGGAGAGATGTCAGCATAGTCTGCAGGAGAGATAGTGTACAGGAGCTCCTTTAACTTCTCTATACATTATTAAAGGCCAACCCCAATGAGCTTCTGCTGCAAGAAGAGCTTAGTCTGGCCCTGTGTAATGCATAGTTAAATCAGAGATTTTATCCAGTGTCTTCACCCAGTAAATTGTGCGCTACACAGGGCCAGCTTAGACCTTCTTGCTGGAAACCATGCCGGTGATGGAATACAACTCTCCTGCCAACTCTCTGTTTAGTGTGTACATCCAACAGTAAGTGGGATTAGCAATAGAGTTGGATAATATTGAATACAAGCTATTTTATTAGTATCACTACATGGTTTTAGTTAAGAGCACTTCAGCACAACCCCGACAACAGCTTTTGCAATAACAAAAAAAAACTTTGAACACAAAACAGGGGCTCTGAAGTAAGTAAAATCCTTATTTCTTCTCTTTTAAAGTAGTAAAAAAAAAAGATTTTAACTACTATCAAAAAATATCCATTTGGGACACCTAAATTTAAAATATGATTTGCTGCAGTAGTAATTAAACACCTTGCAGAATTACCAACAAATTTCTAAATAATACTCGGTTAAATAAATATGTTACTTGTTATATAAATATATGGTTATATAAAAAAATATTGCATATCCAACCCTTACAGAAGAAAAAGTAGGGGCATTGATGAATCGATGAATCTTATTAATACATTAACAATAAAACACTTTTATGAAGCTTACAATAAGTCCAATTGTGAAGCTGGGATGAAATTGCGTAAATAGCTATTCGTCTTACACAAGAATAACTATTTTCACTTTCTCACTATGAAATATTTAAAAGTAAATGGGAAAAAAAGAGACTGCAGAAGTCTGGGGAGATAAATGTTTATGGCTCATGCGTTGTAAGCAACCAAAAAGAAATTTAAAACAATGCATATTTGCATATATTTCAATTATTAATACAGAATGTCTCTTTCAAGCTACCATAATGGCACTCCACAGGGACTGCTAGAAAACTAGGATCCATTTTACAAATGGCAACAAAGAAACTCTATGCTTTAAATCTTACAGTACATCAAAGGTTTTAGGAGTGTTTTCTTGCTTTAGGGTACCTCAATAATTCAATTTGCTTTAATTTTATCATCTGGATCCTAAAGACAGACAAAATCTAACAAACAGAATATATGCTGTTTAAGGCATCATTCTTTGGGCTACCTGTTCGCTGTTCAATTCACACAACAGCGGTAGGGTTAAGAGCTTGGGCATATTAAGCATCTCTGAACAAGTATCCACCAAATTCAGCATATCCAGAATATGATGGCACCATATAAATGATAATAATTGCAGGTAAAATATGGACGGGGAGCAGGCCCTGCCACTGATTGCTCCCTTATCCAGAGAAGGGTAAAACTGGCCTGGAGACCCAAGGAAGCCGGTCTTTACCTGGAGACTCCTTGTCAGACCTGGAATTCCCAGTTATGTGTATAACTTAAGGAATCATAAAAAAAGATTAGATTTGTGTCTTTTATTTGCTCTACGTCTGTTATATTTATTTCCTATTAAAATATATTTTAAAAGACAAAAAGAATAAATGAGCATAGCATAAGATAATGTGAAATCTGTACATATTAACATAACATTACCATGGATGGGAGCTGAATTTCTGACCACCTAGCCTTCTGTGTGGTCTAACAATGCTCAGGGTGATGTACAATAGCTTCTTATGCTCTAGGTCCTGGATGAATCACTTAATTTTAAAGCTATACCCTGATTGAACAGTAGCCTAGAGGCATTTTTCATTTTTTAATACTTTATTTTTATTACTAAGTATATTCTTTCATCTCGGATTTGCCAATAACCCTGTAAATAAATCGCCACCTGCTTGTTGACCAGATACAGAATCACTTTAACACGTATTTTTATTTCGTATCTCACACCAGTATATTAGTTTGTTCTTGGAAGTATGACGTTGTTGCAAAATGTATGGTATTCTAACAATTAGGTTTTGTTAATGTAAGGAAACAGGTTGCAAACGAGAAACAGTCTGCGAAAGACATGATTGCTGATTACAGTAAAGCACTCGGAGGCTCTGTATAATTAAAATGATGAACAGAACCAGCAACATCCAATTCAAAGAGATACTCAATCTAACATTGTAACTAGTTCAGAGATGCTCTGAGCACTTATTTGGCTTGTTTATCCAGATAAAAACAAAGGATAACACATTAATTTACTTTATACTTAATGGGACAGCAGCATATCTTATTGATTAGCTAAGGAATTGCTATAGCAGGCCAGATAGAAATCTGTCAGAGAGGAGGAGGAATGGAGAGGGTACGTTTTTTGTGTAGGACCACAATACGTGTGTAAATTAACCCACTGTCACGACCAGGGTACAGGGTTTGGATCCGCGCTGCAGAACCGGCGCCCTCTGGAGGAGAGAGGACGTACTGCCACCAGGCACGAACACCACCAAGAATAATATAAAGGTGGAACTCAGGAACGAAAAAAAAATAATAATAATAATAATATCGGTATCCGAGGGGTCAGGCAAAAGAGTAGTCGGGGTCACAAGCAAAGGTCAGGGCAGGCAGCGAAACAACGGAGGTCAGGAACAAGCAGGAGTCAAAACCAGAAGGCAAAATCAGGATATAAACGCTAGTGAAAGGCAAAAAGGCACTAACACAGGCAAGGTAGTAGTGCCTAATGAGGGTTTAAATATCCCTCCAACAATGTAGATCCTCCTACCCTCCTAATTAGGGGGAGGAGGAAAAGTTATATCTGTCACTTTAAGAGTGACCTGTAAATTCAAGAATTAAGCCGTTCGCGCATGCGCGAACGGCTTACACGAAGCAGAGGCGCGCGCCCCGTCGCGATCACTAGAACTCGCCGGGGACGCGCGCCTCGAAGGAGGACGGACCCGGCGGCAGCTCACCGCGACGGCGTGAGCAGGGAGCCGACCACGCGGACTGCGTCTCGGCGTTCCTGCCGAACACTCGGCGGACGAGGTAACACCCACATAATGGTCCTTGCATCTTCCTTGGCATTTCTACTCCACAGCAGGGACGTAACTAGAAACCTGGTGCGAAAAATTGCCCCGGGCCCCCTAACTTTAACAGCTGTCTGTGCCATCATTGCCCCCACTGGTCTGTGCCTTCTTTGCCCCTTGCCCCCTTCCAACATACAACATATTTAAACACGCTTACACAAATTACACACACTCACACTCATTAAAACACACTCCATCTTACCCCACTTACACACTCATGCTCACACACATACAAGTGCACATGCATGCTCTCACACACACAAAAGCACACATCCATGCTCACACACACGTGCACATCCATGCTCACACACATGCACATCCATGCTCACACACACATACAAGTGCACATCCATGCCCACACACATGTGTGCACACCCATATAGATATATATACCCAACCTCCCACCCCCGCTCACCTCTCACCACTCCTGCAGCTTTCCCTCTGGCTGCTCGCGCTGTTTCACGTTACCCCCGTTACGCTCCTGTCTCCCCGTGCCATTTTAAAATAGTTTAGAAAGGGCCCTTTCGACCTGGATCGGTGCAGTCAAGGTCGGAAGGGTGCTTTCTAAACTATTTTGAACCAACACAGGGAGCAAGGAAGAAGGGGTCGCAGGGGTCACACTGGGCCCCCTAGAGGCACAGGCTCCGTCGCAACTGCGACCCCTGTAGTTATGCCAGTGCTCCACAGTCATTATGGGTTACATACTCACTTACTTCACTCATCCTTCTCCTTATGTTTGCTTGTAATGCATTGTGTTGTGTTATATGTGTACTTGAATTGTGCTGGCATAATAATCCCTGCCATGTTCCTGTACACAGCTTGTTTGCTATTTGATTATGGACTTTGGTGCTTTGTATATTGCACATTTGAGATGCAATCCTTTTGTAACCAGCATCCCTGCAGTTCAGTTCACAGTTAGCTTGTGCTGTCTTGTTATATTTATTACAAAGATGCCATGTAAACAAACCCTCAGTACACCTCGTCCTTTGCATCTTTACCACCTCTTGTAAAAACATGTGCTGAGAGAGCCATTTTTCTACATTATATACTTTCAGTTTAGGTATAAATTCAGTATCTGGTTATTTTCAAAAGTGCATTGCAGAATATAGAATCGTATAGTGTTGTAAAAGTTTTCTTCATATTTCAAGCACATCTAAAAAGCTGTGGAATATACTGATACACGACATAAAAGTAACAATAAAATGGATCTTAAATCAGTATTTGTACAGTGCGGGCACAGAGGCATCATTACCATAGGTTAAAAGGAGCATCAGCTCAACATCCAACAATCTGCAGGGAACCAAAAATATTTTCCACCTTCCACTGACTCAAGTGGTTTGTTCCATGGGTACTTCCTGTCTGAAGCGTGAGTGAGTGAGTGTCTTACAAGAGACTGCTTGCTTGAGTGATACCAAGTTTTGTGTTCAAATAATATACTTATTGTGCTTGATGATAACGGTCAAGGTAAAGTTCATTTAACTAAAATATTCTGCTTTGATAGAGCAGTAAGGCGAGTTCTGTGCATTATATGCATTCATTATAAACAACACTGTATAAATACAAAAAAAAGACATTTATTGTATATATATATATACACACACATGTATTATATGCATCTCTGTATTATCAACATTTTGTGAAATCTGGTAATAGGGTCTGCTTAAGCATGTATTGTTTGCGAAACAGGAATTATATGTATAGGGACCGAAAACAGATGTTCGTCCATCCAAGGAGCCCCCAGACGTATAGGATCTGCTGCTAACGTTTTGGTACCAGATACCAACGCACACCTTCAGAGATCTAGTGGAATCCATGCTTCGACAGGTCAGGGTTGGCAGCAAAAGGGGGACCTACACAATATTAGGTAAGTGATCATAATGTTATGGCTGATCAGTGTATATACACGATATTTTTGGTGTTTTTTATATTTGTTTCTTTTCCATAAATGCTGTTGAACCACATTGGATATTCCCCTGTTTACATGCAAGTTAAGTATATTAAATACTTGGTGTTCATATGGTGCAATTCTTTAGTGCACCCTACCACTTTGTTGATTACTGCAATCTCTACCTTTGGGACCTTAGCTATGACATGCAGGGCTCCTCACAACTCAACTCTCAGTTAATTAATATATTAGAAGCATGTTAGCACTGTAAAGGGCTGCAGTGAATACACGTTTGGGAAACTGTTACGCATCCATAATAGATCATACTTATAGCCATATTTTATGTGCGGCCTTTTCAGGTTTCAAAAGAAATTGTAGAAGTGCAATTCCCACAAGTAAGCTAATTTGAGTATGTCTTATTGCTAGTAAAGACATTTCGTCAGGAGAGAATACTAAGTATGAAACAAGAGATACTCCTCTAGGGGTTAACCATAGAAATTAGCAGATAATGAAGTCTCTGGGTCCCAATCACTTCCATGATTCTTTATTCCCTTCCACTGACCATGTGGGAAAACTAATGCAGATTCCATTCCTATCTCAATACATACAAAGCACCAAACTGTATTAGCCAGTATGACCAGTTCACATCTATAATTCACATTATAGCTGTGAATGCAGTCTCAAGTATTCGCAAGGAGCAAAGTGTTCCACTGGATATTTTCTGATAAAACAGTCTGCAGGCTGGCATTTCTTTTGGGTGTTTTATGTGACCAGAGCTATTGAGTTGTACAATGTTAGCTATAGAAATCAAATTCATTAAGATTAGAACTTTTCTTCAGGCTAATTCTCTAATAAAATAATATGCCTGAAGGAGAGCTCTATGTAGCCTTGAAAACATACAATAAAAGTATAATTTATTAAAATGCTTATTTATGAGTATTGAAAAATCTGCCAGGATGTCAAAACTTGACTTATCCGATGTCTGTCAACTCTCTCAGACTGCTATATTCTCAAAACCCATGCTGTTGGGAGGCCTTGACTATATTGGGAGGCCTTGATTATATTGTTATTCTGGCTCCCTGGCAACAGTTAAAGTAATGGTTTTAATAAGACAAATAATATTTAATTGTATAAATATTGATTTGAACTGAATAATGAGTCAATAACATCCAAACACTTCTGTTTCTGTGATTTCAAATTGGAACAATGTAATTGCACTCTATGGTCTTAACTCTCTCTTTTTATATATTAAGGATGTACTAATCAGTGCTGTGTATAGCGTGCAGTGCATTCTAAATGAAGCACCCTGCATAGGGATGCAGAGCACACGCAAGGTAACTGAAGGGAAGGAGCCATGCACCCGACCCAGTGTTTCAGTCCTTCTCTCTGACATATGCAGTAAGAAACCAAAGGAAGAGAGAAATAGATCACAGTAATATGAGGTTAAGTCTGTCTTCCCAGAAAATAAACTAATGATATTCAGATATAAATGTGGTAAATCCTCAATCAAGTAAGACTAAAACAAAGCCTGTTCATATTCCAGCAATTTGGTTATACTCAGGGTCAGAATCTCCATAAGGCACACAAGCGATTTAAGTACCACTTAAGGGATCCATTTAAGGGATGGTACGAGAGGAAGAATTGGAGCTTAATTATAGCTCTATCCTGCCTATGTCCTGTCCATATGGCCCATCCCTGCATATCTTCATATTCTTCCTAATTATGCACATGTTCTGTCCATATTCCCCCTGTGCTTGTCTAGAATTATATTTTTATGTTTCTCAGCATGGTGAGCTAGTAGTGCCTTTTGACTAGTTGTGGTCTGAAAGCAGCTAAAATTCTAAAAATCCTGAAAAGTCCTCTAAATCAGGTTTCCCAACTCCAGTCCCCAAGGGATCCAAAGGCCACACCTTTTGAACATCCCAGCTTTAGCACAGGAATCTATTAAAAATCCTTTGTTTTCAGGCAAGCGTTTACAGAAGTCCTGGCCTAAAGGACTAGAGTTGTGTAGAGCTGTGCTTAATTATTTCCCTAGTTCTAGTAATGTGCAAATGTGTCAAATAATACTCTTTGGCAGGTCCATATAGCAAACTGAGGAAATGGGTTAGTCCTTCAGCCAGCAGACGTCAGCTGAATACACACAGCCACATACTGTCAGAGCATAAGAGTGTGGTGCATGGCCACTCATATCCAGTCAGCAGTACCCCGGGTGCTTTTCATCCTCAGCTTGAATCTAGGAGCCAGGATTTTTTCAACAAAGTTTAATTTTCAATGACAAAAATAACCCCCCCCCCTTTAAATATAGGTCCACTTTCCTCTAACCCCTACTTTTTTTGTCAAGACCAACGTTCACACGGTGCAGCCGCGAGGTGAGGTTATAAGACCACCGTGTGCGCACGCCAGCCGCATGGGATTTGTCGAGCCCTGATTAATAATGATAATATTTTTTAAGCTGATAACTATGCATTGGCATGAGAAGAAGCAAAATAAGAGTAAGCCCTCTACTAGTATTGCCCAAGGCAAAAACTATTGGACTAGTAGTCATGGGCAATACTTTCAGTCTTCTACAGTCTAGTCACCTTTGCACAGATCTGCACAAGACTGACCCTTCTATTGTTAGAGACCCAGACAGTAATTCCTAGAAATAATTCTGACAAGGTTTGTTATAGTGATTGTGTACTATATGATCCTGTCACATTTAGCTCCCAAAGTTGTTTCCAAGAAATCAAAGATTTACGCTGCTATGGGAAAATGCTATATTATCCAATTACTGCAAATGGGAAAAAAATGACATTTTGGTTGTGCAGACTACACTAGATTCAAATTCATCATATATTCTACAGTACCAGCATCTAATGTAGCTAGGTCTGAGCTGAGTAAATCCCAAGAGGCAGGTAGTCACAGTCCTAAAATCTTACTAATGGTATATTTTGTGTGATTTACATGGTTCACTAAGGACAAGTCCCTTCCAGTCTGTTTAAAAAAAAAAATGAAGTTTTTATTTTTCTTCCTGCAAAATTCAACATATATATATATATATATCTATATCTATATCATATACACACACCACCTGCTGCTATGTATGTACCACCAGTCAACAGTCTTCAGGATCACACTCTTCAGATAATTAACATTACACAACACACGACAACACACTATGTATATACATACAGAAGCACATATGAAAATCCCATCTTTAAGATCCACATATCACATTGGTCATCTTCCAATATAGATAATATATCACACGCTTCAAAACCGAAATGAAAAGTGATAGAAAGTAGAAGGGTTCTAATGATTTATCCAATTATTTACTAATTACCAATCATAATCAAGTTGCAATTTATTAAGTGGGCAAGACTTCAATCTCACATACCTATATATTGTTTAACATATAACAGCACATAGACAAATGCCAAAAACTTGTATACCGCAAGGACATGTATCTCTAGACAACTTTAACTCACTAACAGGCTACAAACATAATCAAGTATTTTAAGGGTGAGATAACATTTTTTTTGTCAGCTCAGTGGTAAATAAAATTATTCTTCACTGTAGAGAACTCTTCTCCAAGTAGGGTTAATTCCTTTATTCTAAAACCTCTTCTTTTCCCTTACGACACATAAAATCATTTAAGTTCAATAA
>VKOC01000001.1:50525506-50536068 GCA_009364415.1 Spea multiplicata | reverse complement strand
TCAGGCTTAAATGCCCGGGCCTATTTTTTTTCCCAGTCCGGGCCTGCTGGTTTGTGTTTATTGCGGTTATATTGTTTTCCATTAAGGTTCTAATTTGTGATGTCCTGGTGATATAAAAGTTCAATCACCAACAACCATCAGCATTGTTTACTGTATATTTTATTATGTGTTATTTAATTTCGTTCTTTCAAAATAATTGCATCACTTTTTACCACCTTGTATTCAATTTCTTCTAGATCCATAACCCCATGTTGATATGAAGAACAATATGTACAAAATGTCAAAAGATTTAAAAAAGTAAAAAAAGATGTTATTTTCCATGGCGTAAGAGTCTTAACAAACTCAGTATAAAAAGTTAATGGAAATGCATGATTGTCCTTTAAAATGTGTTTTCTTGAAGCTGGCCAGTTAACAGCACAGTGATGAGAATTTCCAGATGTTCCCCCAATCCATGTAATTGTCCAACACTCCAAATAATAACTTCACAAGTCATATGGAACAGACAACTTTGTGTCTTTCAAGGCTATAAAAGGTATAAAATTGCCTAACAAGTGCTCATTTCTGTACAGATCAGAGGAAATTAAAGGGCACCCTCCTCTTTCATGTATAGGTGTTACTTCTGCAATGGGGTAAAGTAGTAAAAAGAAGTAAAAAGACAAACATTTCATTAAAAATATAGAGCAGAATAGAGTAGCACATCAGCTTGGCATGGTGCTCATAGTTCTGGATGGGAGAACACAGATGTTTGAGAATTTGACCTCCCAGATGCAGTGGTGAATACAATAAAAAAAATTATACAAAAGCAGAACAAAAACATAGCTGGGAAAATAAAAATAGTATGACACAGCAGAGATGAAAGAGGGCTAGGAAAACACTAGGCTCACTTTTATGTTCGCTGTATGAACATGAATTTGTCATTGATTAAGTTCCAGATAATGCTGGCCAGGACGCACCATTTATTACCTCCAACTACGTGACTGTCCTCTTCCTGAATATGCAGTTTTATTTTCAATACATAGCCTGATCCTCATTACCAGAAGTATTCAGGGAGTGGTAATAGTAACATCCAAAGGGTTATTTCTCTTTTATTCCCATGCACAAGTTTTCTAAGACATGGGAAATGAAGGCAAACCAAGTTAACATATCTGGGAATTATCAAAATTATTTCACCCTTTAAATAATAACCCTTTAATGGCCCATCACATAGTCTATATAGAAATTCATTACATCGGTCAACCAAATATCTCTATTACCTTGAGATTTCCCAGGTATGGTGATTAACCAAATATATAACATATGTCAAACGTCTGTTATAGAAAATATTTTTAAAAAAATCCAAAAATATTTGGCTGCCTGCATGTCAAGAAGGAGTGTAAATTTTACTGAATTTATTTGCAGGTGGAGGGGGGTGACTGGTGGTACCATAATATCTGATCCCCTGCATGGAAGCAAGGATCAGTTTCTTCACCGTGACAGCCACCTGATCTAACTATAGGACAAATGGCAACCTGTTGGTATAATTTTTTTACTTAGATTTTTGTAGATTTTTTGTATCTTCTATTTTTATGTACTTATTTTTTTGTTTTCTGAGGCTCTGACTTATCAGCAGCACTTACTTTTCATGAATTGCGTTCTTTGAGCACACAATGCATTTTGTGTGATTACACAAGACTTCAGGCACTCGGTAGGTTAATGGCGATCCAGTCTGCCACTGGATAACTTCTATTTTTTTTATTTTTGTTAAGTTTATTTTCACAGAAAAATGGGTAGGCTATGCAGGTCAAATGTTTCTTGTCTGCTTTCAAACATTATACTGTGTTTCTGTGTAAGTAACTTGCTCTATTAATTTTTACACTTATGGATGTTTTAGTCATTGGGCAAGTCATTGCCAGTGTTTTTCCTTTAACTGTGAAAATAAAATTGCAGTTGTTGATCAACCTGACATTCCTTGTGTTAATGCTGTAATATTGGCTTCTGTCTCTGCAGTACTATAGAAAGGACACCACCATGTGAGGACCCTATTGTAATAAAATGTTTACATGCTCCACTAATGGCGTTCTGCTGTTTGCAGCCAGGGAACTGTTAGATCAGTGACCTCAAAGGGAATGAATATTGCTTTCTTTCTTTGCTAACAGTTAATTCTTCTTCTTGCACATGCAAAAACATTGTCATCGCCATCTCTTGAGCGAAGAAGAATGTGTATCGAAGCACTGGAAAATAACAAATTAGACACATTTTCTTCAGTTTTTTGTATAGGTGCCCAACTGAGAACCAGAAAATGAAATCCCTGATGCATAATTCTAGAACATCTGTTCTGCCCCTAATCTCGGTCATGTGAAGAAGATGCAACCATTTGCATTTGTTTTCTTACTCATAGATGAACTTCTGTTCCTCAGAAACAAAATCAATTTAAGACTCAGCGCAGAAACTTTATTTTCTGCCTTTTTACCACTGGTGTGGACTGTGAACCGCATACAGTATAGCCAAAACCCCCAAAACCTTTGCACTTAAATTTTGGTGCATAGTCAGTAATGGCCTCCAATACCCTGTAGTGTAAGAATCGTACATGGAACCTTGTTTAAAAACAAGATATGTAAGTCGTCAGATTGATCCCTTTTGTAAGTATATGTTTGAGAATATTATCAGTATTTTCTTTTTTCTTGTGTCAATAGATAGTAATTATAGGGTGCCTTTCTAGCATGAGTTAAGAGACTCAAATATCCCAAGAACTTTACCATCCAAAGTTTACTAAATGATTACTAAACATCCAAATATGGCAAAGGTTTACTCACTAAACCTTTTATTGCGCCACAAATTTGTTCTGTGGAGGAGATCAGTAAGGTCCAGAGAGCTTATGCCACTTTACATATTTTTCTACATTGCCTCAAAGGTATCAGCTTTGACTAATGGTTCCAACTGGGGCTAATATGGCTATATCTGTTTTCCTGTTGGAAGCCTGAAAAGAGTGCCTTTCCCAATGCTATACTTTACTGTTTAATCAATTAACGTCCAAGGTTTTATAAATGTTCTTCTATTTCAGAATTTATAGAAGCTGCGAAAGTCTAGTGAGATGAGGTTGCACATTTAAAAAAAACCCAGCACATATCTTTAAATTAGAATCTTGGTTATCATAGGGCACTTAAAATACATTTGATATTTATGAGCCTAGATGAAATAGGCTCTACACTATATGAGTACATCATGTATCTATCAGCCTGGATGAAGAAGGCTAAGGCTCTGCACTTTTCCATAGGGTAGTTTATTGATAAGTGTTTTGTTTAAAAAAAAAGTGCACCCTCATCTGTATATCATACTGTATGTGTGTTTTTCAAGGGTTCACATGCCTGAGGTTCTTTCCTTTTTTGCTGCATGTCCAATTTGCTATTATAATTATAAAGAGTGCCCACAATTCACAGAATGCACAGTGCCAACACTTTGTTCCACCATATTGTGGTGAAGTGTGCATGTGTACAACACACAAGCTAGTTTTGAGGTGGAAAACCTGCACTTATTGTCACGTTCTGCCCAGGCTGCGGAGCTGCATATCTGTCCTGCTTTAGTTTCTCTGCTTTGCTTTGATCCATTCCTGGATTTCCTTTTGCTTTGTTCTATTTTCCATTCCTTGCTTCTGCTCCAGCTCTTTGCTTCAGCTCTGCTTCCTTTATTAGGTGTGCCCCACCTGTGTGTTCTGTTTGTCTCAGTCTGCAGTTTGCAGTCTAAGGTATGTCTCAGTGCTATGTGTTTGGTTTCCATGTTTGGTTTGTTTTGTATCTTTGTCAGCAGGGATTAGCGTTAGGACCCACCGTCATTGGAGTACTTTGGCGTAGTGGTGGGCTAAGCATACTATGGCCATATCATGTGACGAAATCTCCAATAGTTATCTTGTAGTCCTAGGCTAGTTTCTGTTTTCATGTTTGTCTGTCTTTTATGTACCTTTGCCCTTCTTCCTTGAATCATCTGAGGATTCCGGTTCCTCTCTCCTCTCCCCATGTCCCAATTAAGATTTCCTATCCTTGCTTAAAGGAAGAAGCGTCCGAGGGTTCCGGCTCCTCACTCCTTCCCCTGTGTTCCTTGCCTTCTTCCCTGTCCTTTGTTGTGCCCTGTACCATGTATGTCTTGTCAGGTTATGTTTATTCCTTGTCTTGTGCCTGTTCATACTTTACGCTATTCATGTCATGTTTCTAGCCACTTCTCGTGTATATCTCATATCATGTTTCTTGCCTGGTCTCCCTTTCCCTTGCTTGTTATGTGTCTGCTACATTAACCCTTTGCTTAGCCTTCATTCTCCCAGCCTGCAGCATCCTGCTCGTGATCCATGGGATATTCTTCATGCCTGCTCCAGGGTGCCTGCAGGATTCGTTTTGTTCTGGACTACATCTGCTGCCATATCAGGGCGCTGGTGTTTGGCTGCACTAACCTAGGTGTTTAACGCCTGGGCGAGTGTGGTCACCCTGCAACCAGGCCCTGCCCCAGACTCCACTGCTGCATCGTGACTAATGCATACTACATCGGGCGCGCTGGGTCCTATCAGTCATCAGCTTGGACCCAGTCCGTGACACATATGTGCCATATAGTCAGGCAATGAACAGGATCTGCATTACTTGGAAGAGAGACAAGAGGAACGAATAGAAAAAGTATGGGAGAGGGTTAGGTGAGTGAAAAGAAGACAATAAAGAAAGAAATAGATAGAATACAGAAAATTGTGAGGGGGGAGGCTAAACTCACATGCACACTAACTCTAACACACAAATGCTCATACTAACAAAACCCCACACCCAGTCTCTGACACTGACACATGCACTGAGACACTGACTCTCATGCATACACCCAGACCAACACATACACACTCACGTTTAACACACACACTCACACACAGGCAGACACACACTGCCAGACGCTGACACTGATATGATACTCATACTCAGATACTAACACACACCAGGGAACTGAAACTAACACAAACTGACCAGACACTCACACTAACACACACAAGTTTGTCACTGAGAGCAGAGCCTTAAAATATACACGTTTTTTCCTAACCTTACTGGGCTTAACACTACTGTGCAATGACCAGAATGGTAGAAATAAATAGAATTTAGATACCCAATCCATTTTTGTTGCACAGCAAGGTGTTTGTAAATCACTTTGGTAAACTTTAATACCTACAGCTTAATAGTGGGCATCTTGGTGTCATGACCACATACTGTAATGACCAGAAGATGTTGCTAAAATATGGCAATCATACAAAATGGTTGCAAGGGTTAAGTAGTAATGGATTGTCAATCTATGTTCATTATGCTTCTTAGGTCACATTCAAGACTGCTAAAAGATTTTTGTTGTTGCATTATCAGTAACCAATGACACAGTGTGCTTGATCCCCATGTGGTTCTCCTATCACTGAAGCATACATGACCAATAGTATTGGGCCATTTTGTTGGTTTCTAAAACCAGTTTGTAGTCTTTCTACCAAAATATAACTTGGTACCAGACTAAATGCAGTCCGTAAAAAACATACACTTCTACATTAAGACTTAGGATTTTATTCATGAACAATGAGTGTGTAGATGAGTAACATCGAATAGTTATAATGATTATTATGTAATATTGGTGATATATATATATTGTATCATTGTAACATTATTAACTTCCTTGTCAATGCAGTATTGTACCTTACATTTGTTTTCTTATTCTTTCACAACAATACTATAGAGATGGGAGAAAGAAGAAATATTATTATTGAAACTTTTTTATTGAATTCTATAATAGTAGATGGTAGTTTATTACACAAGCCAGAAATGTATGAATGATGTCTCCCATGCGTCCACTGCGCTAGTGCTAATGAACATACAGTGATTTATTTCAGCTGAAAGAAGGGTCCTAATTAATTTGCCTGCTCCAGTCTTCTGCCCAGAGAACGTGCTGCTTCTGTCCCTTGCCATTTTCGAGCCCTTGTTTAGCCAATGATCCATACACAACAAACTAGAGAAAAAAGACACAGGCTGTAGCAAAGAGTTCAATGCATATATCCCATGTACGTGAATGGAAAATAAAAAGCTCTAGCTAACCACTATAAACAAGAAACACAGATAGAATGTGTTTTCAATGACACACGTGTGATATATATATTTTTTATTATTCAGTAGTATTTTTCCCCAAGGAAATGAACATTGCCTGTAATTGCAAACGTCATCATTTTTTGAGGCATATAAATTAATTCCTTGATTTTCTTTGCGAACAATATAACTATGATTTAGATTAAAATAAACTAGTAAGTTCAAAATATAATAACATATAATAAAATATTCATACAAATATAATTGTGTCTTTTTTAATTCATTTTTTTTTTAATCTTTAGGGAGAGGGGATTTAACAGATGTGGGTGGGCACTTTGTAGGCAAGTCTGATTCACTGCACATTTTTTTCAATATCTAACTAAAGAACAGAGTCCAACATACGGACATGTCCCTATTTGTGACATAGTAGCAAGCAGCCACATTAGGTTGCCTGCACTACGCTTTCTTCTTTGCAATTTGATTTGTTTTAAGATGAGAGATCTGACATAGGGACCCCAGCGACAATTTCTACAGACCAAGATCAAGAACCATTTTTATGATAGCGTGGTGCATCATGAAGGACATAAGGAGTTACAAAGATTGAAAAACTTTAGACGAGCAGTTCCACTTTTTTTGGTAGAATATTAACTATCACTTGCTCTTAACAGGCTATATAAACAGGGTAGAGAGTATAACGTTGCATGGGTAGAAAGGGCATTGAGGTAGCTCAGAACTGATCCAACCACAATTGAAGTACTTAATAAACAGCCTGGCTGTTAAGTGTAATTTAGTGCAATATACACATTTTAGAACAGTTGATTGCAGATATTATTGAGAACTACTCAAACATTCTTCACAATTTAAACTTTATTTATACCAGTATTTTTTTTAAACTATTTTTTTATGTGGATCATTTGCTTAAAACAAAAATAAGCTGATCTTTCCAGACAGTCTATTTCAGGGATGTCTGTCGTTCACATGAAATGAGTCAGTGCCATCATTAGTACTTTGTCATCCTGTTCAGAATGGAAACAACCATTTGTGTGAAAATAATAATTCTGTTACATATAACAATGTTTGTACCGTAGTGTGATTTACATCAGTTTTACAGTCAAGAAAACTTTTTTTATTGTTGATATCTAGTTTGTAGTCTGAACATGATTTTTTTCCCGGGTAATATTTTCTTCTTGTTATAGCAAGTTATGTGTGTTGATCATTAGTTTTGCATAATAAAATGTGTTTACAATACAGATTTATTGGAAATGATGTGACAGGATTATTCTGTGAATATTATGGCTGGCAAAAAAAATGTAGGTGTTTGTATCTTATATATGGATTTTTAAAATTCCTGATAATTGCCCTATGTATTTAGTAGACTATATGAAAGGACATGCTGTCTATATCTACATCTACATCTGTATATTGTGTAATGTGGAATATGAATTGATTAAAATAATGTTAGGTCAATTATAATATTCCCATACAACAAAGCAGTAGATCAGCACACACCAAGCAAACTATTTAAGAGCACCTATCTGAGGTATATATATTTGGGATTCCATCACACTAAATCAAAGTACCCACATTTTGGCGAGTGATACCTAAATTTACATGGTTATATCGCTTTCCAAGGAGCTGAATCAGTGGGGATGCATTGCATTTTATCCCACAAAGACTCTTCTGCAATTTAAAGCCCTATATATACGACACCGTTAAAGAGGTACTGTTGTCCAGAAAGGGTGATCAACCATAAGGTCTGGTCAAAACCTGCAATAATCATGCAGATAGCTTTCCCCACTTTATACACATAGAGGTTTTAATCCTCACGTATTGGTTATTTGTATCAGTGAACATCATTATACAGGTTTGCAGTGCTGCAGTAAGCAAGTATATTCTATATCTATATGACACTGAGGAAGTTCCATACAGGACTAACTGCCTGGTGAATTGCATACCTCCTAACTAATCAATTTATGTAGGAAAGTCTAATTTTTAGGGGTCTACCCCAAAATTGTTGATCCCAAAACTATTTTAAAACAGAACCTAGGCATGATGGGAGTGTGATTGCTGTGAGCAATCAAACTCCTAACATGCCAAGTCAACCAGTACATGCTGAAACCTGGCTAGCTTCCCCCCTTGTGTATTGATGTGCCATGCCCCTCCACTTACACACTCATTCCTTCATACTCATTCATTCACAGATTCATTCCCTCAATCACGCATACTCATTCAAACACCCCCCCACCCCCTTACCTGCACTGCAGCTCTCTTGATGCCGCTCACAGACTTCTGCAGGGGCCACGGCCTCCCTTTGGGTTGTTCGCATTCAGTGCGAGCAACTTCTCTTGCACAAAGGAAGCAGGAATGGAACAGAGTCATGTGATGTCACCTACATTCACATGACTCTGTTGGGTTCCGCTTCCTCTGTGCAGTACAAAAGACCCTCCCACAGCTAAGCAGCAGGGCCCTTGTAAACCCGGTTGCCCTGGCTGCCGATCTCACGCAGGCCGCACCTCGAGGGCCCGGCGGGACGCATTTGGCCCGCGGGCCGCATGTTGGATGCCCCTGCAATATTTTTTAGACATATCTTTCATTTAAGAGATGAATATTTATTTCTTTATTAAATAGTTTCTGCCAGAGGGTTCTAACAGAAATAGTAACTTGACTTTAACAGTGTCGCCAGATATGTGATTTCAGCTTGATGTGCCAAAGAAGCAATTTTAAACTTCTTTTCATCTAATAAAGTAGATCACTTTTATGAGTGGTGTATGCTATTGTAATGAGAGCAGATAAATTGCTGTACCCAATTGCAATTTTGCAATGGTTCTATCAAATGAGAATTATATAATGTATTGTTTTTCAAAATAATAAAGAAGAACTTACTAAGGGAGAGCTCAAATTTACATTTGTACTCGAAAGGTACTATTCCTGCTTCTCTGGGCAATTTTATTATTACAATTATTTCATTATATTTATAGAGTGCCAGCAGATCCCGTAGTGCAAATACAAAAGAGGAAAATTCAAAATTGCTAAAATTAAACGGACCATATACTAAATTAACAACATTGCCACGTGTAAATACATGCTTCTATAGGAGCAGAACAGCTTTTTTTTAGAATTTAGGTTTTTAGTATAGATTGCATGCATCTCTCAGGTGTTTTTAGTGAGCATTTAAAATTAGAATAAGTAGGGGGCAGAATGAGATATGGAATTCCTGGTACAACAAAGGTAAATTTCTGGAGATGCAATTTGGAACAAGTGATAATAGTTTTTGAGCCCTGGGGCACAGCAACAGATAGGGAAGAGGACTGAAGTTGCTAAAGATACCTATCAGAGATATATGATTTTAGCCAGGAGAGAACTAGGTCACAGATGGCATAAGAAAGTTAAGTTTATACTACATACGTTTGCACTATGTGGTTTCCTATTAAGGTGGAAGAGTTGTGCTGCCTTCTTAAATATCTGCTTGAATTAATACATTTTGTGGTTCAGGACTCATCTCCCATTACACTTCAGTAGCCTGCCCACTTCTGTATCATCTATATACTCAGAATGGATGTTGAATCTTTATCTTTATCATCTCTGATATTTTTATATAATGTGGGTGCTTAGCAGTGGCTAAGGCAAACAGTTTAGTAATATGCACTAAAAAGGTTTGCAATGGAAGATTGTGATTAGCCTTATAAAAAGCTCGGCATCATTTGGAACCTGCAGTTCATTCATTGGCACCAATTTATAAAAAAGATGTAATTGAATGTGAAATAGTACCAACGGCTACAAAATTAGCTAGGGAAATGGGGAGTTTCAGTTATGAAGAGCTTTGAGCTAAAATTGATTTATGTACTCTAAAAAAGAGAAACCTAAGAGGCAATCTCATGACAATGTACGTATATATTCATGGTCTACAAGAGGTTCTTCTGTGGGAAATCTTTACACTTCAGAATGAGCTGATAACAAGAGGCCAACTGTTAAGAGCCCATCTTAAACAAAGCAGGATGTTGTACACAGTAAGTGTTGTAAAAGTCTAGAATGTACTCAGGGGCGTACCTAGAGTATTTGGCACCTGGGGCGGATCCTGTATGTGGCACCCCCCCCTCCCCACATACACTTTAAAACTGCATAGCTTCTACCGTTATATACCGGCGCAGACACTGAAGGTGGTACAGCATTACTGTTATCATTATATACATTGACGGTGGTACAGCATAACACTTATCACTATATACTGAGGCACACATTGACAGTGGTACAGAGTAATCCCTATCACTATACACTGAGCCAGGCATTGACAATAGTGCAGCATAACTCCTATCACTATATACTAAGCCAAACATTGATGTGGTGTAGGCCTACCACTTCATTGTCTGGCTTAGGGATGCCCTGAAACGAATTCTGGACTGAAACCGAAAATGCAGCATTTACCTGGCCGAAACCAAATATGACCCCCCCACACCATAAAAAAAATCTAACACATTTATATTTAAAGTAAGTAACACATCAAAATAGGAC
>VKOC01000001.1:50436431-50525406 GCA_009364415.1 Spea multiplicata | reverse complement strand
CTGCTGGCAGCATCAATACACATGGGGGGCAGCTAGCCAGGTTTCCGCATGTACTGGCTGACTTGGCATGATAGGAGTGTGATTGCTAACAGCAATTACAGTCCCATCATGCATAGGTTCCAGCACTTACACATCCATCCAGGAAATGCTGGAACCTAGGCATTATGGGACTGTGATTGCTGTTAGCAATCACACTCCTATCATGCCAAGTCAGCCAATACACGCTGGTACAGGGTGGCTGTAAGTGATGTGCAGACCCCATACTGCTGGCAGCATCACTACACAAGGGGGGCAGCTGGCCAGGTTTCAGCATGTACTGGCTGACTTGGCATGATAGGAGTGTGATTGCTAACAGCAATCACAGTCCCATCATGCCTAGGTTCTAGCACTTACACATCCATGCTATTCATACACTCATTCATTCATATAATCATTAATTCACAGATTCATTCCCTCAATCACACACACTCATTCAAACACCCTCCCCACCCCCTTACCTGCACTGCAGCTCCTCGATGCCGCTCACAGACTTCAGCAGGGGGCGCGGCCTCCCTCTGCCTTCTCTGCTAAAGCACAGAGGAAGTAGGATGTCACGTGAACTCTGCTTCCTCTGTGCAGTCCAGAAGACCCTCCCACAAGTAAGTAGCAGGGCTTGAGGTGCAGCTCGCCTAAGATCAGTTGCCCTGGCTGCCGATCTTACGCGGGCCGCACCTCTCGTCCCTGCCTTATTTAAAAAAAAAACAAAAAAACGGAAAAAAGATTTCAGGCGGCCCCTTTGCTTGGGCCCCCCTGCCGCCGGGGCCCGGTCGCAGTCGCGACCCCTGCGACCCCGGTAGTTCCGCCACTGGTGTCAGAACTAAGGAATTTCCTTCTGTCTCTCTCTATCTCTCGCTCTCTCTCTCCTACGTCTAGGTACTTCATAGTACTGTGCGCTACACTGTTAGGTACTGTTATTATTAAAACATATGCATTAGTTACTTAATGTAAATTTCCGAAAACAGACACCGTATACTAAAAATTATTTACTTACCACTTTTTAGTAGGTGCTTGATTTTAGTGACTCTCCTTCTCTACAAAAATATGTAAGTCAACAAAAATACCACAAACTGTGGGGCATATAACTATTAACATTAAATGCTCTATTAATATAAAGTATAGCATTTCAACTGCATCAAAAGATCTAGACTTTGCATTTATTGTGTTTTCCTGAAGTATCACATCGCCACTCAATAAATTCTAGACAAATTTAATATTGGAGATACACACCTATAACATGTTTTTTATTATTTAACCCCTCATTCAGCTTGTCTGATTAATATATAAGTACATTTAGTGTAGTCTCTCTATAATGATTGTTATGTGCCAATATGCCCCAGTACCGGCTAGCATATAAACTACCCGTGTGGAGAGTCCCAGAGAATTTATTACAAAGTATGTAGCTGACCTTGAACTCCTTTGCTCCAGGAAGAAAAACCGTGATTGACCATATATTCATTCTGTCTGTTTTCCGTTACAATACTTCAGACAAGAAAAATAGCTATATACAAAATCAATTGCTATTTCCACCCACTGAGCCACATTCTCACCTTACCGCAAAATCTAATCAAAGGATTTGCCCTTTGTGACCCCACAAGGAGGGAGTGGTAGAGGGACAGCCATAGCCGATTGTCAAGGGCACATTGTGGTTCTGAAGAATAAAATGTAGATTTGATAAACCTCTTTAGCAAAGATGCTTGACCCTCCTTAGAATTGTAAATGAGTCATTATCTTACAAGTCTTAATTGAGACAGTGACAGAATAAAGACAAATTAGAAGAAAGTAGACAAACACCAGCACTTAGAACTGGTGTATTTTTAATGCTAGGATATAATTGGTTTGCAAATGTTAGTTTTAACCCCTTTCCTTCAATGAGTTGATAAAAAAGGCAATATATTTTCAAAAAATATTTCTTAAAAAAATCAGGAAAGACTAAATTATCAGTATCAGTGGTGTACTGGGGGGACAGTGCCACTCATCAGGGTGCCACACCTGGCTCCTGGAAAATCTCTCTTTATCAATGTCTCCCTACCTTCTCTGCTAACCACTGCTGTGTCCTTTTCTCTTTTCTGCTTATATTTCTGTCCTCGATCTTCCTCTGGTTCTTCCCGGTATCAGCTCTGTTGACCAGGCCCTGCCGAAGTACTTCCGCAAAAGGGCTACGTAGACAGCCTCCCCCTGTTCCTCTTACCAGGGGCAGGGTGTGTGTGGAGGCTTCACCTATTTGAGGAACAGCTTTTTTGGGCCTGGTCAGCAGAGCTGATACAGGCGAGAACTTTACCATGAAAGAAGACAGAAGAAGAGGCAAGAGAAGAAGAGGAGCTGCGGGAAAAGGCACGGATACACGGAAGCAGTCAGCAGAGTGTGAGCGGATAAGTGAGTGTGAGAGGTAAGAGAGTGAGTAAGAGTGTGTTAGCAATCACACTCCTATCATGCCAAGTCAGCCAGTACATGCTGGTACAGGGTGGCTGTAAGTGATGTGCAGACCCCATACTGCTGGCAGCATCAATACATAAGGGGGGCAGCTAGCTAGGTTTCAGCATGTACTGGTTGACTTGGCATGATAGGAGTGTGATTGCCAACAGCAATCACAGTCCCATCATGCCTAGGTTCCAGCACTTACACATCCATGCTATCACACACACACACACTCATTCATTCATATACTCATTCATTCACAGATTCATTCCCTCAATCATGCATATTCAAACACCCTCCCCACCCCCTTACCTGCACTGCAGCTCCTTGATGCCACTCACAGACTTCAGCAGGGGGCGCGGCCTCCCTCTGCGTTCTCTGGTACTGCACAGAGGAAGCAGTACTAGAGCAGAGTCATGTGATGTCACGTGAACTCTGCTGGGTTCCGCTTCCTCTGTGCTGTACAAGAGACCCCCCACAGGTAAGTAGCAGGGCTCTTGTTGTAGCAGGGCTCGAGGTGCGTAAGATCGGTTGCCCTGGCTGCCAATCTTACGCGGGCCGCACCTCGAGGTCTCGCGGGCTGCATTTGGACGCCCCTGTGCTAGGACCTGGGCATGATTGCTGTTAGCAATCACACTCCTTCATGCCAAGTCAGCTATTACATGCTGGAATCTGGGTATGCCTGGGCATGATAGGAGTGGGATTGCTGTTAACAATCATATATATATATATATATATATATATATACATATATAAATATTGTTATTAAATTTTTTGTCCAATTTTGGTGTGTTACTTTAAATAAAAGTGTGAGGTTTTTTTATGGCGGGGGGTCCTTTTTGGTTTCGGCCAAGTAAATGCTGAATTTTCAGTTTCGGTCCAGAATTTTCATTTCGGTGCATCCCTACTACTAAGCCAGACACTGAAGTGGTAGCCCTACACCACATCAATGTTTGGCTTAGTGTATAGTGATAGGGGTTATGCTGCACTATTGTCAATGCCTGGCTCAATGTTTGGTGATAGGGATTACGCTGTACCACCGTCAGTATCTGCCTCAGTATATAGTGATAGGTGTTATGCTGTACCACCGTCAATGTCTGCCTCAGTATATGGTGATAGGTGTTATGCTGTACCACTGTCAATGTCTGCCTCAGTATATAGTGATAGGTGTTATGCTGTACCCCATCAATGTCTGCCTTAGTATATAATAACAGTTATGCTCTAACACCGTCAATTTCTGCCTCAGTATATAGTGGTAGGTGTTATTCTGTACCATGGCTATGATACTTCATTGTCCTTTTTAGGATAATAGTTACAGCTCTCTGATGCAGAAGCATTCCCCCATCTCTCTACAACGCTGATAAAACTTAAAGTGAATTACCTCTCAAGGTAACATACCCAAATGTGATTCAGGGCAGCACAATGCGGTGTGACACCTGACTACCCTTTCTGTAAAGTAGATTTTTTTCACATTAACCCTCAGTCTCTAAGTTTAAACAAGTTCAAACACTCTTCTTAAAATGCTTACCTCTTTGACTTTATTAAACATCTTAACATACTTAAAAGGTATCTTTCTAAATGATTAATGTAATTTCGAAGCCATGGTCTCCAGAACTGGCTATACCACTCTGAGGTGTCACTGGTCAGGTATAAGGCACCTTTAACAAAATGCCTCCTGAGTTGCTCTGAGGACTTCGTAGGTGCAATTCCAGATATGTCAACAGAGACATTAAGAACGATTTTCCACTAGATCTTTAAAAATTAATAAGTCTTTCTTACATGACCGAATCAAATTCCAGACATGCTCATGGTTGCACTAGCAATACATATGCACTAATCAGCAATTCTGCATCCTTTATTGGTTCATTACTTAGAACTTGCTCATGCTTTAGTAAGAGTCAGGAGTGACCCAGACTATGTTCCAAATAAGTTTTATGTCGCACCATTATATCTATGTTTTATGAGTGAAGCAAAACAATTGGGGGAAAAGTGGTAAAGTAGGTCATTAAGTATTGAAAGTATCTGAATACACAATGACACTCTGATGTCCTTTTTGTATAGTAGAATTATAATTAATGAGGCTGCATCAAAGGGCATACATCCCTTAAGATATGCTTTTGAAGGTATTTGCACAATACCAGTATTCATTCATTCTCTCTCTCTCTCTCTCTCTCAATATGGTAACGTGTTATCCTCTCTTAGGGTTTGTGGATATCAATACTAGAGCCCAAAGACAGACTTAGATTATGCATATTTTAATAGCAAAAAAGACAAAGATTACACAGTGCCACAATTACATAAAACAAGACATACAAAAGAAAAATAAAACAGCAAACAGTTCTTAAAAACAACAGGACTTAAACACAGGACCCTCACTCACGAGTTTCTCCAATAAGTAGGCCTGTGGGAACTCCTTAAGTCCGGATGGTTTCTTATGATGTTGTTTCCGATCAGAGTATATCATGGAGTTCTGCTTTGAGGTCGCTGCATTGTACCTAAATCAGACTCTTTTGCAAGAAAATGTCCCTCTGACCACATGTTTAATTATATGACACCTTTTCCAAGAATTGGTTCCCATCGTTGATGTGCCAATAAGTTATGGTGGGGTAAAGGTGATCTTACCTTCACTTAAGATAGGAATGGAATTCCTATAACTCAGGGTCCTTATCTGTTAGGCCATGAATCACCACAGGGGTCCTGGGAAGATGACACCTCTTGCCAGAATAGATACAGAGGGCATGCACAAAGAAACACATTTAAATCAACCTCAGATTAACTCATGGAATGCTAATACAAAGGAACAAACCACCTCTGCTAGATTACCCCTCCATGCATCCACTACATTATATGAGTTAATCATGACACCAGGTATCTAAGTTATTAAGAAAATAGATATTTCAACCACACAGCAGGTATTTTTCAATATTTTTTGGAAAATATTAAAACGCATTAGAAACAACCCAACAATGTGAATAACAGCAGAAGTATGAATAATGTAAATAACAAGAAATAGAGATATAGAAATTAAAATGTATGTCTGTAAACATGCCAAAGCTTCTAACTATGAAAGTGCAAGGTGGTCATTTTTAATCAGGATAACGAGTCAAACTATTTCTGCTCTTGGAGAAAACACAACTCGATTATTTAAGATTGCAGATTGATGCCGTATTCATTTTCTGTAAAGTACTTTTGTGGGAAAGACTTCTGCAGGAAGAAGTAGAGGTCAGTTTGTTTATTCCAGCTTGTTTTTTTATCATTGAATTGTTTCAGGATATGAGTGAAATATTAACCAAGAAAAATAATGCATCACTCAAGCTTACAAGGGTGTATGCCTTGAGATGGAACGTTAACTCTAGCGTTTCATGACCTTTTAGACAAACAAGGGACATTACTCTTCTGAATGCCTAGGGGCTTAATCATGATATGCGTATTATAATTCCTATAAAAACACGCTAATCTCCAGGAATAATGCTGTAGATAAAATCTACCCTTTAAAGTATATATAAACATTTGAAAATAATTATAGCTTTGACGCTAATTTCTTGATAAGAAATGTTAAGGAGAACCATATTGTTTTTTGGATCCAATGTTTAACTAGAAGCAGATGCTAAAATTTAAGAAAAAAAAAGTCTGGATATATTTTGTTTTGTATTCATGAGTGATTTACCATTAAAGTCAAATAATTATGAGGGACAAAAAAATACTAATTAATTATTAATAATTATTAATATAATTATTACAATTATTGCATGTGATTACAATTATAAATATTACATGTGAGAGAGTATCTGTTGACTACTGTGTTAAGCCATAAGCATGTGAAAGATTATCTGTTGAATACTGTGTTAAGCCATAAGCATGGGACCCAAGAAAACGATTTGGTATCATGGCGCAGAAGCAAAAAAAAATGTCCTTCAAGGACTAATGTCATTATTTAATATCAGAATATAAAGATAACATTAAACCAGCTAAGTATATTTTAACAAAATATAACCTCTAATATGCATATACTATATATAAATAGCAAGCAATATGCTGCTCAAATGTAAAAAATCTAGACTCACCAGACAATAGGCCGCTTTACACTAGAATTGCCTTTTATTCAATGTTTTTAAAATATATTTTTGTAATATTCTTTCACCTTAAGGCTGTCTCCCATTTAGGAAATGCTATTTATACATATTGGAGCTTGTTGGTAATTTTTTTTTTTTTATAAAACACTTCCCTCTCATTATGTTTCCATTTAGTACTACACAAGGAGGAGCAGCGTTCCCAGGTATGTATATCTGTACCATCTTTGATAACAGGTTGCACTGTGACCTGAAACGTTGGTTGGTTTCTGTACCCTGGAATAAATTGATTTTGAAGTTTGAAAAAGTCCTGTGAGTGGAGTGCTCCATACATTTTCTATGGATTGTGTGTATATATATGTATATATATATATTATATATATATATTATCCCCTTAATGACAAAGCCCGTATGCCTCAAAATGCATTGTTTTCAATGGGTTTAGGGACCGCCCATTGTCCTTGAGGGGTTAAAAATAAATATATATATATATATAATAATGTAATGTTTAATACATATGATTTTTTTTCTATATTATATGTGTCCTAGTACCCTGGAGTATTACTAGGTGCAGCCACTGCCAAACTAATCCATATTAACCCCTTAACTCTCAACTATGCAGAGGCCAGGATCTCCTGTAGGTGCCAGCCAGGGTATATACAGTTTCTGGCATGTCAAGCCCAAGGCAAAAAAAAGTTATACATTAGTATATGTGTACTGTTCCTAAATGAACAATGGCAATATATCTGAGGATAAAAATAAAAATTATAGGGTTATTCAGGGATTATCTTCCATTACACAGAGTAATGGAGGGGTAACATAGAACGAAAAACACAATTTAAATACATAATACATCCTTGGGTTTTTCTAGAGAAAGCAATGTCTACTCGCCCTGCTGACATTGTGCTATTACTCCTAATACTTCTAGCCAGTCAACAGGAGTCTGGGATTCATAAAAATGTCCAGCATAATGTAACATTCAATCATAACAGCCACTATTCAATAATAACTAATGTCATAAACATGGAAGCTGAGAGCCCTGGATGAGAGTCATGGTGGTTGTTGTCTAACATAAAAAGGGGGCTTTTTGCTGTTAGTATAAAATTATAGCTTTCTGGCTGATGGTTGTATCAGTTGTACCCCAACATAGCTTGTGAATTGCTCTGTTACTTAACAAACACATTTGGTTTTTAAGCATGACAAATTATATCAACAAGTAACACTAGAAAAAAAACCACACAAAAGAAATAAAGCTCTTGCTTGTGTTAATTCTAGTTATCTAAGTCAGCAGCGGCCTCTCCCAGCCCGATTTTAAATGTGAAATTGTGGATTTCGTGGTGTTCTAATGATTGTTTTCAGTTTGCATACCAAAAACACAATTTAAAGCAGGTGCTGTAAAATGATTCACAACAAAGGTGACTTTTAAACTACTGCTTTGTATTACTGTTATTTTTCATGGCTTCAAACAGTGACAACAATACCCCAAATCATCTAGACACTCTATAACTCCAAGGTTATTTTCCATTTATTTTGCTTTAAAGCTCATAAGAAAAAAAAAGTGTAATCTGAATCAACCACAAAGGAAAGTGATTCTTCTTAGTGCAGTTGACTCTAGTTTATTGGTCATCAGGTTCAAAGGCAGAACATGAACAGAGACAGGTAAACTAACTTCCAACAGCATTTATTTAATAGCTTAAAGCGCTACCTTTTTACAATGCATTGAAGATAAATATGAATAAATATATGAATACAATAGTAATATTTACTATTATTTATTTATTTAATTTGTTGTACAATAATCAATGCTTGTACTATTTATCGATTAGCTGTTTATTGCTGAAATCCTCATTTGCTTTTCTGATGTTCTTTGTGTATTTGTTTATTATTTATCCTTTAAAGTAATTCCACATTTATTGGAATGTGTATTTAGAGGTCTTATGCGGTGTGTTCCTTTGCCTAAGATTGGGTGGATGTAGTGTGAAACGCGTTAGGCAATTTGTCTCTTACTTCTCCTCCTCTGCTATGCAGTGAAAATATTAGATTTAATTATAGTTCATTAAATTATTTTTGACAGATGGAATATTTCAGTCGTTTTGTGTCCATAGAATATTACTTCCTTTTGAAGCACAAAATGCAGAACATACTTTATTATTTTACTTTTTAACAATATTATTATTTATTGTTTTATATAGAGCCATCATTTTCTGTAAGGGCTGTACAATGGGTAAGCAGGACATAGAGTATCTCACAAAAGTGAGTACACTCACATTTTTGAAAATATTTTATTATATCTTTTCATGTGACAACACTGAAGAGATGATACTCTGCTATAATGTAAAGTAGTGAGTGTACAGCCCGTATAGCAGTGTAAATTTGCTGTCCCCTCAAAAGAACTCAACAGCCATTAATGTCTAAACCTTGACAACAAAAGTGAGTAAACCCCTAAGTGGAAATGTCCAAATTGGGACCAAAGTGTCAATATTTTGTGTGGCCACCATTATTTTCCAGTCTTTAACCCTCTTGGGCATGGCGTTCATCAGAGCTTCACAGGTTGCCACTAGAGTCCTCTTTCACTCCTCTATGATGACATCACGGAGCTAGTGGATGGTAGGGACCTTGCATTCCCCCACCTTCCGTTTGAGGATGCCCTACAGATGCTCAATAGGGTTTAGGTCTGGAGACATGCTTGGCCAGTCCATCACCTTTACCCTCGGCTTCATTAGCAAGGCGGCGGTCGTCTTGGAGGTGTGTTTTGGGTCATTATCATGTTGGAATACTGCCCTGCGGCCCAATCTCCAAAGGGAGGGGATCATGTGCTGCTTCAGTATGTCACAGTACATGTTGGCCTTCATGATTCCCTCAATGAACTGTAGCTCCCCAGTGCCAGCAGCACTCATGCAGGCCTAGACCATGACACTCCCACCACCATGCTTGACTGTAGGCAAGACACACTTGTCTTTGTACTCCTTGCCTGGTTGCCTCCACACATGCTTGACACCATCTGAACCAAATACTTTTATCTTGGTCTCATCGGACCACAGGACATGGTTCTAGTAATCCATGTCCTTAGTCTGCTTGTCTTCAGTTTACTAAAGTTTATTGTTATACCAACACCAGTGAAATAGATGTCTCACACATTGCACATTTACCCACAACGCTTACTCTAATATTAGAAAGTGCAATGGATAGAGACAAGTTCTTTAACTTTTTAAAAATAATATCTTATAGTATGAAAGAAGGGTTAAATGAGTGGATCAATTGGCCAAAGGCATACATTGAGGGATATTAGTTAAAGCTTTATACGAATCTAGAAGATGTTCTCAAAGAAGGAGGTTAGAGTAAAGAACAAACAGTGAACCATATATTTCAGTTCATGGGTTTAATTATGCCCCTGTTTCTTAGTAATTTTTTTGAATGACTGTTTTCTAACTTCATCTGACACAACACTAACTAGGCCTTTGTTTGCCCTCAGGGCTGCAAATGTGCATCAACACCACTAAAGCAACCCATGATATTTCTAATTAGATATCCTATTGATAGCTAAGGGGGACAACGTCACAGTTTGATTTCAATGTATCTCAGAGAAAAGAAATGTGTTTGAAAAGGGCATCAATTTGCATATATCTAAATATGTTAAGGTATACAGGGCATGCTCTTGTTCACAGCAAAAAGGCTGCCAGAAGAGCTTGAGTCAGATGGGGCCGACTCCGAAGAAGAGTTCTAGAAATATTTAAATATTGTTTTAAAGTTAAGAGAACAGCCTGGAGCTGACTTCTTGTCCGCAGTTTCTTTAAAATGGTAATCATCACTTCAGAACCTGATATAAAAATCAAGATATTGAACTAATCTACATTTCCCAAATTGATCTTAACACTCACCTACTGTACTCTTTCTGTGCTCTTAAGTCAGCCTTTTAATCAACTAGAGAGGGGTCACAGTAGGTATATACCTTTCTTCTGGAGTAGTGCACTCTATAAATATAAAGTGGTTATTCCAAGAAGGAAGTTTTAATAAGTGTAAGAGCTCCGTTTAATCAAATTATTATTTTGTATAGCAAGTATTTAATATGTTACTAAATATGAGCACTGCATTTTTTTGCTAGCATACATGTGATTTACTGTTGCTTCTGTGACTTAATTACTAATGCATCTTGGTCTCAGTAGAGGTAAAATACCTGTGTTGACCCCTTTATCCAAACATTAAAACTGCATTTCTGTCTCTAAATGGCTGAAACTTGATATATGAAACAAGATATAATATTGTAACATTAACTTTTCTTACCCTATTGGCCATTAAATGAACCCTTAAACAGTGTTTTTACTGTGCATATATCTCTCTTCAAATGCCACAGAATTATTAGATGTCTCCAAATAACCTCTTTGAAATGTGTCGCCCACTATCCCTGCACACAAGAGTTTCTATCTACAGCTACAAAGTATTATTTTTAAATCAAATGTAGGCCATTTCTATTTCAGATATGAGAAGGATTAGAGGATTGTGCAGATAAATAAAACATACTTTCTGAGTTTCACTCTGGCAAGAGTTCTTTTTTGGGAGATGTGCTTTGATTAGTATTCCAAAAGCCTTTACTTTTTTTAGCTGTTGTCTTAAAAGAGTGGTATCCTCAAATGCCCTAGTAGACTTTTCCCAGAACTAAACCCACAAGACTACCTTTTCCAGAAACACATCTGACAATTAATTCACTCTGTAAAGCAAGGTCTATCGTCATTAACTGTTCCAATGGTATATGTCTGGCATCTACAAAATACATGTATATACTGTATTTGCTGTTATATGATGACCCTAATTATAAGACCAACCCCCAAACCTTGCATCATGATAAAACCAATAACAAAAGACCTGAATATAAAACAACCCTACAGTCATTCACTGTCTCTCACGCTCTCTGTCGATGTCTCTCTCCCTTCTCCACCAATCGCTTCTCTACCTCCTTTTCTGCAGCTCCGCCTTTTTTTTCTTGCCTGATTTTGTTCTTTTTGTCCACTTTTCCCTGGTATCAAGGTACTTCTGCACAAAGGTAGAGTCTCCACACACACACACACTCTCCCTGACTGGAGGAACGGGGGGCGTCCCCATGGTGAGCATTGCAGATGGATTCATGGGGAAAGAGAAGTGTTTCTGCACATCTCTTTCTTGTGAATCCATCTGCAATATTCTGGCATCTTGGAGTTCTTCTGCAAAAGGGTGGAGTCGTGGCTGATAGTAGCTGTCAGAAACAGGAACGGAGCGCAGGTTTGATAAGCAAGGTTCTAATGAGCAACCAATAATAAGCATACAGTCCCAACAAAAGGAAAACGGCAGTGTAGTTAATTATCCAAGGACAGAGGCAGGCAGCGTGGTCAAAACAGTTCTAAGGTCAAAGGCAAGCAGCGTAGGTTCATAAAAAGGTCACAGTTCCAGTATAAAGGGCAAAGGCAAGTAGAGGAATCCAATAGGGGAGCCAAGGGCCGCGTGCGGCGAAATCGAAGCCGGGGATATGGCCTTCCCCGTGGATGAGCGATCGCGCCACGAGGGAGCCAGCGCGAGGTAGGTGGCCGTCCCTGGTCCTGACAGTAGCTTATTTCTATTATAAGACAGACATGAGTAACTAAATAAGTGGGTAACGCATTACATTTTTGCATTGTTTTCAAATAGAAGAGCTCAGTAATGGCTTTAAGCTAAAGTAACGGCAAACGAGTTGAAAACAGTTTGAAACACTTTGCGGTAATTCCAACAAATAAAATAAACTAAGAACTGATGCTGAAAAAGACTTTTCTTCTATTTGGCTATTAAAGCTAGGTAATTGAGAATTTCATTTGTAATGGATGTTTGGTAGAAGAAATAGTTGGCCCCTCTTTTAAGGTTCAAGATGCGCTGCTGTTCACGGACCGTGCAATATTTTGCCCAAAAAATGATTATCTAAGATAAAAAAATGTACTTAATAAACTAGAAAGCTACACCGTTTACAGTATTACAGTATGTTTAAATTTTGCAAGGAGCATAAACTTAGATCAGGGTCAGACTTTTAAGTTTGATAAGGTTATAGTCATGAACGATTGTATGTTAGTTTTTCTAGAGCTGCAGCTGAAAAGGCAGTCAAGATGAACATTCTTCATACTCTCACTCGGGGTTGTTTGGTACCCATAAGTAAAACAGTTTATACCCTAAATGTTGTTTACAAAGAGATTTTTTTAAAATGTAAGAATTACAATTGTGATCACTGTAGGCTTTATCATATAGTTGAGCTGCCATTTACTACAGCACATGCAAAGGCAGCATACTTAAGTATGTTTCTGGGGGTGGAAAATTATTTTGTAACACCAATAAAAAAAAAGCATGAACCATTGTGCGTATCATAAAATGCATTGGTGCAAGTGGAATACAATATGTATTTTGCTTAAATAGGGGCTAGATTGGTTCCACAGCATGTTTTGTTTTTTTCTACTGCAAACAAACCTTAGTGATAAGCTTCTTTCCATCCATGCAGTTTTGCCTCATTTTTAGTGGATCAGCAGGAACATCAATACTAAATGTAGGACACAGGGGGATGCCTCAATGTTCGCTCTCTAGCATTATACGCTTTCCTGTGTATAGCTTATTGTTAAAAATCAAAAATGCGCAGATTAGATGTTGCTGCAGCTTCGTTTAATTAAATGCATTAAATAAGAGAATCATTAAAAAACATTCAAAGTGCTTGACAGTGTAAATACCCACTGCATTTCAAAATGGCATATCAACCGATTTGTAAATATGAGATAAGTTCAAAATAAATAATTGAGGACAATACTGCGCGTAGCTCCATAAATTCTATTATGGCTTGAATTGACATTTAAAACCAGCTGCCTGGTTACTGGTTAGACATTTACTATGATTGGAAAGGACAAGCAGTTTCCTTGATAGTAACAGGAAGAGATCAGTGAAAATTAGTTGGGGGCTTATTACAAATAGATCCTAATTTAGCATAAGGGTATACAGACCCAGATGGCTAATATCTCCTTTTCTAAAACAAATGGATTAGGCTACATTAGTATGCCGTACAGAATAGACCAGTCTCGTACAGTTATAGTATAAGAAATCAGTTATTTCCCTGTTGAATAAACCATTCCAACTTACTGATCGTTAAACTTTATATGAGAGTTTTGGGAAGATTTTAAATGAGATCAGGCAAAAAGGTTTTTGCTTTAGTGTGTGTTTATTACTATACTGAAATTGTGATGATTTTCAGCAATATCACACGTACTAGGAAGACCAGGGGCGTACCTAGAGTATTTGGCACCTGGGGTGGATCCTGTATGTGGCACCCCCCCCCCCCAACATACACTTTAAAACTGCATAGCTTCTACCGTTATATACCGGCGCAGACACTGAAGGTGGTACAGCATTACTGTTATCATTATATACAGAGGCAGACATTGACGGTGGTACAGCATAACACCTATCACTATATAGTTTCTAAATTATTTTCAACCGGAACGGGGAGACAGGAGCATATCATGACCCTGTGGTAAAACAGAGGCTGCTCGAGCAGCCGGACAGAAAGCTGGTGAGAAGTAAGCAGGGGTGGGAGGGAGGTGGGATGTATGTATATGCGTTTGTGAGCATTGTCATGATTAACTCATATGATGTAGTGGGTGCATGGAAAGGTAATCCAGCAGAGGTGGTTCGATTCTTTGTATAAGCATTCAATGGCTTAACCTGATGTTGATTTTAATCAGTTTCTTTGTACATGCCCTCTGTATCTGTTCTGGCTAGAAGTATCATCTTCACAGGATAAGGATCCTGAGCTATAGGAATTCCATTCCTAGCTTAAGTGGAGGGCTTTTCCATCACCTTTACCCCACCATAACTTACTGGCAGAACAAAGATGTAACCAATTCTTGTATAGGTGTCATATAATTGGTCGTGTGGCCAGAGGGGTTTTTTCTTTCCAAAAGAGTCTGATTTGGGGCAAAACAAGGACCTAAGGCGTTTCCACGGGCCTGCTTATTGAAGAAACTCGTGAGTGAGAGTCCTGTGCTTAAGTCTCATTGTTTTTAAGAACTGTTTGCCTGTTTTTCTTTTTCTTTTGTATGTCTGGTTGTTTGCAATTGTGTCACTGTGTAACATTTGTCTTTTTGTTATTAAAATATCAGTAATCCAACTCTAGCTTTGGACTATTGATATCCACAAACCCTAATAGAGGATAACATGTTACCAAATTGTTATTACCTAAATTCTAGAGGATATATTTATATCATGCTGTTTGCCCAGGGTGGGTTGATCGTGCGTGGTGGCAGACTCCCTTGGGGGGACACAGGCAGGATTTGGGGGTTAATTAATGCTGCGTAGATATGGTAGGCTAGATGGGCAAGGGACCAGGGAGATAAGTAAACAAAGACGAAGACGAACACAAAGATTCTACGTGTTGTGTGTCTCCGTATACGCTTTGCCGCCGCCATGTTCATATGTTCAGTATTCGGGCTGAACAACGAAAATGCACCCTTTGTGTTAGTTTTCATGGTCGCCCTAATACGAATGCACAAGTCTAGTAAAATACTAAAAACTACATGCGAACAATACAAATAAATGAGAATTAATTATTTGATCTCAACACTTTTGAGAAGAATAGAAGTAAAACAGTATTGTATTTCTTGATTGTATTCTCAACATTTTGCTTCTTTAAGGACCCATAGGTCTAGCAAAATAGATATATCTCTGTATCTCAGACAGGTAATAGAGCATTCAGTATCATATGATCCAATTATATTCTTGGTTGAGGAGATAAGAGTGCAGAGGCAAGCTGTGTGTACATTACAACACCTACATAAGAAGGATAACAAGATAACTTTGCAACTGCAGACAGAAAAATAACCCTTATCATTTCTGAAACAGATAAACATCCAGAGATGGGAATTGAGAGAATCAATCCATTTTTGCTCTGTTGTCCATGGATTCTGAGCTCATAAAATGAGTTATATTAAAATACAAAATAAATAGCTATTGCTTAAACACGCTTTGGTAACGTTACAAAAAAGGCTTACATGACTAATAACCTGAGGGGTCCTTAATTTGATGCAACGCACCTAATAGGTCTTAGATTCAGTTTTCCATAAATTTCATATAATTGTATCAGATGCTAGACATGGAAAATAATATGTATATGTTTGTAATGATCTCATTATCTGCATTGTAGTTTTGCAATTATTATTAATTTGCAATAAATTGAACTAACACAGCTTAACGGACATTGAGATAAATGAAATCCTTGGCAATTTCATATCTCCCCTGGTGGGAACGAGAAAGGAAGGTAAAAACCTATTTTGCAATGGTGTTCAATGAGGATATGATAGAAGGCACATAGCTGTTATAACATTAATTAGTGTTAGTGCATCAGAAAAGGACAGAGCTGCTTGAAAAAGGCTTCTAATCTACTGTCACAAAACATGCTATTACAGAAAGTATGCCAGCCAAGAAAACCTGTAGTGTCACCATGAACTTATTATTTTCTACATCTACAATAAAAGACTTACATTTGAAAGAACATCATTTTTTAAATAAATGTTAGGCAAGGGACCTAACATAAGGCACGCCAGTGCATGAGGTCTTCATTCCCCTGATCCCAGGGGGTCATCTAATTATATATTTTAATATTGGTTTATTAATATACAGTATGTCACTGCTAGATGTCTACATGTGATACACAGCACAGATACAATGATATTGACTTTTTGGCCCCTGAGTCATTATCTTTTGAAAAGTCTGTAGCATATAGCTGGATGGGCCACTGTGGGTTTGAGCCCAATTCTTGGGGTAATTTTCCTTCCAGTATTTGAATGCCCATCAGTGATGGGCGAGTCCCACTCAGGGCCTAGCTTAGCTGACTCACTCATACGTACTGTGGCAAGAATGAGGTTTCTAAATATCAACTTTCATGGCAGGTTAAGGGTTATTGTGTAGCTCAGGAAGTAAATGCACAGGCCTTACATGGCAATTCATATGTTGTAACCATTCAACCCCGGCTGCCGCTCATCTGAGGGGTGCCACCATGCCGGCACGCCTTTAGAATCGATGTGCGCGGCAACTGTGGCTGTGCGCCGGGACTTGATGTCAAATCCCGGCGCACAACAATGAAGCCACGCCCACTGTCTTCCGCGCTCAGTGCACCGGAAGGACAGGAAGAAGAAGAAGTAGAAGAAGAAGAAGAAGAAGAGGAGGAGGAGGAAAAGTGAGAGTGAAAGAAGAAAAGGTAGGACAAGATTCAGGGAGAGTGGATTAGTAAGTGTGTGAGAGTGATGGGTGTTATGCTGGATGTAAGTGTGTGAGAGTGATGGGTGTTGTGCTGAATGTAAGTGTGTTAGAGTGATGGGTGTTATGCGGTAGTTTATGCTGAATGTTTGTGAATGAGGGTTTCAGATAGCATGGATGTGTAAGTGTTGGGGGATAGCTTGGCATAGGGAGTCCGTAATCACATTCCTTTCATGCCCAGATTCCAGCATGTAGTGGCTGCCTAGGCATGATAGGAGTGTGATTGCTGTTATAAATTATTTTTTGGTCCAACTTGGTGTGTTAACACTTTTATTGGACAGAATAATTCAATGACAGTATTAATATATATATAATTGCAAACAGCAATCACACTCCTATCATGCCTAGGCAGCCAGCACATGCTAGAACCTGGGCATGATAGGATTGTGATTGTTGTTATATATATGTGTTAATTTTCATTTCAGTGGATCCCTACTATATACTATGCCAGTCACTAAAATGGTAAGCCTACACCACATCAATGTTTGGCTTAGTATATAGTGATAGGGGTTGTCATACTCTAGGTACGCCCCTGCATCATGCGGCTGTCAGACCCAACGGCCATGCCTCAGCTCCTCTTCCCACGTCTTAAAAGGGGTGGGATAAAGAGCTGAGGCATGCAGTGCGTGCACGCCGGCCACTTTAATTTCATTAGGCGCTGGCAGAGTGACTGCCGCACGGCGGCCGCTTTCAATGTCGCTCGCAGCCGCTTTGATGGTGCAATGGGCCAGTTGACTAGACTTGCCCCCCAGGCCTTAGGCTGCCAGCCCTCCCCTGTTCTACAGCCCTAAAAGTCGCAGTTAAGTTGTACAGAAACCGCAGATAGCATGTTTATGAATTAAAAAAACGTTTCTAAATGCAGTCACATAAAAAGTCTTGGTGAAGTCTTACCCGATAACTTCTACAACAATTAGAAATGATGGGTGGTAATAAATTGTGAGCATTACACATATAGATGTTTTAGCATTTTATCTTGATAACACCCAAGGCCTACATGTATAGATGCTGGATATATTTTCACCATTCAACATACCATGGGCAATCAGGCCTGGGCTAGAAATGTAACATGGGGCCTTACATATAGGTCATTTGGTCCTAAAGTGCCAGCATTGCCTCGCTAATACGCCATGTATGCTGTTTCTCGCTTTCTATTAGTTTGGTATTTCCTGATGTTTGTTTGACTGACGAATGACTATTTGCTATTCCCCCCCCTTAACAGGTTTATCACTTCTGTAGGCATTTTTATTACCAAGAGCTGTGGGAGGTTTTGCTATACTGCAAAAACACGAGCTACAAATTCCATAGAGCGTATGTACATTTTCCAAAGCACGTCGGGATGTGTTAAACTTCAAATATCAATAGTTGTATCACGTCCAACCAATCTGTCTGTCTCCATATGTCCTTTTAAGGCTTGTTGTAAAACACGGAGCGTGACTTCCCTTAATTACCCAAACATGAAATATTTTTCTGTGAAGAAGAAAAAAAATCTGATCTATGTTTCTTTGTGGTTTTTCAAGATCTTTTCCAAACACAACACTGTGTGATATACATTATTTGTCTGAGCATGGCGGTCTGTAATGTTTTCACTTGGGGCCCAGGATATGTCATTAGGAGAAGTCTGATCTATGTATTGTTGGGTTTTAGACTTAAATGCGCTATATTTTGTTCCTGCAGTTAGCCAAAAACGAATATGTTTTTACTCCTTTTTTTATGAGACTGAAAGCCATAAATGAGCAATGGAGGCAAAATGGCGAGCATGGAAGTAAAATAAGTTCTATCTAAGCACTTATATTCTTATATTACAGAAGTGTGAGAATTTAAAAGCTAAATTTGACACTGTACCTCCACTTCTTTGATGGCCAGACATTTACGTATTTAAGTATCAGGCTGGCCTAGGCTTAGCTCCGTCTTTCACCTCATCCACTCTTATCCTCCACATCTCTACTCCTTATCCTTCACCTTAAACAGGGTGCAGCTTCAACAGAGCCCCATTTCCTAGCTGTATTGAACCCACTACCAATCTTGGTGGAGTAGATATCTTTCTCCTGCTCCCCATGCATTGACAGCCATATGGGGAGCTTCGGATTATCATGATAAAGCATATCTATCTCCATGTACCAGTTGAGGTAAAAAGCTGTTCTTTTATCTGCAACAGAAGGGCACCAATTATTACCTGACAGCCCCCAATGGAAAATAGTTGTAAAAAGGTAATTTCAGTGGGCAAATGTCTAAATTGGCATGTGATACATCGGGAGCTATTTGCAGTTATAATGGGGGACACAATACTTTTCAGAGCATTGTAATCTTCCCATAGATTGCCCCTGTTCACCTTTCCCACCAACCCCCCCAACTATGACCCCTTTTCTAGGTCTCCCTCACATCTACCTTGCTTTGTTCTAGTGATCAGTTTGAGGAAGCTCAAGTATGGCGCCACCATAAATGCAGATTAAACAGCTGCATTGGTCCCCAGGGGCCTACGGTGCCCCTTAGGAGAAAAATAGGACAGACCTGGAGGTGGTGAAAAGTGGCGACTATATCAGTCAGAAAGTCAGAATGAAGCACTTTCTGTCCCATGCAACATTCTGCCAAAACAATTGTGTTTTTGCCGCCATTTGCATTATTATCTTCCCCCTTTGTCCCCGCAAGCATCTGGATTCCTGCATCTTTTTTTGCCTACTAGAGATAGAGACAAAAGTAAGTTGACTATTGTGAAGTCTTTCCCATGACGTTGAGTTTCTTTTTCGTTGGCCAACTCATCTTTGGCTCAACGTTTCAGTAAGAACTTAGGATATATTTTCCATTCTTTAAAGAAACTCACCAGCCAACACAGAAACAGACCTGTTTTGGAAGAGTTTGGCTTACGAATTAAGAGAAAACATGTTGTGGGAAATGTTTTATAATAAGCAAGACAGAAAGTCAAACACATACCAGATGCTGAGGCTTGTCTGGATAGCTTTGGCTATGCTTTCAAGAAAGTAGATTGGAGCATAGTTGGTTAGAAACAATTTGGAATTCTGGAGATAATGGAAACACGCATTAGCAGAACCTCAGATATGGTTGTTCCTATGTAAAACTATGCATACCACAAAAAGTCACCGTCATATCCTTTACATCCCATTTTCAACACTGTATACCATGTTTTCACAATAGTTTTGTTTCACAGACCCTTGCCTCGTTATTTATGAATCTCTGTATTGTTGATATGCAGTTTCTTTAGTTTCTTTGGTTTGCATCTGACTTTATGAAAGAAGTTTAAGCCTCTAATTCAATCCAGGTTTTACCAGTTAATATGTCCAGTCAGCCTTCCGTTTTGCTCAACAGTTTGTAATGTGGTGGTGGGGGGTGTAGTAAAGGAGGTTCATCTGTAGTGGTGTAAATATGTGCAAGGAGATCTTTGCCTCGGCATGTCAGATGAGTGAGATCAGTGTCAAACAAGATCCTCTAGACCTCCTTCTGAAACCCACATACACAGCAATGCATTCTGGCCAAAGCAGACTAGTTCAGCAAATCCAGGGGCTTAGCAGCCCCCCAGCAGATTTTCCCGAGGGCTAGACAGGTCTGCGTTCCTCCTTATTTTCAGAGATGGCCATTTACAATGATGGAAACAGACACGTAGGTTGAGTCTGAGTACACATACAAGGTGCTGGCTGGGTGAGCTCGGGAGGAGTAAGTTCCACTATTTAAAGCCAACAGTCAGTAGGTAAAACAACCTTTTCAGACGCCATTGAAAATGTCTGGGTAGTGCTTGTCATGTGTATCACATTTTCCATGGGTTCAACTACAGACAGTAGAATTATTCCATAAGGAATTGTGCATGTGTTGCCAATGGGAATTTAGTTCCAATGCCTTTTAAGTTGTGGGCAAACCTAAGAAATGAGGAATGAAGAGAAGGGAAACAAAATAGGTGGTGAACTGGATGGCATGGACAGTGTAAGGGAAAAGTGAGGGAAGGGAAAAGTGAGGGAAGGGAAAAGTGAGGAAACGGAAAGACCTTTACCCTGTCTTTGTTTTACCTCTTCGGAAAAACATCTGCAAAGGCTCCAGGAACTGACGTTAAGATGTTTCATTCATAGGACGTCATGGTCCAATGATGAAGATATAGTGTTGGTTCCATTAACCCGAGACGTTGTTACGAACCCCTTAATATAAGATTTAGATTTTATGGGGTTTTACTGTCCCTTTAACATAAGGATTATTTAATGTAAGAAATACTGACCTTTAGAACATATTCATGATTCTGCTCACTATAAGACATGATTCATTTGCTATTTTTTGCCTGTAATTGTGAGGACAGGAGTTTGGATTAGGCTATAATTTTGTTGCTATTTTCGCTGGACATTCAGTTAAAGAATTGTCATTTAATGCAGGGGTCAGACCGCAGAATATTTCTCGATCTCCAGAGAACAATTTCGTAAGCTTTTATCCCTGGCTTTCCTTCTTACTCTTTATAACCCAATGCTGTTATCCCTTAACTGTATAATTAATTCCGCTCACTTTCTATGCTAAGGAACGGCAAATGGTAACTGCGAGAAGGTTATATATAAATACAGTCTATGTAATCATGTACTACAAAGTACCATTTACCCTACTGGTCATGGTAAAAAACACGCTGTCGATAATTTGGGATATGTTCTTGGGCAGCAATGTAAGTTTTTTACTGAAGTTAATGAAGACGAATGTTCTCTTCCTCAAAAAAACTTATATATGTTATATTTTTAACCCAATTACCATACAAAAAAAGTGTCATGTTTTTTTTCTGCTTCAATGGCAATGCACTCATTGAACCAATCGGTGTCAATTGCTGGTGTCACATGACTACAAGCTAGAATTAATCTAACACAACTTTTAAAAATGTAATATGGTTTATAGACTGGGGTCGAGTACTCACTGGTCATAGGGGTAAGGGCCCTAGTGATACTTTGTTGTTTTAATGTATATATTTAACAAAATTAGGTGGAACAGCAGTTCTAACCAAGAAATGTATATTATGGATGACCTGTAGTTTTACATCACTGGAAGTTAAGTTACTGCCTGGATGCTTTTGAGATTGCTGACATAACAACAATTAAAAGAAACTGCTACGACAATCAAGTCAACTTAATTTCAAGGGGTCACCCTCCTCTGACCACATTAAGTATCCACCATGAAGGTTCTCTTGGGTTCTTAGATCCTTAGGAGTCTCAACAGGGTTCTATCCAGAGGGACAGAGGTTATTAAATTGAACCCATAATGATGTGTACAAATAAACATCACTGGGATTGACGTTTCCAGAAGCTTTAGAATCCAGGGGACTATTGAAAGTTAGTATAAAGTTAGTATATCTATAGTGTTATTTGTTTCTAAGACACAAGCCCATGCTTATCTAAATATTTCAATTACAGATTTATTAACTCATGTTCATTTCTTTTTTAGGTTTCCTCTCCCATAATGAAGGGCTTGCTCCCCCTGTGCCTATGTGTGATCCTCTGTAATGCCCTGCCATTTGAGCAGAAGGGCTTCTGGGACTTCTCCATGGACGATGGACTTAATATGATGCAAGATGAGGGTTCAGGGATTTTCCCTACACCTGCAGTAGTTCCTCCAGATCACGACATGCCATCTATGGATTTATGCCCTTTTGGCTGTCACTGCCACTTGCGTGTGGTGCAGTGTTCTGATTTGGGTGAGTTAATTTTGGTGTGAAATTCGCCAGATAGACCTGAAGTATAATATGCCTGAAGAACAGACCTAGATAGTCTCGAAATCTTACAATCCATTATACGTCAGTTAGCCAAAAAAGGTATCATCGATAACAAGTAAACTTTAGAAAAATAGAATTTGAATGTAAAGACTTAGACCTTGATCAGTCGTTGGTCTTGTCTCACAAGTTCTCACAAGTACTGTCTCGAGATGATGGCATCCCTTTAAATTTTTGGCCATCATTTCAGTTTGACAAAGATAAATTCTATTGCCATATGTCCATTATCAGAGCTTAACTACACTAAAATATTCCATGCGAGTCACGGAAGACAGCTGTCCAGATCCAACAACATAAAACATCTTTTGCCTGGATGTATTGATTTCCATCATTCAACTAAAACCTTTGGAAATCGGCGAGTATGCCTGGGGTCCCATTAGTGAAAGTATCTCGGCTCACTGGTAAATGGGAAACACACAATGATTTACGGCTCCGGAATGTTTATGATAGTTATGAGTGGCTGGCGAAAGGTTGGAATGTTAAAATGCTCTGGTTTAAAAAAAAAAATCCTTTCCTGTCTCACAATCCCCTTGGCAATCAGATAACAAAATGTTTGCACCATCCGGAGCAGGAATTGCCTGCCGTATCTGCAATAGAAGCCGTCTTACGCATTAATATTCATGACAGTTCTAGATTCCTGACCAATAATTGGATGGATCGCAGACCTAGCTAGGAGAATGGTTTTTGTTATGAGATACATTCTTTTTTTCCCCAAAGTCAAGCCATAACAACTTTGTAGATCACGTTTCAGACAGGGAGCATGATGTTCCAAGTATTTTGAGGCCCATCACTTCTGCTTGCCCTCCCATCCGTGTGAGTTTGATGGGTTGCGAAGGGCATATCTCCCTTATCTTGACCCCCGCACTTAAAGTCATCAGCACCACTGGCAGTAACGAGGGGGCCCTGGCACTTTATGGCTAGTGGCCGCCTGCTGATGTAAGTGTGACTGACAGATGGATATTGTGGCCGCACGCTCTGTTTTTTAGCATGCAGAGGCAGTTCGGGTGAGTGTGGGGTACAGATGGGAATTTGCCCAGTGTGCCAGATGGCCAGTCTGGGTCTGACTAGCAGCGCTCTTACTAGCAGGGGACAAGAGAATAAAGCTCTGTGTCCAGAGGGGCCCAGCTCTCCCCTGTATCCTGCTATACCAGCTCTACTTATAAAGTGATTATACAGATTGCAGTACACTTTCCTAGTACTGTTACATGATCAAACCCTTCCCCCAAAATAACCCTTTCATGTAAATGTCTGTCTAATTCATAATTTTGTTCCAGGAACAGTTGTCATGTGACACAAAAGAATACACTGATAGGCCATTACCTCTGAAACGGAAAAGGTTTTTTTTTTATGTAATTATTTTTTTATGATTATTTTATGCACAAAAATCCCAGTTCCCAAATCAAATGATCTACAGCATGGAAAGAAAAATCAGACAAAATTTCTAGATGTCATTTATTTTGCATAGTTAAGTTTAATAGAACAGTTAATCCGTCTGAACCGTCTGCAGCATTGATGATCTGTTTCAGGGAATAGCCCACTGCGAGAATGCAGAGAGTTTACGAGTCGTGAGATCTGACTGTCTCTTTAAGGTTACCACCAGTAAACTATGACAGCTCCACATGCAGAATAGGTTCTCTGTGGATCGCCATGCTGGCAGTCACTGACGAATCACTTCCTATGATCTGTTTATAAGATCAGCGAAGGGTCAGAGGACTTCCTCTGAGTGTGATTCTTCCTGTGGGATTTGCCAATAGGCAGACCATCAACCATCTGCAAACTTGTCCAGGACACACACAAGCTGTCATAATATTCATTTTTTATGTAGTTCCACATATGACCACAAGAGGCATCGTTTCCCCCACTAATGAATCCTTTTTACGCTCTCCATTCTCTATGGACGTTGTCCAATTTACAGTGTATGTGTGGCTGTTGTGGCTGTTCTTGAGAAAGAATATGTCGGATGTCTACATACCAATAGACTTTTGGACCAAAGAATTACGAGGCCATTTACCTTTTGCTCTCTCATGTCAGTCATCTAAGGTTTATTTACAGAGCCTTAGGTCAATAAGAGAGAACCAAGTGTGGGTTATACTCCCTCTGGACAGATGGTAGAAGAACTGTTGTATCCTTCAAGGATAACAACCTGTTCCCGTATTTCAATATAATAAAATTCTCATATGGATACGGGTTTGGACTTGGTCAATCCGCATCCTTCTTTTGGGAAACAAAATGTTTCTAAGAACTTGATACGGATCAGCCAAACAATATCAAATTTTTCTACTACAAATTTATCAACAGCCTATAGGCGTTGTGCTTAAATTGAACAAAATGTATTATTGTCATGTTGATTATGTGGAAGTTTTGTCATGACAGTAAAATTTGCAATGTTTTTTAATTACAGCAGTTGTGGGTGCTCCAAAATACTCATTTTCATTTAGTTTTTGTTTTTAAAAATATTGTATTTTTTTCTGTTATAAAACAATTCTAGTTTTTATGTACGTATTTACAATATAATACTTTTAGACAGCCGTGTTGGATACGTGTCCCAGCTGTGAACACCCTGACTAATCTAATAGCCGTCTTATAAAATACTAAGTCTCATTCAAACTGAATAAATGAAAATCTATGGAGAAAAAGGCTTCATTATCATTACCATAAACTCTCAGCTCAGTGTGGTATCTCAGCAGGGTATATCACCCAAATACTACTACCTACAATGGTGACCTAAAGGAAAGTGATGCCAAACTTCAACAACCAACTACCCAGGCTGTGCCTTTTTAAGACATCATGTATCACGAAAGCAAGTGGAAGGTACAAGGAGGTCTATGCGTTGAATCTCAGTGAATGTGTAGAAGTTGGTCTTGAGGATGCTATTTCACACATATACTGAAGCCTTGAAGCTGTTACATTACAATTATTTATGTCAGACTACCATCACCATGGAGGCTATTGAAAAAATTGGCATTGCATCACTTACCTCCTTCACATGGCCATACTGTGGATATATATATACATATATATATATATTCTTTGTCAAGAGATTGACACAGCCCTGGCTATAATAACCTCATCTGGAGCCTCTGGACCCAGTGGATTAGTTCAGAACCTCTGAGTTTTGTTCTCCTGATTCTTGGACCTCTAACACTTTGAGGGTTGCAGCTGCTTTACTTTTTCCAAGAGACCTATGTATAATTTCCAAAAAAAACTAAATTTATATTCCGTGATATGAACCTTATGGTTACATGTTAAAAAATGCCTTCATAAACACAGGTTGATAGAAGTTGAAGGCTTTCTTATTAGGCAGGTTACTTCCTTGCATATAACACCATCTTTCGGAGGATCGGCAGGAGGCAGAAGAAGCCATGCTGACCTCTGTCCATTTTCTACCCATACCCCACTTATGACCACCCACAAAGCCAACTTAACATATTGGGCCACCTTTGTACTCTATACCTGGCATTATTAATGATCCAGTCCTTTATGCATTTAAAGACAAAACATTATGAAAAAAAGATTACCTACTCCAGGAGAGAACTTATAAAAAAATGAAATTCTACAGATTAAAGCTAAAATAAAATGTACACAGGTGCCCAATCTAGAGTTTCCACCCGTGATTGGTCCACTTGAAACTTATTATAGAATTATTTATCTAAATTAAAACATGTTGTATCAAATCAGAGAAACCAAAAAATCTGAGATACTCCTACTTTTTTGTTCAGCTGTCCCCTATTACAGTGTGAGAAACTGGGTTTATGTTTGTAGACGTGATATCTGACATCATATTTTTGTGAACCGTTGGTATATAACATACCAACACGCAGGAGAAAGAAGCTAGTGGTTCTATAAGGTCGCTTCTAAATATTATATATTGTTTTATATAGCACCATCATATTCTGCAGCGCTGTCCAGCTTCTTACTGGTGGCTCCATCTCAACTTTTCCCATGACTCACCCACCATTAATCCTCACTGCAGATTTACCTACGATTAACGTATCAAAAAAACAACCCAATTTACAATTCATCAAATATCAGGGTTGCCACGTGAAAAAAAAACAAAAGTTCTCACTAATGACCACAAGTTTTTATTGGCGTACAGTTAAAATTTCCATCTAGATGGCAATTATTCTACCCACAAAACTGGCTGGATTGTTTTACGCCAGAAACATTTATAATCCATATCAAAATAATGCTAGTTTTAAGAGGACCGGGAGTGGATCCACATGGCAGAAAATGTTGTAACGTTGAGGTGTCGACCAAACTATGTACAAAGCAGTTGTGCTATGTTGTAGTTTTATGAAAGTTTATTTTAAGATATTTCTTGTATATTAAAAACACTATTTTTTTTTAGGACTTACAAGTGTGCCCAAAAACATTCCAAAAGACACAACCCTCCTGGATCTGCAGAACAACAAAATCACCGAAATCAAAAAAGATGATTTCAAGGGACTAACCAAATTATATGTAAGCATTGCTATCATTCTGGGTTTTTTTGTATTATTTGTCCTGAGTAACGCATTTATTTATTTATTTTTAGAGTGTCATAGTAATTTTATCCATTTTCCTTTAAATATACACACAGCTGGTTTCGCATACAGGGTCATACCTGGCATAAATATCCAGCACCCCATCCCTTAAAAAATGCAAACAATGTAATACGATGGTAGATTTTGATCATTGTTATAAATAAATATCCTTATGACACAGAAATTATGTGATTACATTGAAATACAATTGACTTCATCCTTCGCATGTAGGGTCTTACGGCTTACCCTGACAACATTTCAAATACACTACAAGGGACATTCATTTAAGTGTACTTCATGTATTGCCAAGACAACAGGGCTTTATCAAAAAAATATAATTTATGACCTTGTTTAACCAGGTCGAGTTGGTACAAAAGCCTTCTCTTCTAGAGCAGCGGCGCATTTTGTTCAAAATATGTGATGGACACCTCGTGTCCATAATTACTCAACAGCCAAAAGAACACCCGGTTCTTACCTTTCATCCAGATCATGTCCCATGTGTTTGAAACACCTCCATTTCTAAAATCTTTATACTTATTGTGTAGTATGACCCACCAGGTGGAAACGTTTACTTAGATGGCTCTCTGATCAAAGAAACAATAGTCCCTGACTAGGACCAGGTATTTAATTGTAGGCATGCCTAGGAAATTCCAAGGGCTGGACCCTGGGCGCTCTCCTTCTCCTTATGATAAATGGCCAAGATGACGGGCTAGGGCTAGCCATAGAAATTGGAGGAGCTAGCCCCAAATTGCCTGGAAAGGGATAGGTAGTGGGCATGATAAAACTCTGGTATCTGGATGTTACCATGTATAATTATAGACGGTATTCGTTTGCAGATTATCTGGTGGTGACTTTATTTTAGAGAAATAGAACTAGAAAAGGTTTCTGCAATCAGTATATTATATTGCATATTTTTTGTCTTTTTAGGCCTTGGTTTTAGTAAACAACAAAATCTCCAAGATAAACGAGAAGGCCTTTGAACCACTGCAAAACCTGCACAAGTTGTATATCTCTAAAAACAACTTGGAGGAGATACCTAGGAACCTGCCAAACTCCCTGGTGGAGTTGCGCATTCACGAAAATAAGATCAAGAAGGTTCCTAAGGATGTCTTCAACGGACTCAAGAATATGAACTGCATTGGTAAGACCTTTTGAGAAACTTTTGAAACTGCGGACGTCTGGGGACATTACCAAGTATTAGACAAGGACCTCATTCCAGTGATGGTCAAATCATATGGACCTGGCACTTATTGGAATGGGATCAGTGCCAGGGTGGAAAAGAGGGTAGTGCAATGCTACGGGAGAGGGACGAGCAGAATTAGGCAGGCTTTTAGTCAAAGTGGACAGATTCTTATTTCAATCTAGTCATTGCATTGGCTGGGAAAAGTTATTCCAGCAGATACTTTTTGCAGGTCTGTAGGTGTCTTCAGTATTTACAGCAGTAATAGCCATTAGTAAATAACTTATAGATACACCGTATTCTATATGGTTGCCTATTGACTTACCAACCACTGTCTAATGAATGATAAAAAGCTGTATTATTTTCAGAAAGTAAACAATACGACTCTGACCTTTATATTATTATTCATGAAATTGTCCACATCTTGCTGTTTATATTGTTTTGACAATCAATGTATAATAAAACCCACAATTACATTTTATAAATAACTAATTTTGGTAACAATATTTTGATGTTTCATTTTCTTAAGAAATGGGAGGTAATCCTTTGGAAAATGGAGGCATCGAGCCTGGAGCGTTTGATGGCTTGAAGCTAAATTACCTGCGTATCTCAGAGGCCAAGCTGTCCGGCATTCCTAAAGGTAACAGCACGGGATAAGGTGTTATTCTTTAATTCGGTGGATAATTCCAAGGACTAGGGGATTATCCTTTGAAAACAGGTCACGTTAGACACTAAAATGATCACACCAAGAAGACAACATGGCAATATTCTTGTTATTGGACACCGGTATGGTCCAGCGGCAGATGTCGGATCCTCAGCATATAGTTGCCAGCATTGTGCCAAAAGAGCATAACTGTTTCCTATTTTCACAATTAACATATATTAAGTTAATTATTAATATGAGATGCCCTGTTTTTCTAGTAGGCCAAAATTAAGCCCAACATGACAACTGTAAGAGGCATTAGCATTCTATGCAGATAACAGGTATGTTATAAAAGTATATAGGCTTTAGGCAATATTATATAAATTATTATATATAAATATAATATTGATTATTTATGTATCATATATTTTTTTAAGCAGCATGGTAGCTTTTATCTGACAAAAGTCACCTACAGGGGTTAGGCACCAACATTGCTCATGAAGGACATTTTTAGGGGTCTGTGGTGGACAATTTGCTGATGTTCCATAGCTCTTCACAGGCCTTGCTACGGACACTGGTATCCTTGTACAGACACTTTGCGTATCCCTGGTCACCTATAGTTCTGTGTGTCTGAAATGACACGCAAAAAGTTTTGTATATGGAGTAATTTGGTAAAAGATTGTTCTGCTTTTGCCATGATTCACCAGAATTGCTCTGTAGACATAACCCCTTCTCTGCTTTTATGTGTTGTCTATTTTGTTCTGTGCACAGATCTTCCAAACAGCCTTAATGAGCTTCACCTGGACAATAACAAAATCCAGGCCATTGAAACGGAGGATCTTATTCGATATTCCAATTTATACAGGTAAGTACTTGGCATATACCAACACTTTATAATACCTCCCAACTGGGCCACATTTACTTATACCTATTACAGGATACCTGGGAGCTCTCCAAGTTTGACCCAGGGTCTAGAATCTCCTCTTCACCTTCTCTCTAGGTCAGTTTCTTATTTCTCCAGGCTGGGCACCTTTGTGCTCCAATACACCCATCCAGACCTATGGTAGGACCGGCCCTGTTACCAGCATGGATGCATATAAACTACCTCTCCCTAGTTGGGTTATGACACATTTTTTAAACCCTTCATTATCTGTGAACTTGATAAAGACCTCATTGTGAGGTCGAAACGTTGTTGTTGTCCTTCAATAAATCTGCCTGAGCTGGAACCCTTGAGTGCCTGGAGCCTTTATTTATTTTTATATATTTGTTGCCAACTTTATTAGGGTAAGAAGCGCAGACAGTTTTTGTTTTTTATTTTCTATGCCCAAGGGAGCTTGGGCAAAATATTAATTGCACTCCGTAGTATGCTAAGCAAATAAACCTAAATAAAATAGATCTGGCATTTAACTGTTTACACTGAAGTTTTAACAAAACTGTAACAAAGTTTCTCAGTTTGCAAATGAGGCAAAATTATACATAATTGAAGAATTACTTCTGTTAATGGTTTGAGCATTCGCCAGTACTAGGGATGATATTTGCAATGCTGCATTTAGTTAGAGTAGGTGAAACAGCAACCTTAACCTTTTGAGATAATACATGTCATAAAAAATCTCTGGTGTCCTTAGACTAAAAGTACCGCCGTTCCTCAATGAGCTTTAAATGCTTGGTGTGTCGTGTATGTAAGCGTGTCAATAACTCTTAAGTTCATCAGAAATGTGTTATTCCTTTTTTGTCATACATGCTCCCAACTACCTCCCCACTTAAACAAAAACTGACCATATGAAATGTTAGGAGGTATGTGGCCATTATACTTTATTTGTATTTTTGGGATGTTTTAGGCTGGGACTGGGACACAACAATATCCGAGTGATAGAAAATGGGAGTCTCACCTTCATGCCATCTCTAAGGGAACTGCACTTGGACAATAACAAGCTCTCTAAGGTGCCTCCAGGCCTTCCAGACCTGAAGTTCTTGCAGGTAGGACCACCTCCTTTCAATATAAATTTGTGGAAAACATGCTTACATATTAATAGAAAACAGAAAACGGTTACAGTGATGATTGACCTTGGCAGCGGCTTGTGTATTGCTTCTAGAATTTGATGTGACAACTGAGACACCTGTTAATGTGGGGCAATTCTTACTTTTCCTATTGGGTAAAAATGCTATGCTTAGTGGAGGGAGGTCAAAGTCCTTAAAGTCCTTCACCATCTGTGAGTTTTACATAGTTAAAAAAATATCTTCAGAGAAAGTTGGCCCCACTAGACACTAATTATGGTTCATAAGGTTCATCTAAAAGTATCCACATTCTTCAAGTGGTCATCAATTACTCAATTATTAAAAATCCTAAAATTTAGTTTTTACTCAAATGCAATGTAAAGCCAGCTGACAACAGATGAACACAAGGGGACCTTAAGCAAAGGGTCTGCTTAAGAATAAGCACATGAAACGCGTCAAGCATGTACCCTGGGGTTCGTGTGTTGACTGTCTGTCCCTCGTTGCATTTTACTTGGTCTATAGACTGTAATAAAATGTGTTACTTTTTTAAATTGGACATCCTCTTGTGTTCATCAGGTGTCAACTGGCACTACATCGCATTTGAGTGAAGTCTTTGGGGCCTGCGACCGAGTGCTATTGGTGCTGCCGTATTGGATTTCATTCCTAAAAAGTGGTTATTTACTTTTTCTTGTCTTCTTTTTCAGGTTGTATACTTACACTCCAACAATATTACCCAAGTAGGAGTCAACGACTTTTGCCCAATAGGCTTTGGGGTGAAACGCATCAACTACCATGGAATAAGCCTCTTTAACAACCCGGTTCCATACTGGGAGGTGCAGCCAGCCACCTTCCGCTGCGTTACCGACCGCTTGGCCATTCAATTCGGAAACTACAGGAAGTAAAATCGAAGGAGTATTCTTTCAGGAATCAAAGAAAGCCACAGATTGAATGAGAAAAAGACAGAGAACAGATGATCCAACCAAAACCACACACGATACAAAATAAATCAAATTATGCAACAAATCATGGGCTGTGTGTGTGTAAGACTTTACAAAAATGATTATAAAAACACAAATCCCACACTTTTATTATCAATGTCCTGCATATCGTCCGGCACCTCTTTATACAGCAATAAGGATAGATTTCCTTAAAGGCAGTAGCTGCGCTAAGCCTATATTACAACACTCCATTAGATTGTAACCGGCTTGTGAATACTGTATCCCAGCTCTTTAAAGGGACATACAACTTTTTGTATTTCAAGTGTTCAATTAACCTTTGGCTGTCTGGGGGGAAAAAAGTTCTGTCTACATGCCTAAATGTAACAAGAACTCACAATAGTCATAGTGCAAGATGTGGCCTGTGCCAAGCCTTTAATTTAACACTTACCACAGAGCATAGTAATATTAATAATCCATCCATACATAAAAGCCCTACTTGTAACTTTTTGAAGCCCAGCTATGTATAGGTAAGCTTGGCAATGGTGCCGCCGTCATTAGAAATATGTTTGCTGAGAATACATAATGGTGACTGTTTTCAAATAGAGTCCTTTCTAGATTGCTTAGCTGCCCTAATCTACTCTTATTTTAAGAAACACACATATACACATGTATATTAGCTCATTCACGTGCTTTATGTTGTCATTAAGCATCCCTCTTTATCCTATTGTAGTCTCTTATAGCAAGCTCTCTATTTGCATTTTTTATTTTAATTATCTGTTTAAGGAAAAAAAATGTTAGAATCCCAAGCTTAAGTCATACTACCTGTCTTTTGTAATGTAACGCTCCAACAAACCAAAAACTTCCTACCATATTCCAAAAAATCCAGTAAATGGCAGTGGACCCTTAAAAATTAAAGTTACTATTAGAAGCTGGATTATCTTGTACAAATGAGGGTGAAAGGTCTACCTTTGAATTGCTTACAGGCTCGGATAGGCCCCCTGGCACACTGGGCAAATGTCCGATGGGCCTCTGGCTGACAGCGCCACACACTGCCACTCCAGCAGCAGATTGGGGGTTGCAGTGTGTGGCTACACCCTATGTGAGCATAAAAATGTACCGCATGGCTGCATATAGCCAGCCATCAGCTGCACTTAAAGTGCCAGGGCCGCCTTGTCATCGCCAGTCTGGCTGTGATTGCTTATGTATGATATATGTATGCTTCCAGTTGTGCTATATTATGAATTGTATTTTTTTCTGTCACGATGCTTTCAAATATTTTTAGGAACTGGTTAATTTTAAATAATTTTTCTTGCTATTTACCCCTTAAGCTACCTGTTTTTTTTCTAGCTGGAAATGTATTAAGAGGCTTATAATAGTGGCACAGCACTTTATCCCAAATCTATGCATTCACTATATGTAAAATGGTTCACAAGCAGCAACTATATTAGCTTTGCCCTGCCATGTGCTTTTAATAAACGGCTCTAGGGCTAATATGATAGGTCAACATTGCCACCTAGTGGAAATAAAGGGCATTGCTGGAAACATGTTTTCAAAAGCCAAATTGCATCTGTGGTAGGGACCAAGAATTTTATGTTATGTTTTGTTTTCTAACTATGAAGCAGGATAATACGTGACTTAGTGGGGACCATCCATACATATATTTTTTGTATACGCTAAGAAAATTTGTTGAACAATGTAGACATTGTAGATGTGCAAATATATAAAAAATAATATAAAAATATGAAAGATGGCAGTGTGAATTTGGACAAAAATAATTTTTCATTTAGAAACTGTACACAGATAATAAAATGTAAACAGATCATCACAGCTTATTAGTATTGATGTGTTCAATGGGTATATATAGTGATATATGTTTCATGTATTGTTAAAATAACCATTGCAGTGTCTGGAATGCAGTTTTTAAAGGAATAGTTGAGTATCTCTGAGAATCACATTTGAAAGCATTAAACAATTGTTCTCTTGTTCTCTCTTTTTTACATTGTTTTATTGCCAGAAATACATAACCATAGACATAAAATGTATTTAAGTTTAATCCTCTGCCACTCATTAATGGGAAAAAAAACATATATGGGAAGTTTACTTTCCAAGATGTATTTTGCTGGAGAAATGTAAGTTAATACTTTGAAGACTTTTGAGACCCCTCTCCTTTGGGGTTTCATGGGGCAGCTGCCCAACTTGCTGCATGGAAGGTAAGGCCCTGGAACTCAGAGTAAACTAGCTCTAGGACAAAGTCTCTAGTTTCAGATCTTTTAGAACCTAGCAGCAGCCCTGCTTTTAAAGTTATTGTCATGAACATTTTCTACCATGTTTTTCTACCAACTGGTCACATTGACCACAATATATATGTCTGAAGCGGCTCTAACCCCTTGTACATCCACAGGCTAACATACTGTGATTGGAAGAAATGCAGCCGAACATAATCTAATAAAACTGGTAATGCATCAAGTGAAAGCAGACATGACAAAATTATAGAAATGTTAATAGATGTGCTTTCCTGCTCTCATGAAGATGAAAAACAGGTAAACCAGATTTTATTCCCACACACAGACAAAAATCAGCTATATGTTTTGCTGATTTCTGTGCATCAGGGGATGGCGGGCTCAGGAGGCAGTGGGGCAGTCCATAAATTCTTAAAAAATGGCCGGCCGGTCTTGAACTGGCCCTCTTGTGGAGGCAGAAACATTGTGGACTCACATTTCGCAATGTAACAGCGATGCTGCTCACTCAGCGTTTCCAAAAAGTGTGAGAGTGTGTATATGTGTTTCTCTAGTTAGGAATGTATTAAAAGGTCTTTAATAATGGCACAGCTCATTATCCCAAGTTTATGCATTTAGTATACGTAAAATGGTCCCTAATCACAAGCAGCAAATCTGTGCATTGCCATCTCTGCTTTTAATTACGTGCTCTGGGGCTAAAATTATAGGTAAATTTTGCCACCTAGTGGGGAAAAAAGGCATTACTGAAAACATGTTTTCAAAAGCTACATTACATCTGTGGTGGGGACCAAGCTTATTATGTTTATTATGTTTAAAAACTATGAAGCTTGATAATACATGACCTAGTAGAGACCATTCATACATAAATATATATTTTTGCATACATTAAGAAAATGTGTTGAGGAAGGAAGTATATTTGTACGCGAGTGTGTGTAAGTGTGGAAGCATTAGTATGTAGGCATCTTGCACATGCTCAGTGGTCACTTCCATTGAGCCGTTGAAGCAGCAGCCAATCGCATGTTTGCTATCAAAACATTTACTATAATGGGAGCCAGGAGTTCTACTGAGCATGTGCAAATGTTCTTCTACTGAGCCTATTGTGGAACGATCCCTGCTTTCAGAAGATGTAGCTGGGGAGGAACTAAATGAGATTGAGGAACGACAATAACTAAAAAAGGCCTGCATGCCGTAAAATGCACTGGTATTCATGCAAAGTCAACCCCAGTATGTATGCAAATAAGACTGGGTGTTCCTTTAAGATCGGGGGAGTTTTCTATAATTGGAAATAAAATGAAGGAATTGTTAAAAACTATACTTCAAAGTGAACTGTATCGCTCTGCATCAAGCGTTTTCTGGTTCGTTAGTACATTTTATTAAATCTATTAAAAGCGTATACTTATCAAGCCCAAATAAAAGCTCTCTGTCAGACATTATATATGTTGCTTGTGTACATGTGTCCTGATCCTTCAGTAATGTCTCATGTTATGCATTTACAAAATAAAAACATGATAAAGTGGAGACCCTCAAGGGCTGCAGTCAGGTTCCACTTTGTTAATTGACCAGTGAAAAAAAGCTATGTTTGGCTTTACTGTCCTTAAGAGAAAATCTGTTAAAACCCAGCCAGCAACTCCCATATCCCTTTGTGGTTTTCTATTCCAGCTCCTCATGGGAGGAAATCTAGTGGTAAACAAGGGTGGGGCTAGCCATGTCCTGCCCACCCCTAGCCTATCTACCTAATAGAAAAAAAGGGTCCAGGAGTGGGTGGAGATACTGCAGGAAGTCGGCAAATCCAAAAAGGATTCCGCTTACCAGAGATTAAAGGCAGCGACAGAGGAGCAATGGAATGACAATTTAGTAGGGGAACCCGTATTTTAAATCTGCAGGAGCCTCCAGCACCTATAATTTCCCACATTCACAGTGTACATGGGGTTGGGGGGTGTCCGAGGGCCTTTGTTCCTGATGATCTATTATGGAATAAAAAATGTCATGACTATATTTGCGTAATTTCTCTTATCACTCCCTGTTGTTCCGTATGTTATTATTAACTTGAACCCACCCCTGAGAACAATCAGCTTGCAAACCAATATAATGGGAAACATGATTGCGTGCTTCTCTGCTTGTAAAGCATGTTTTTTTTTAAGAACATAATAAATCAATCATAGAGCCATATCATTTCACCTTTGTCAGCACAGCATACAGCCTGCTGTAATGAAACTTACTCTTTTGATGTAATTAGAAAGTATAACACAGCATTCCCATGGCACACAACACTGAAGTCCAAGTGTTATTATTGTGAAATGTAGTAGAATCAAAATGACTGTAGGTCTCAGCTAGCAGGACCCTCTATATATCCAAATAAATACCTTTACATTTTCATAGTTTCCCCCTTACGAAAGCATGGATTGATTGTGGAGGTTAATGTAATGTTTATCACTGCTGGCTACTTATATCCAGTACACAAACCATTCCGATTGTTACATTAACAGGTGTTTATTTATTTATATAAGCAGAGAAACAATATAGCATGTTAACAAAACATCAATACCGCTCTAACTGACTACAACATTTCTAATTGTCCTAAAACAAAGAAGTGCCTACACACCTACTATCAACTGATTGGCTAGAGCCAATCCTAAGACTACTACAGTGATATGTGATATGCAGAAGACATCTCGCTTATACTTAGCTCCAATCAGTTCCAATGCTGGTTGCAGAGAAAGCACTCAAATACTTATTAATGTATTCCCCAAGGGGCTCTATAGGGACAGTAACTGTCCTTCTATTAATGAGGTTATTCTTATGCCTATCGTCATTTCAAACAACCATGGTGGGACCCTTTTTCATGACAAAGCTGGCTTAGATGTGCGCATGGAATCGCTGACCAATTTTAATGGACATTTAAATCTAGCCATATTTATTTACAAATTCCAGATTATACTCAAACCAAGTCATTATATATTTTCAACTAAGCTTTAACATAGAAAATAATGATGAACCTGAATGTTTGGATGAATGAGTGAGTAAATGGGTGAATGAATGAATAAGTGTTTGGGGGCAGAGATGGCACAGGCTTTAGGTGGAGATTGGTCAAATTGTTGGCACTATATAAATCAAATATAATAATAATAATAATAATGTCAGACAGCTGCATACTCTGTAACCGCAACCTTAAATGGGCTTAATAAAACCCTTCTCTACTTGCACATGGACAGGAGCTGATTGGCTGCCACCAGGTGGCGATCTCCTCCACTCACAATATAAGATAAACTGTCAAGGAAAGCACATAGAGTCAGAAAGGTATCTCTACAGCATTCCTGAAACAGTAATTAAACCGATGGGTTATATAGCACTTCTCAATAACATCGTTTGTTAGCTTTCTTTACATAACTGCTAACATTAGGTGTTAGATGGCTAGTGCTGGATACTCTGATGAGTGGACCAGTGGCCAGCAAGGGCTCTGATGAGTGGACCAGTTGCCAGCCAACATGTGCAGCATGTTGTTAATCTAACCACATATCTGTAGTGTCAGGCAGTATCACTAATGCTAGCTTGACACACCTTCCATAGGTTTCCAGCCACTGTTGCCATTTTGTTGCACTAGATGCACATTGCATATTTTATAATGCAGATTATTGTTATTATGGTACTCATAGTGCAGATTAATTATAGTTCTTATAGTGGAGATTACTTATAGTATAGTAATATATAGCATCATAGACTGTATAAGCTTTTGCATTATACGTCCATCCATTAATAAAATGGAGGTCTGTACATCAACTGGAACCAGGCACACCTAAGAAGGCTTACTGCTCCAACAGGCCATGTTGGCCATATGAGATCTTTTATACCTATGGTTCTTACTAGTGGTGAACTACTGCATGGAGTACATAGACCACAGAATTAAATGGAGAAGTCTGAGTGAGAAGCGTATTTATTTTATCCATGGGCCACACGAACTGCCTCAATCCATGGCTACTATGTGTAAAGACCCAGGCACAGCATGCAGGCCCAGGAGCTAGCCTGGGTTGGTCATAGGATGCACAGGCAAAATGCCCAGTGGGCCACTAGGTCTGGTCATATTTTTCTATTGCAAAATGTTATAATCACATAATATGCTGGCTGATGTTGTACTTGTTGTGCCTGGTCTTGTTTGTGATCTCAGACCAGCTCAGCCCAGAGTCCCCATTGCCTTCCATATCAATGTCGGAAGAGGGCAATCAGGGCCCATATGTAGGGCCTCCAGAAAGATCTAGACAGGCCTCTGATACCTACACGCATACACATATGTGGTTGTGTGATTGATGTTGGCTTCATAACATTTAGGAACCAGTATATTTACTGCTAATTGCATTACAAAGCATTATAGGGTATGCAAGGCATGGGTAGTCTAAAGGGTTAAATGCCTGTCTGAAGGACCCCGCTCTCCATCACAAAGCTTTCAGGCCCAAAATGCATCTAAAAGCAGACTTCCCATCCTCTTGCTCCCACACAGCACCGCATGATTCCCTACTACACCCTTCAGCTCTGTTCTCTTTGGAAGCCCTCAAGGTGAGCAACAGCTTTTATGTTTCCTTGACAGCAAATGGCAGGCTGATGACATAATAATATTATGAGGGATGGGGAGGTGCGGGAGAGGGCTGCGTAGCTGTGTGCAGTGATGGAGTGTGTCAGGGTTATCGCCTCGCAGGTTACCATGGTGATACAGTAATGCTTACGTAACCTGGGAGACCAGTGAAAAACTCGTGCCAGCAATAGATGCAACATTCCAAAAAACATCTCTATGGAAATTGTGATGGGGAATTATCATTTTCAGCCCCTCATTTAATTATATGCAGTCACTTTTCATTCTTTTTCATTATTTTTTATTATATTTTTCCATTGCTTTGTCCTAATAGAGACATCATGCAACTTGTGAGTTGCTTGAATATAAACTCATACCCGGATGCATATATTATATAAACTATATATATATATATATATATAAAGTCGAAAGTAATCATAAATTTGATGGGTCTCGGTACTTCTGTAGGCTTTAGGAGTTTGGTGCTTTTAAAAAATTGCCTGTGTAATTTCATTTTACTACAATTAAAGCAGAATTTGAACACAGCACGCTACAAATGTTGTTGCTTTTGTAACACTGGATAAACATACAGTACCTACACACTCACAAACACACACACATATATGAGGTCTATATGTCTATATTATCACGACACAATGAGCATGTTTTGTATAATCATGTACTGTATACTTTTGTTTTATATTATTCTTCAGTGCCTTCGTTTTCAGTATTGTTCATGGGTGGGGCATAGGCAGGATGGGGTGGGGCATAGGCAGGATGGGGCGGGGCTTGGGTGGGGCTAATATGCCCCAACTAATCCGATGAGGCGTAGCATCAGCAGCATGATATGGAGAGCTGCCAACATCATTGATCATCACAGTTGATGCGGTGGTCGCCTCGCCTGTACAGTACATGTCTATTTATTTATTACGCCTGCCCAGGCTAGCCTTGTGCGGGAATCCAGTGCTGCTTCGCGTTGATCTCCTGGAGAGCGACGTTCGCAGTGATGTAGTGCGTGTGTGATGTCTAGGGGCACACTGTGGCACCTCACTGATATTTAGCCCAAATGGTGAGATTTTTAAATGAAATTGGAGGCAGGAGAGCTTCGACTAGATTTATCCCAGGCCATTGTGCAGGTTGTCTAGAACAATCCCTGGTTGGTATAATAGGCAACTGATTTATTCAAAATGCCCAGGTCTTTAACAAAAATAGCATACATAAAGAACACTTGTATTATACTCAGCACCAACTATCAAGCCAATATTGACACACAAGACATATCTTGGAGAATCTTAACCAGTTAAATGGACGCAAAGAAAGGGGGTTGTATCTGGAACGATACCTTGTGAGGAGAACAGAGGGGTAGATGGAAAAAGTCCAAGCTCTGAGGAGGCCATTGATGGGGCTGGTGATTAGTCCTCCTCAATACTATAAATTGCGGAATGTTCTTTAAGCAAGCTGAGGATTAGCCAGCAACAGGGATGCGCTAATTAAATACAGAGTTGCGGGTGCATTGAGATTCAAGTTTTCATCTGACCTATTTGTAACGTGTATCCTGCATGATGTATAGCTAAAATGGACAGATGGAATCTCACCAGAATTCACCGTTTAGTAAAGAGATACCAAATCAAACACTGCATGTTCGTCACAGATATAGTAGGTGGTAGGGGTTACCACCAACTTTTATCTACAATGTTTTAATGCACTAAACCAGGTAGCAATTTCACTTCTGTGTCTTTTTTTGTGTTGTATGCTACAGCCCATATATTAAAGCCTTTTGAAGGGCACCATGGAAACTGAGATAGACAGGAATACAAGCATTGTGTATTATGGCCACACTCTGTCCTGTGATACTAGATGTCCCATCCTTCATCTCCAAGCAAAATATTTTGTATTCATTAACATGAAGATACTTTGCCAATAGCCTGGTGGATCTAAGTTGTGAACCCCTGTCATACGCACCCCCACCTCGGCAGCTCTTTCCTTTTGTTATGCTGAAATATAGTCTTTAGCTGCACATTACCGGTAACACTTTAAGAGTCATTTGCATGTCAGGAGTTTGAAATTGCTAATGTCATTCAATGTTACGCAAACCCAGTGACATCTCAATTGCTGGCATATTCATAGCCAAGGCATAAAAACAAGACAGAGATCCTTCATATGGTATTTCAATGGGGTAGTTTGTTTTAGGGCAGGGAAAGCTGCTATAGGAATAAAGAATTTAAGGTATATATATATATATATAAGACACCATATTAAAAGATAAACGAGGAAAAGAGATTATCCTGGGTTTACAGAAATTCTGTAAATTCTGTAAAGTCTGTAAATCCAGTATTGTTATTTTAGGGTTTTTTTGAGAAATCTATCAGGTGAAATCTCAGACTGAAACAATTATTTCAGTTGAAAAATGTTCAAAATCTTAGCTTGGTTCAAAATCTTAGCTTAGCTCTTCCATTTAAGCTGCAGACCAGGATCTTAAAGTAAGGATCAAAAACAACATGGTTTTTCCTCAGGAAGATCTTGCCAAACAAATCTTATTGATTTTTTTGATTGGGTGACTAAAGTAATTGATCAAGGTGGTGCAGTAGACATTGCGTATCTGGATTTCAGTAAGGCCTTTGACACTGTCCCACATAGAAGATTTATAAATAAACTGCAATCTCTGGGTTTAGATCCCAATGTTGTTGAATGGATTAAGGAGTGGCTGAGTGACAGAAAACAGAGGGTTGTAGTCAATGGCGTATATTCAGAACAAGGTCTTGTTACCAGTGGGATACCTCAGGGATCTGTACTTGGACCCATTCTCTTTAATATTTTCATTAGTGATATTGCAGATGGTGTTGATGGAAAGGTATGTTTATTTGCTGACGACACAAAAATTTGCAACAGGGTTGATGTTCCTGGAGGAAGAAGCCAAATGGCAAACGATCTAGGTAAGCTGGAAAAATGGTCAGAGCTGTGGCAATTGGCATTTAACGTGGATAAATGCAAAGTAATGCACCTGGGGCATAAAAACCCAAGGGCAGAGTATAGAATATTTGGTACTGTCCTAACCTCAACGTGTGAGGAAAGGGATTTAGGGGTAATTATTTCTGAGGATTTAAAGGTAGGTAGACAATGCAGTAGAGCAGCAGGTAATGCTAGCAGAATGCTTGGTTGTATAGGGAGAGGTATTAGCAGTAGAAAGAGTGCTCAGGCCGCTGTACAGATCACTGGTGAGACCTCACTTGGAGTATTGTGTACAGTACTGGAGACCGTATCTCCAGAAGGATATAGATATGTTGGAGAAAGTTTAGAGAAGGGCTACTAAAATGGTTTATGGATTACAAAATAAACCTTACCAGGACAGGTTAAAGGATCTTAACCTATATAGCCTGGAAAAAAGACGGGACAGGGGGGATATGATAGAAACATTTAAATACTTAAAGGGAATCAACAAAGTAAAGGAAGAAAGTTTATTTAAAAGGAGAAATAAAACCGCAACAAGAGGACACAAGCATAAACTAGAGGGGCAAAGGTTTAATGGTAACATCAGAGTAGAGGGAGAGCTTCAGGTAGCCCAGGGGCCTTTAGTTTAGATGCATCCCCAAAAAAATGAAAATGCATCATTAGGGACCCTATTTGCAAAAATGGGCCTTCACATATCATAGGAAAAGACAAAACTACAACAAAATGACAAGTTATATGAGGAACATGCCTAAAATGAGTAAAGATTGGTTGAAGGTGCCACCATTAGCCTTCACCCCTGTGCCTCTAGTGGCTTCTTTGAGAAGGTAGCTGTATAGGGATAAGTGTTGTCTCTCCTAGTTGTGCCCAAGGATCACTTGGTTTTCCCCTGATATTTCAGAACCTAACCCAGTAGCTACAATCTAGGACAAACTGTGTAGGAAGTCTTGCTGTACAGGAACAGATCCTGAAAATCATTGAATGTCCCTTCTGTTTCTCGTGCTGTGAAATGGGATTGACATACGTAGCTCTGCAAAATATCAAGGGTTAATGGAAGAACATTTTTGAGGAAAACCACATGCACATAACACAATATTTGAACATTAGTGAGAAGCAGATATGCTGATATTCTAAAGAAAGTAAACTAGAAGGTTCTGCGCCAGCTGCAGCCACAGATAATTGCCATTTCCAGAAAACCAGAGGCATTGTTTCTGTCATTTAGTGAAGACAGGTCGCCAAGAATGAAACAACTGAAGTCTGTTTAGCACAAGGATAACCAGACTACAAGCTTCCCAGAGGCTCATATAAAACTGTACTTAAGTAAAGTGTATTGTATTTTTATCTGTTGTACGCTGGTGCCAATATAGACTTAATAGGCAAAGTTAAGAGGCAAAATAAAAAGTACAATTAGAGGAGGAGAACACTAGAAGAAGAGAGAGTGGTGGCTGTATCACAGGGTTTATAATGTCCAAGAGAATAGATTACTAGGAAGGATATATATATATATATATATATATATATATATATATATATATATATACATGAGTAAAGGTATTAAATAGGGAATAGTTAAAATGTTCTCTGTTCAGGCTGATGTCCTACACAGCCACCCACCTTCTCTTTATGACAGGAGAGGTCCTGCAGAGAAGGATGAAAAGTAGAAAAGAGATTTGGAAGAGAAAGGAATACAAGTAGAGAGAGAATGCAAAATAATTTGAGTTAGTATTCCAGGGAAAGGTTTTCTAAAAGTAATCCTTTCCTTCTACAGCCTCAGAAGTAGGGACCAGATCAATAATTACAGAAGAAACCTCCAGATACAAGTAACATCTGCAAGAACCGACACGAAATTGATGCAAAAAATGTAAGAAAATAGACAGTGAATGGACCTCAACCCTTTTTATAGCCAACTTCCTAACTTCTCCTACATTTGACTTCTAATATTAAATGTTCGCTTAGTGAGCACACTGTGATTTTTTTTTTCTAAAAAAACCAATGACGCATTTGAAGCACCCCTTGGATGTATTAGATGTACCCCAATGTGTGCGTGTACTCCTGGTTGGAAAACACTATTGTGCATAAGCTCCAGGTTGTTGCGTGTGGGAAGGCTGCCGGGTCTTCGAGACGAGAACATCTCCATGCGGCAAGGTCTATACTGAGTGCTTCGGTGCTGCACCGCAGGCAGATTAGTCACAAAGCACTTGTAAGATTAAAGAGCAGAGGGAAGTCCACAGTGCGGCCATACACTGATCATAAAGTACCGTGTTCTGTATCAGGACTAGCGGCATTTAATCCATTATAAATTGTTATAGTAATAAATACAAAAATGTGCTACAAAACCCACGTAAAATAAAACCCTTTCAAAACACTCAATATATATATATATTGCTCACTCACTTTATATATTTTTATTTAACCCATTAGACCAGGCTAATTTATAGCTCTACCGGGGTACTTCGACGTAGTAGCAGATTATGCAATATATGACCATTTGGTGTGACGGAATCCCCAATATTTATGCCTTGCATTTTTTTTTATATATATATTCGCTGGATACGCACTGAATTCTTGCTTTGTTTTGTATATTTATTGGTCATTATTATTCTAGCAGCAACTCGGGAATCTGGATATGTATGCCTTCCATGCTTTTTAGTTTGTGCCTTCCCATTTCTGTATCATTTTTAGGTCTAGAAGCTTATGGAGAACTACAACTGTAAAGGTACTGACAGTAATTAGGCTAGCAGAGCAGGGATAGGCAAAGTTTCCGTGGAAGGACACCAGAGTCCACAGCGTGGTCTGTGAAGGTGCAAAGAACATCATTAAATTGTCCACCACTGACCCCAATAAATGTCCATGGTGAACAATGGCGGTACCTAGCCCTGAAGTAAAGTATTATGGAAGATTCATAACATCTATAGGGTGGTGTGATTAAGCCCATGGTGCAAGCGTGATATATTGCAGGGTTATAGTGTCCCAAAACATATTTGGTGACAGCAGACTCAATGAGCTGAACTCACAGAGTTCTGTCTAACACCCAATGACCGAAAGAAAGTGCAACAAAAATCTCATATAAACAGCACAGAAAAGCGTTAAACCTTTAATTGCCCCCTGGTCCCTTACCCCCACAAGTGATTATTCTTCAAAAGCCCAGAGAAGGAGACTGAGTGTACCTGGAACTGTCTAAATAGGCCAACCTTCCTTTTTTCCATACCCACATAGGGTCTTGGTCTGTCTCACACTCCGGCTCCCCGAGCTGGATCGGGCTTTACAGATCAGGAAGAGTCCAACGTGCGGAAGCAAGTTCCAGGCCACTGGTAGCCCTGCAGGTCAATGCCTAGGCAATTGCAGCCATTATGGCTTGGTGTTTACCCCAAATAACCAGATACTGTCTTCTGCGGAGACAATCGAGCTTCCATGCAGATGCATATTTTGTATTGCTATTTCTAGGCGTATCACTTTGTCAAGTTAGACATCTCCACTAAAGACTGGATCTAATCACCAGCAAAATCGTACATTCATAACTCTAATTTCACACTTGCATCACAGAGTGCCTCCTAATTGCTGACTGCACTGTTAAGGTTATACTTACATAGCTTTTAATAATTCATTGGCTTTGCTAAGGTTACATTATAGCGACAGAAGGCATGCTGCTGCTCACCCAAGGACACCCTGGACCTTCACGACCACCACTAAATATAGCCATTAACCATTTAAGCGCTGAAAGCTCATTCAATTTCTTTACCCAGCAGGGGAAAAAAATAAAATATAAAAAGAACCTATGTGCGCTTTTATTTAAAATCTGCACCAATTATTGTCAAACCTGTTTTCACTATCGATAGTAACAACCCCGTCGGGGCTAAATCCCACCTTTGAGGGGCATTCCTCTGTCTTAGTGACCCAGCAGACCCTGCTGATTCCACATACCCCCTAGTTACAATGACCAGGGGTGCTCCCACACGTTAAAAATCTAACGTCTTTCAGGGGTATATCGGCATAAAATGTAAATGAGGAGCAAATGGGCAGTGATTCGTCATAATGGGCAAAACTTGGATAAACCCATTATTAGGATTTTCACCTTCAACTTAAATGCCATTTAAAGGAATTAAATGTAAAATTGTCTTGTGATCATTCAAGGAGTTATAATTAATTATATTTAATATATTATTTTTTTTTAAATTGCATTTAGTTTGTATATTTCTGAATATCTTTGATTTTAAGTTTTTTATTCTCGGCATTTTATAACATCTTCTACATAGAATGATTGTTGTTCTTGGGATGTTTTGTGTGTTTTTTTTTTTCATTTAAAAAACCCTCTATGTCTTCTTCATATACCATCAAATTATGAAATTACATATCTACGTAAAGAATGTATGTGTTACACGGGGACATATTTTGTAAGGTGAAATTCAAGCAATTCTGCTGTGGAACGCGATAAACGGAATAATCCGCAGGATTATTCCATTAGTGTCCATGGGGGTTACCGCCAATTGTTACAAATTGAGCTGTTGCCGTTTTGCTTTGAAAAAACAAGGTTTGTATAGAATAAAAAAAAACAGTAAATTATATACATATACAATCTACATTTTATATATATATATATATATATATATATATATATATATGTTAGTCTACTTTCCACACGTCTAATAAAGCTGAGGAATATTTTGTTCAAGGCATATATGTTTTTGTAATTGTGGTGGATAACAGTCCTAAAATTGTGGTCGGATCTCCCCAACTGACCCAAGGAAAATCGGTGTGCCGAGGAACCTGGTTATGCCGCAGAGATGTTGCTGCCCTGCTGGAACTGCGGTCCTGGGTCTACTCTAGAACTCACCGCTGCCTACACCTCGTATCGCAAATTAAAATTTTAAAAAACCCCATAGAACTAAAAATATACGTTACATTAATACATGTTCGACCCCTGCACCCTTCCCCCCCAGTACACATTCTGCTTACGCTAACTCAATTCCCCTTACTAACTGGCTAAATGACACGAACGTGTATTTCTCACCTTTTCGTTAGCAGTTCAGAAACTTTAGTTTCCATAACAACACAGCTCAACTCTTTATTGTGGACTGCATTTGGCATAAAAAAATATAGTTTTAAATATAGAAACATTTTAAGACTTTTTTTTTTCTCAACGTTCTTTCAAGACACAAGAAAAATGACAGATCGAAAAGTAAATAAACGGAGATGAAATAAAATGTGCAAGTTATACATTAAAATGATTTACACTGATTGCTAAACGACCCCTTTCATTGGGAAATATTTATTATTTTTTGTACAGCGCTACGGAATTTGATGGTGCTATGTAAAAAATAAAAAATAAAATAAATAATAATAATATTAATAACATTTCTGCATTTTATGTTGATTCTATATATTTATATCCAAAACCTCCTATCTAATCCTAACTTTGGTTACCATTGAGCTGAATCAGTGGGACTGCACCACCTTCCAACCCACCAAGACTTTCCCGCAATTTAAAGCCCTCTCAGATTTTTGGGCAAATGTCCATGATCTTGGGCCAGTTAGAGATATGCTCTTATCTCGCCCGGATGGCCCAAGAAGCCGTACGATCAACGTGTTTGCTGCAGCACAGATCTCCATTCTAGGTCCTGCTTGTCCACTTTGCAATGCTAGCATTACAAGGTGGTTATTCGGGTAAGGAGGGTAGATGGCCCTGCCTCCGGCCCACCCATATCCTGGTTGGAACCACAAATTTCTGGGGCTTGCTCTGCCCCTGCCCAACTCTCGAGAGTTGAGTTCAACTCCTTCATTTCAGCATTCCTTATGAAAGGCCAACTCTGGCAGGTTGCTCCGGGGAGAAGGGCTGAGCTTACCCTGTATAAAGCATAATTCAATCAGTGAGGAGACATCTCACTGATTTAACTATGCATTATGCAGGACTTATGTTGCTCCTCCTGCAGAAGAATCAAAAAAATAATAATAATAAAAAAATATATATGTATATTAAGGTTAAGAAGCTGAAACCAAAACGTTCCAACCAACTCATCTTTTAGTGAACAAATCCCAATGTTGTCTAACCGAAGCCAGCCTTATTAGTATCATTATTTATTGTTTTATATAGCGCTGTGATCATATTCTGTAGCTCTGTACAATGGGTAGACATAGACAGGGCATAATAAGTAGTATATAACATAATAATTTGACTTACAGAAACAACAGGCCCTGCTCAAACGAGCTTACAAGTATCTCCTGAAGATGGTGCCTTGCCCAATTACAGAGGTTGCTAATATTATATTTTTATACATAATGCCAGTCTCCCCCAAAATGTTAAAATTATTTATATGCTTTTACAGTGAAATAGAAACTAAGTACTATGAGAATAAACTATTTCCATGCTTCAGTACTCAATTTTGATTTCATTCTGTGTACATCCCCCAGACATGCATCTTTAAGTATCTTGAATTATAAAGATTATTTTGTACAAGTAAGACAGATAGCTACTTGTGCAAAACGCATTAATGTGATATAAAAAGTACCAAAACTGCAAACTATAAAGAACATCTAAACTGTTCCAAGTGGAATTGCTTTTCAAATATTTTTATTGAGATGAATTGAGTTGAGCTGATGTATTCTCTGCTATGGAATGGAATAACAAACTATGGGAACATCATTGAAAGTCAAGCCCTGGCAATCTAGAGGCCTTCTTCTCTTCCTCCCATGGTACTCAGTACATTGCTGCTCTTGTAGTTGAATGAGCATCTTAGAAGGTCTAATCTGCAGCAGACAGAAGGCCAGAAATCCCCCAATGAACCTTCCGGTGGTGGCGTTCAATGGAATGACGAAAGGTATACAACCTGGTTCGTTATAGGGGTAGGTTGGCACATGTACAAATTTGATGACCTCAGTGAATGGAGATTTTTGAGCTTCCATCAATATGGACGGATGTTGGTGACTTCACAAGTTGTTCCGTCCATGTGCCGTCCAATTCTATGTTTCTAACTATGCACGTACATGCTTTACAACTTGAAGCTGGGTCAGTAGTAAACCGAGTGTCCAATTTGTGCCATCATTCCAGAATCCTTCTAGAACGGGGTGGCGATGAAAGAAAAATGGATGAACTGTGAAATAACATGAAATAAAATAATAATTATATACATGCTGAAACCCATCTATCATGTGAATTACTATTTATATTAAATTATCTGATTTAAGTTACTCACATTGATATTTTCCAGCACTAACATCCACCGGGTGTCCTGTTTATGCCTCTGGTGGATGTCAGAGATCGAGATCCTTTAGTGATGGTGATAGAGCAATCTTACCGTCAGCCTTTAGTTCTTTGTAGCGTGTACCATCCATTTAACTTTTACCAACCAAGGTATTTTATCTTTACAATATAACTACAAGGTACGTACACTGTTTTGGGATCTTTCCCAAAAAAATCCCATTTGTGAGAACCTTTTGATGATTTCCATTTAGAAGCCTTTTGTTTTTTTGGCACATGTTATCTTCTCTCAAAGAGTAAATCAATGTTTGCAGAGATATAGGCCATTAACTGTACGTTTAGATGGTTGCTTTACAATGTCTAGGACATCCAGACTCCTCCATATACACCTTTATTTGCTCTGGGGATTTTCTAAGTGCAGGAAACTCATATTACCAGACTACCGGGGTGTATTTTCTGCTTATAATCTGTACTATGCTGTCTTTCTGTTTTTAGTATGAATACTTCAATGTTGTAGGATAATACATCTTTAAGTTTAATCCAGTCCTTGGTGTATCGGGTACAGATCATTTGGAACTGAATCCTTTGCAATCAAGGGAGATCCTCGTTGGTCATTAATCATTGAGCATAAATTGTGCATCAGATTGTGCCATCAGTGGCAGGAAAGTGATCCCATTGAAATCTGAACAGACCCCCACATCATTCTCAGCGCCTCTCGCAGGCTAAATCTTTTATTAAAACATAACTTTAAAATGTCCTAACAAAAAATCCCCAAAATGTCCTGATCTAGTATAGTTTTTCTGATGTCCCTCTCTTCTAGGAGCTTAGAAAGTTTGCTGGTCACGGTGCTCTACAGCCCTATAAGTGACAGTAATGTGTATAGAAATACAAAACAAATATTTAAAAATTAAATTGTGTAGAAAAAAAACATTATTATGCTAAAAGCCTTCTTCTGCCGCATAACAGGGAGCCCTTTTGTGCGCTCCCTTTTAACCGAATTAATGAGTGTAAAAGGAACGCTATAGAAGACCATGCCAAGCCACCACAAACTCCATATATTACTTCGGCATATCTTTAAAAGGCAGAGCAAGAGTATATGACGTCATATCCCACCGAGTAGAATTTAGCACCGCAGAGTGGAGGGGCGGTGGTACCACGGTATCACCGAACATAAAAATGCCACTAAATAAGGTATACTGCAAATTTGTATCCTATTCCTTCTCTTCTCTTGGGTCCTGTCCCATCCTGATCCTCTTTGCCGAGCCTTATGAGCTCTGTGGGTGTCTGCTACCCACTTTATAGCAGTGCTACCCGAGCCTGAGATGAATGGATTGTTTAGATAAGGTATCATGGAGCACTTAATGATTCTTAATTTTTAAACACTTTAAAAGTGTACTTTTATTATTGACAACTGCCACTTTGGATCTTTCTCCTGACGAAGAATATGCCACCCCAACAGTTGACTGGGATGCTGGGTATTTTAAGCAGCTGTGAAAGTGATTTTAAGTTCCTTGGCAATCATTTGGGATCAATTACAGTTACACATTACAGGTTCTAAGCAGACATTGCCAACATTTAAATATCTGATTGATATTCTGGTCTCTTTGTCTGCTTGATGTTTATTACTCACCGTGTGATGCCGGCCATAACCTCAGATAGCCTTTAGCACACACTCTGCCAGCCGAACACTTTGGATGGGCTTTCAGTCTGACTCACAGCCTGTCTGTATGTCACTTGCTAGTGATCCTGACTTTAGCTGCCTTTTATTTCAGGGCTTATCTCTACCTAGCACTATGTAATGCACTACCATGCACTCAACAAAATTCCTCCCCGGCACCTCTCCCCCCAAGTGCTGCACAGAACCCCCCGACCAGCATACCGTAGCAGGTCATCTCCTCCACAGCTCTCCCACCGCTTCACGCAATCAGAATTCCACCCATGTCATTCCCGCTAAATGCAGCAGTTTGAGTATAATTGGGCTATATTGAGTATAATAATGCCATCATGTAAATGTAATAGAGCCTTCAGTAGTCAGATTGTCATAACGCCTCTCCTTTACTTTAAAGCGCCCACATCTTTCTCTTTCTTCCTTCTAGCTTTACCAATAACACCTCAAACTTTCTGCAGGCACCATCTTACCACAAGCTCTCATCCACTCCTCCCGCAACCAATTACTGCTAAATACTGATTCAGATTGACGGCCTGGCCCTGTGGGCCAATGCCCAACATCCCTCCTAACACACTGAAGAAATATAATAAGACCAGAACTATCAAACAAACAAGAATTTAGAATTGTTTTTGGATATAGGATATACTTTCTATAAACCAGCTGTCATGGTCTATAATTGGGGTTGTGTTTGTTGTAGGATACTTTCTGAATATGGAATTTGAGATTAAATGAGCTATGTCCATTCTTGGTAGTGTTCTTGATATGGTATAATTGAATCCACCCCTACTCAGTATACTTTTATAACTTTAAGAGTGGTCAGTTGGCTTAGCTGGGTCCTACACATAGTTATGAAGGTGTCTTATGCGGTTTGCTTTCTTCTCCATCAGTAGAAGATACGTTGTTGAGACATACTTGCTCAACCATTGTGTTGACCATTGTGTTTATCCTATTACGACAAGTCCCCTGTAGCCAACAAGTCCCCTGTTGTTTTAATATGCCTTTATATAGTGGGCTTTTTACCCACAAAAATGTGGATGATAATTTGTCTTTTTCCTTATACTACGAATATCAATGACAGCTGAAATCTTTCATCTAGAATTTTTTTTTTATATACATTTGCAAGAAATGTGGCTAGCATAATGTCAGAGTGACATTTTTATAAATCATGGCATGTACTGGGCTCTGGGTGTGGGTATTTTCATCTCCAGGTATAAGGACCAGTGACGTATTCTGGATTGGGCCAGGTATGTATCAAGGCAGTCCCTTTGCTAGATAACCGGGGCAGATTGCCCTACTAAGGGTGAGGCTCCTTGTACATCACTACTCCATAGGTCAGCTGTGGAGGTCCCTTGGGACTGGCCCATATACACTATGGACTACTGAGATAGTCAGCACAGCCTCCATAGTGAACTCACTCCAAGCCACACGCCTTTAAAGCACAGCGGGCCAACTTATGATGTCATATCTTGGTGATCAGCATAGATCATGGAGGCCATGAAATTAAGTGGTGGGGGGCAGATGTGGCGCTGACTTGTGTCAGGCTTGGGGTAGCAACAGGTAAGTATATGTCACTGATAACGAGTGCTGTTAACCTCTGCACTTCTGACTGTTTGCCCACTCACCCTCACTCAGCACCCTCACCCAACTCTGTCGACGAAGGGGAGAGCTTTAAGAAAACAATCTTGAGGTTCCCAGGTATGACTTGATTTGACTGCTGATCTCAAAGGGAACACTGGCTGTTATGTTAAGATGAAATTCATACCTCAATACTATATATATATATATATATATTATATATATTATATTATATATATATAATATACCGTATATACTAATATTTATCATCCGGTGAGAATACCTATATGAATTATTCAATTGATTGTTTACAAAACCCATTAAGCAACGTCTTTAATTCTGTTAGGGAAGTCAGTGTGCCATTGGTCATAGACAAATAATGTATAAATCTCAGGATAAAATATTTAATGACACTTCTCATCTTGTAATGGAGTCGTCAGCAGCAACATTTAGAGTGCTCCTTTATGTTAACTTATTGACAAAGTATTGGATTGCCTGTAATGCAAGCAGTTAAAAACTTTGGCCATTTTCGACAATGCAATCAAAACATTATTGTTGTTTATTTATTTAGAATACATTCTGGATGCAGAATATATGGTGATGTATATATATATATATATATATATATATATATATATATATGCAATTAAACAATAATGTATAGAATAAATCACTCATATATCAGCGTAAAGTAGAATAACATATATATACAATATATATGTGTATAAATTACGTTAGTAGAATTCTAATTTTAGCATTAGAGATTCCGTCAATGGTGTTGTGACATCATATATAGATGTTATTGAAAGATGTGATCTTCTGGTTCATACACATTTTTTTATTTCCCCAGGCCTGGTTTAATAGTACTTGTGTATTGTGCTCTAATCGTGTTTGTTTCTTTATGAATGAAACAGTTGTGCATGTCTACTATAGCCGGATTTTGAAGGACACATCCAAGGACAGTGCTTTGCAACACATTACTATTAACGACCGAGGACACGCAATGCATGTGTAGGAGTGACAAATATATCAGTAAAGCTATTAATATATTTTTCTTTCCTTTTTTTTTTAATAAGATGGGTCTTTTTTTCATTTTTTTTAATACTGCAGAGATCTGTATTTAATCAGGCATGCATGTAGCTAACACAGACAAGAATGACCTGCCCAAGGTTATTCTAACGTGTATCTTTTGCAGAATCACATACATGTACATCCTTTGCATGCGAATAAAATCAATTACAATTATTTTATTCTGATCACGATTGCTTTTCTGCATGGAAGCCCCTAGATCCCCCTTCTTTTCTATGTATGCCATGATACTGGCAGTGCAGAGGTTAATTTGTCCTTCCAATCACCTTTTTTTTATCCTGTTTATCTGTTCCAATACATCTTCATTTTTTTTCCCATCTGCATTCACAGAATAGACACATCACAGTATTTGAGATCATCACTTGGTTTAGTAGTCATTATGTCCCTTGATTTAGTATTTTTTTTTCTTTTTAATGGTAGTTTAAGAGGGGATTAAAGGGGTCTTCTTGAGGGGAAAGTAGTGTAGGGGATGCTAATGCTATCATCAGCCCAAGCTTAGCAGAACAGAGAAAGCAATTGCAGGTAAAATCAGAAGCAGAGACTGTGTCATATCAGATGAAGTGGGCTTGGGCTGTACCATTGCTATTAATAGGGGAGATCAAAAATAATCCAAGGTCTTTCTTTTTCCCTTTAAACCCAAATAACCCAATTACTTCTGTGCCTGTTGTATTCTGTGCTCACATAGTTATATAATTACATTTTTCAACATATTTAAACCACGTAAAATAATCTTAAGTACGATGTCCAATCGCGATCCTCCCCCAGATCCCTCTGGTGTTCTGCAGTCCTGGGATGCTGAAGTCTGCAGATGGAATACAGCACAGAGTCCTGACTCCATCCATGAGGCATGTAGTTCACCAATGTGAGCTGCTGGGACCAATTTTACATCATTTTCCAGCTTTTTCATTTTTCTTCCTTTGATTCTAACAGAAGAATAAACAATTCAAACACCCAGTGGATTCCTATCTCCTCTTCCTCCTCCTCCTATCATGGCCTGGTAAGTTATTCTTTTTTTCATTTGAATGTCTGTGGGTATTCCATTTAGGGTTAAAAAGGGTTAGAAAAGTGTTGCTTGTACATTTAATTAAAATCATGCTTTGAGACAGCAATGTGTAATGCAAACCCAGTGATACATTTGCTTATTAACTGCACTGCTTGATTTCAGCTGGGGTCCAAGTAGCCACCATGATACATTGTAACAAGCAAAATGATACATTGTAACAAGCAAAATGAGTCAGTGGACCAAGCAAAATGATACATTGTAACAAGCAAAACGATGCATTGTAACAAGCAAAACGATACATTGTAACAAGCAAAATGATACATAGATATGGAGCTGTGTGTTGTGTGTGAGATGGGATGTTGTATGCATTGTGTATGTTGTAATGATATATAATGCCATATATGGTTTGTATAAAGTGCTCACAATGGGTAGTATATATATGTATATATATATTATATATATATATATATATATATATATATATATATATATATATATATATAATTGTTGCATGTGCATTATGTGATGTTGTGTTGCATGTGTGTGTGGCTACAACACTAAGTACTTTATTATCTAGAGAAATTGATACAATCCTATTTATAAACCCCATGAAAGAGCACATAAGCTCAGTACCTTGGTTACAATATGAACCACGACATCTGCATTGGGGATAACCTTGTTTTAATATGCATTACTCCAATCTTGCACCAAAGCAGGGTATCATGATCCATCTTGGATTAATAGCAGTAGCCTTCAGTGACTTTGAAGAAGTAGGAGAGAGAGCCTGGGGTTTTCCACCCTCTCCAATCTGATGTAGGAAGTGAGACTAATTCTGGATCTGAAGATGCCCCCCCTCCATCACCAGCACCTTACTTTGGTTAACCATCAGTGGTAAAGGTGGGGGTGGCAGATGCAAGGCATTGATAAGGGTTAATCTTTGCTAGAAGCGCTATCAACAGCCCCTCTGTCATGTATAGGGATAAGGGTGGAGAGGAGGTCACAAAATGCCTGCCTTATGACCCTCATCCCTCTGTCACTTTGCGTCATTACTAATACATCATACAGGCTGCTAACACGATGCATTTGAATCTAGATCCCACTGTTTGGCTAAGAAAGCGACTCAGGGAATCGGTGTTATGGAAAATACATTTTCTGGTATTGGGAAGCCCTAGAGCTTGTTACGGAGTAGCACGGAGATTGAGAGCCTCGCAGAATCACCCTGACACTCTCCTTAGCACACCTGCTTGATGCTTCTGTGTAACTGATGTATTGGTGCATTGCAATGTCATTATCCTTTTTTTTCCCCTTCTCCTTTTTATTCAACTGCAGGGTAGGGGGAGGGATTCTGTTCTAACACTGAAGGCAGCCTGTCCCCTAATCCTGATTGGATGGATTTGGAGAGTGACAGAGGGGGTATCTCAGCAGCACTCAATTAGTAGGATGGAAGGGGGGCGTTAAGGGGAGAGGGGTCTTGTTGCACTAATGTTTAATGGGCATGACAAGATGTTTTATTCTTTAGTAATGACATCATAGAGAGGCAATTTAAAATGCCTAGCAGATGTCTTTGAAAGAAGGAGACCACACTTTACCAGGGAAGCGTAAGAAAAATGTATAATGCAAGGTTTATGTATGTGTCCCAAGATAAAGTGGCCACCTAGTCTCCATACCTTAACATATAATACCACTGACTTTATATTACACCCCCCACACACATACACATGGCTAATATATACAGCTCATCATCGAAGAATGATTAAAAAACTCTGTTCCATACACAGAATAAAAAATCTGGTCCAAAAATGAACTAGTTCATCTATATCGATTATTAAGTAAGAATGACCTTCCCTGTCTAATTCACTTATGTATCGGTTTGTCTTAGTCTATCAATTCTCGTTTTGTCAGACCCATTGAATATATGTATTGTATTACGCGCCACGTAAATTGTTTTTATTAGTACATTAAATAAGTGATTCTGTTAGAAACGAAATCTCATATTGTAGTCAGTGATAAGGGACACATTCCAAAACCTTCAGGAATAGAATAAGCCAGTTTAGATAGATAGATAGATAGATAGATAGATAGATATCTCAAATATACTGAACAAATATATATATAAATGAAGACTGTATACAGAGAATGAAGAGCAGAAGCTATGCGTGAAGGTCTCTGACGACCAATGGAGTTTACAACCTAAACTACTTGTTGTTTTATTTTTACATGAAGTGTGGACTTCAAACTAGCCAATCACCAGTATTCAGTACAATGGCCATTAAAACATGCTAGAAGATAAAGATTATGTCAAAATCCCCAGTATGCATACAGGGAGTTCAGCATTGTCACAAGCAAAAAATAAACTAGACGGAACTAGTCATCAAGTCTGTTGGATTCAGCGTCCTGGAGAAGTGGCATATGCATGTTGGCGGGACTAGAACCATACATTGTGAATGTAGAACCAGACAAACCTGGGTGGTATAGTGTGTAGGTATTTGCCAGCCTATTCATGTAGAGAGCCGAGCACCATTGAGAATATCCTAGTTGGGGGCTACAAACTAAGAAATCAATGGGATGAGAACCAAACCCATGAGATCCATTGCTGCCAGTTGGACATCTGGAAAACACATCCACAATAGTGTAAAACTCTGCAGTCCTAAATGGGCTTGTACCCAACAAACATGGCAACCTCACATGGTGAAGTTCTATAAGGGTTGAGCTGCTATCCAAAAGATCTCTGTCTGGTGTAGTGTATACTATACTCATTTATATAATAATGACGGGACATCGGCGTGTTTAATAGCATTTTACATTCCTGGGAACACTTTTTTAAGTTCTTGTGATCTACTGTGGCTCCTTTAGAGTCTTCACCTTGACTTCTTCACATGAAATGGAAGTACTACCCATTGGGCTTGTGGGAGAATCATTGATGCCCATGAAGCATTTTACTGAAATGTCATGAAAAAAAAGATTCTTGCTGCCTACCCCTGTTGATGGTGTTTGAACTGGGGCCCTTCACATTTTTTGCCAGGAGCAACCCATTCTATCCACCAAGAAGAAGGAAAGACTAGAGGTCATCTATCCATATTTGTTACCATATATGGGCATGGGTTACATAAAATGTAGATTTTTATTTAATTTAGGTTTATTTTTTTTTAGTTTACGTAAAGCACTGTAGAATAAATGTGGACTCTTTTTTATTTTTTTATTTTCAAAATAGCATAGAATGCAAATATATCATATGGTCTCCACACCCCTGTTATTTGTATCTTTTATATTTTTAAAGGTTCTTCTTTGTATTTAACAATTATGCAGTGATTAAAATGATTCTGTTTGAAAATATTGGGGAAATTGAATTAAATCATATTAATGACTAATTATTAAAAATTACGATTTGTTTAAATCAAGCCAATCATAGATTTCTCTAAATTAAAATCCAGGAAGAAAAAATATTTAGCAAGTATTTTTTAGATATAACTTTTATAGGCTGTATTAAAATTATTCTCTCAATATAAAATGTTTTTAATAACTAAGCTTTTTATGTTTGTTATTTATGTGAAACATTTAAGGTTTTTGTGTATATACTTAAAGTACATATCACAATATATAAGTAGAATCGACCTGTTTATATTAAGCACTGTATTTTTTCCTTTTCCAAGAAATTATCGAAAAAAACCGTAAAATTATAAATTAAAAACTGTTAAGGAATGGGCAAAAGCCAAAAAAAAAAAATAAGCATCCAAGTAATACTCTGATACAAGAGAAAGTGAATGGTTAGGGTACAGTATTGTCAATAGGTAAAGGCATCCCTCCATGATAACTAAGCATCATGGGAGTTGTAGTTGAGCAACAGCTGGGAATACTATATATTGACCACCACTAGCCCACAATTGGCCCAGTATTAAGCGAGAAGATGAAACCAAAACAATAAAGTCCCAGTAGACCATCGCTTAAAGGAAATGGAGTCTCGGGAGAGAAATGGTTTAATTCTTATGAAACGGAGCTCATATGGCTTGAATTATACTTTGTATGTAGTCTCTGCTTCCTTTTTAGTGGCAGTCTGTTGGGATGTTATTTAATCAATGTCTGTGTGACTGTGTTATAAGATGATTTCATTATGGAGAAGAACATTTCAGTGACTTGGACCTGACACTGAGTGTCTAGGCAGCCATGACACAGAAAGGTTCATCAGAGCGGTGATGTAATGCAAGCAAGTCTTACTTTAGATGTAATGTAAGGAAGTTTTACTTTACTGAAAGGGCAGTAGGTAAGTGGAACAGCCCCCCAGTTGTGTTAATATAGCAAGGGAATTTGAAACATGCCTGGAATAGGCATATAGGAATCCTAAATTTAAGATAAGATCAAACACTCATCAGGAAAATGAGCCAAATTAATTGTTCTTACCTGCCGTAAAATGCCACCAAATGGGAAACAGGGGGTTCAATCGGGGGATATTCCACCCCTACACATTATATTTAATAACCTCAATGAGTAGATAGTTATAGTCAAGGTTTTTTTGCAGATGTTGTGCCGTCACAACCCATATCGATCGTGGGACAAGGGGATTTGGGGCCAAAGGAGTGACTGTCCCTCTTAAAGAGGGACACTTGGGAGGTATGTAAATGATATGTAATATAATCCTTGCAGTGGAATTGCGTTTGTTCTTTTGACTCTGCATGGACGGGATGTTTGTGTTGCAAAGCCGTATAAGACGTTTAAGTCATCATAGTTGTTGCACAATAATTATTATAATTGTCTGGAACTCCCACTTTCTATGTAAAATTAGGAAATTGTTCATAAAGTGACAATTAACTTGATCTCCCATTTGCAAGCCCTTGTGGTGGTAAGCCATTAGTAAGTTAATAATGTACTACAGTCATTATAAAGTGATTTAAATGTTTCGACCATATCCCCCCTGTCACGTCTTTCTTCCAAGCTATACATGTTTAGATTTTTTAACCTTTCCAGTAAGTTTTTTTCTGCAATCCATGAACCATTTTAGTGGCCCTTCTGTGAGCTCTCTAAAATATCTATATCCTTCTGGAGATCTGGTCTCCAGTACTCTACACAATACTCCAAGTGAGGTCTCACCAGCGCTCTGTAGAACCGCATGAAACTTCCCTCTTTCTTCTGCTAATACCTCTCCCGATACAACCAAGCATTCTGTTAGCATTTCCTGCCTATATACCTTGATGTCCCCTGAAATAATTACCCCTAAATCCCTTTCCTCACATGTTGAGGATAGTATCAACTATTCTATGCTATGTCCTTGGGTTTTTATGCCCCAGGTGCATTATTTTGCACTTATCCACTTTAAATGTCAGTTGCCACAGCTCTGACCATTTGTCATTTGCCTTCTCCCTCCAAGAACATCCTGGAGCAAATCTTTGTATCATCTATACCTGGGAGCTCTCAGAAGTGGTGCTTCTCTGGTTCTCTGGGTCGACACCCAAAACCTCAGAGTCACAAGAGGGTGGTCCTTACACCCCCCCACCAACCGCCCATTTTCCCATTAAACGGGGGTGTTTCCCGCAACATAGGCAGAACTGCCCACCGATGTCAGTGGGCCCTCCTGACCATGTCCCACAATGGTAGACTTGGGTAGCTGGAGCCCACAAGTTCCCAGATACGGTCGTCAGCAAAAGAGACAGTAAAAATATCCCAATTAAAAATATTAAAGAAGATCCCGGGGTTACCCCATGTGCAACAAGACCTTTCTCCGAATGCCTTGCAATAAAATTAATTAGTATTAGTAATTAGAATTAGAGCAGAACGTGGTTTATGATTTATCATTCTGAATTACTTATTTACTAGTGAGTAACATCTAACACTGAAGCAAGATTTAGTTTGTGAAATTGCGGAGTAAAAATGCAAGTCATCATTGATTTAGGAGAATACTTGCATGTCTTGTCTATATTTTACTAGATATTGTTATCTAGAGTGAAATAGGTAATGCAAGTAAAGTAGCTTCTCCATCTTCTTAAGGTGTGAAAAGTATCTAATTTCGTAAGAAACACTTTACCAAGCTCACTCGCCCATAGTATGTTAAATAATATGCCTGAGCGTATTCAGATCACAGCGCCTCACTAAGGTTGATGTCATCTAGTGTCGTAACTCATGGTGTCACCCCATGGACCTCCTCTTGTACCAGTGCACCAACGTCTTTGTGTTGTGTTGGCTCTGATTGGTCCCACCACTGTCTCTCTCATCCCCGCGGGACACGGTCATTCATTAGAAATGGACAAAACAGCCAGTGGCTCGGGCTGAGTCAGACCACAGACAGGTTCACTCAAGCCAGTCTCACCTAATAAGTACCAAAAGTCCGGACACAAGCAAGGATGCAAATAAAATAATGTTCCAGCTGAGGAGATGTTAATCTGGAAATCAGAAATCTGGGAATAGGAAGACCGTACTCTCACTTCCGAGGTGTAGAACCCTACCACATTTCTAATGTTCAAAGATAGACATGTGAGTGGCATGCTGCCAGGTGTAGGTTGGGCAAGAAGGGGTTTTAGGGTTCTATATTTGGAGTGAAGTCATCTTAATTACCTAATTATTAAATTACATTACATTTTATTTATAGAGACCCGCAGATTCCATAGAGCTATTACAATGTTGAGTGTGACTATGAATATTAACGTTACAATTAACAAAAACATTAACATGCCAGGACATACAGGTAGAGAAGAAGAAGAAAAGGACCTGCTCTTGTGAGCTTACAATCTACTACCACACTTTGGTTACTACACTAAATTTCTATAACCCCGGGAATTAGTCCTAATTAGTCCTAGGAATCCAACCTGTGTAATGTTACAGACAAGACCCTAATAATTACCCCATCAGCCGCCTGACGTTATACTGACCTCTCATTACTGCGGGCTCAGGATAAAGCGTTCTGACAGCTCAGGTGGAACAACTAGAAATTGTGCGTCATTTACTTCAATTCTGTTGCTATGTCAAAGATTGCTTTTCGTCCTCCCACCCACTAAATTGATTTCAGTGCTTTAACTTACATGTGCATTAAAGGAAATTTATGGTTTTGTCCTAGTTTAAGAGGTACGGTTTGACATTCACCATTGTTTCATCAGGTATGAAACATGAAGAGGTGTAGTCGGTGATTAACCGTTTGACAAGGGGGGCGGTTGCATATAAAATAGTCCTGAAATATAGCAAGACAGGAAAAAAAAACATTTGTAATACATACTATACCATTAATCCCAATCACCAGTAACCGGTTCTGTCCAAAACACAATGCCTGTAAAACATTGTGTAAAGGTCCAATGCAGGTACCTGTTGTGACTGTTCCTCTTAGACAAAATATTAACCCCTTAACCCCTTAATGACAAAGTCCGGGCTCAGAATGCATTGTTTTTAATGGGTTTAGGGACCGCCCATTGTCCTTAAGGGGTTAAGGACAATGGGCGGTCCCTAAAACCATTGAAAACAATGCATTCTGAGCATGTACATGTATGGGCTTTGTCATTAAGGGGTTAATGGCAGTCTTATTTATATTAAAAATAAATAAATAAAAGATCTGTCATTTTATTCTTTCCCGTAAAGGTTTAATCACATAAAAACACAGAAGCATCTAAGAAGCTTTTTTTTCAGTTTCTATGGCAACAGCCTCCATGGTTTCTTTTGTGTCACATGACAAATAAGTGCTCCAAGTAAGAAAACAAAATGAGGCCTAATTTTGCTTGATCGAATAATTATCTGTGAGAACTATGTGGATATTCAGTAGCACTGGTAATAAGGTATCTAATACTGCATTTAGTTTAGCAAAAGTGTTACATTTTAGCAAGTAGGCAGAACAGCGCCTTTAATGGCACAGATTGTGGAACTGGTCAATGCCAGCGGTATTTAACACAAAAGATCTAAGAACCAACTTACTGCAACTATTTTGGAAAGGACAGTGATAAACTGAGATGTTCTGAAGGGTGCCTCAAGCAGAAACTTGATGTCAGACCAGATTGTGGTATTTCTGATTCATCAGGAAAGCGTAAGCTGTGGGGTCAAGCCTCAAGGTGAACACTCCTAAGAAGGAAGGGGTAATAAAGGAGGATTCCAAGGGTTAGATATAATTAGCGTATGGTACCGTGCTAGCCATGGAACTAACGAAACAAGTAGAGTCAAGATGAAACCTTTTTTTTTAGTAAAATTGCAGTGCAAAGTTTTCATGACATAGATCTCTTCTTCACACAAAGATAATCTAGGTATTAAATGTAGAGGGATAGCGGTTGGTGGAGTGAATGCGTTGTGGAGGGGAGAAATTTGGAAAGATGGAGAAACCATTTGTTGGATGAGGTTGTGGTGGGTCCCATATTGTTTTGGCCAAAGAAGTCATATTGGTAACATTCCGGTAAAAATGATGTTCTCACCAGAAAACACAGATAACAGAATTGGATACATTTTATTAAAGAATTATTGAAATAAAACAAACTACAAAATAATTTTTGAAAACGTCCGGTGGTGGGCAGCAGAGCTGGTAGACGGTCTACACAGTCGGCTCCCCGTTGGGCCACAGCTGAGTAGGCTGGTAATAGAGACTTTTCAACCAATCTGTTTAGACTGCAGAGTCCTTTGCTTCGGCCTCTCCCCCCGGAGACCCCCCAGGTATAGCTGCCCCGTGGAAGGTCTACACAACTTCCTGGCCAAAGTAGGACTTGCCGAATAATCAGTAGACCAGCAAAATCTTTACTTAGTATCAGTTTCATCCCCATGTTTGCAGTGTGTTTATTTTCAGGAAGGGTGGCAACCCTAGACAGGATTAAAAAAAAACCAGCCCGTTGTCAAAATCTGGTCATGTAATAGCAGCGTGTCAGCCTTGAGAAAACAGAACCGTTATCAAGTAGGTTATCAAACGTCTCTCTGCTTTACTATGCTATTACTTCAGGAGACTGAAAAAGAATAGGAGGAGTGTCTTGAAGCAGAGCGTGTTTAATTCATTGTCTCTACTGCTCAACACATCATATTTTTAGAATCAGTTAGGAGTTTAATAAAGCCATTAGAATACTCATTTGGATTTCATGTACTATCACAACAGTTCCCTAACTTCATATTCAGCAGTAACGGAAGTCACGGCTTGCGAGGCACCCAGCTTTAACTAGACGGTTCCACACACACAGAGCCATGTATTTACCTTTACCCAGCTGCCTCCTCCGCAGTTTCTTTCTTCACTGCTTTAAAAGGCGTACTGTCCCTTTAAGACATGATGTCATCTACTTAAAGATATAAGACTTGATGTCATATATCTTAAAGGTGCGTATAGTGCATTCTAATACAGTCCTTAGTGTAAATGAACTGGTTGGGCCTGCAACTGGCCCAACCGGTTCCCCGTCCCACCCAGAGAAGATCAGGGGGATGCAATCTGCCCCTCCCCCCCGGTTTTGCAGCCAAAAAGAGTGAGAATTGGGCTAGGAAGCTGGGAAGGCGGGATCAGGGCTCTAAATGTTTGGGGATGTTTGGGTCATATAGTATAATAATAAAAAGCTGACATGGCAATGGGTTTTGGTCTAGCTCTTACATAGTTAAACTAAATTGTTTTATATTCTAATTATGGTTGCCCGATACAATTAAATAAATTACTCTTGTCACTTGTATCCGCTGTGTCAGCAGTGTATTCCCTCGTCGTAAGTAGTTATATTTTAAGCAGTTTTCAGGCTACTTCCACTTTTCCGTTAACAATGAATAATAGGTATGAGAGCAAAACATCTTTTTTTCTCGTTACAAATCCATTTTGGATATTTATATACGAAGCCACTGGCTAAGAACAGAGCAAATTCTTGAAGCTGCTTCATTCCCTTAAAGGAAATAAATGAAAAGGTACTTTAGAGATAAACCATTTTGAGATCCATTCCAATAACGAGGAAAAGCAGTCATGTTTTAGCCTATAGGGCCAACATACCCATTGAGAATTCAAGTGAAAAGTTGACAAGTGGTCTTATTGGCATGGCAACCATTGGGTTTATCCTGCTGATTCTTGCTTTGGTAGGTTGCCATAGTGACACAACCCTTAGATTGTCAATTCAGACTGACACTCACAAAACAAAGGCTATAACTTTATATTTTTAAAACTCTTTAGCTTTGAAAGTTGTTTTATGTTCATATTTACTATATATATATATATATATATATATATATATAATATTTTGGGTCTCCCTATACGCACATTATTATGGCCTTTAGGGCTGTAGAAAACCTTATTTAGGCACCGGTTTTGGGGGTGTGGTTAGAGGCTGAAGGGGCAGGGCCATGCTGGAAGTAGGCAGGACAAGAGGCGTGGCCACCCACCCATATTACTTAAAGAGCGACCTCGCGGAGCTTAGCTTCAGAGTGCCGCAAGGAGGCCGCGTGGGGGTCACAGCGAAGGTCTTTACTGCTACAGTACAGCCCTCTATTGAATTTTTACAGTTCCCCGGCCCACCCAGAGAAGATCAGAGGATATCCCCATGAACCCTAATACCCACACAAACAGGACAGTGGGGCAGATACCTAGGACAGAGGGACAGAGCCCCAAATCAGGACTGTTGGGAGGTATCAGAGCGCTGCAATACATACTTCGGAGAAGGCTTGAGAAAAACCCTATTGGGTTGAAACATCGCCACTCGTGTGGAAATCAAACTTCACTAATTTATTCATGTTGCTGAGCATCTGGTGATTCTTTGCTAGCACTGTAATACACTCTTACCCCAAAACATCTTGATCAGTAGAAGTAATTTTCTTTCATTTAGAACATCGACGTATACATAGACACTTTTCCAGTTTGCTTCCACTTTGCTCAAAGTGTGGTTTGGTATACTGGTTATTCTATATATAAAATTTGGTTATAAGCAGTGAAACAGAACCATTACCCGATGATAATCCCTGATGATTTGCAAGGACCCAGATCTATGTGCTTTAAAGTGCATTATCGTATCGTAGTGCACAGTCCGCTCTTTATGGAGAGTTTAATAGTATTATTGATATATTTTCAACCTGTGCTAAACTGCCCATTAACCTGTCCATGGTGTGGCCTTCTCCTATTTGCAGTATCCTCAGTTGTACTCATCCATGGGGTAAAGATCACACTGTCAACACGTGAACATACTTAAAAAGTCCAAAACAAAATAAAATAATCAGAAAAAAAATAAAATCAGTCCAACGCATTTCTCTCTCTCATAAGAGAAGAAAAAAAATCAAAATTTTACATTTGTGTTTTCCTGAATTCCAAAGGGCAATTTATCGCATTAGAAAACCCAATGTAATTAAAGTCAGAAAAAAATTGACTTGCGATATCAATAATTTGCATTTGAGTTGCTATAGTAACATGCATGTGTAATATATACATTGTTTTTTTTTTTTGTTGTTTTTTTTTTTTAATAAATCAGTGTCTCGTTTTTATATTGAAGATGCTGTCGAATCATGTAAGAAGCTGCACCTTCTACTTATAATGCCTGAGTCAGTGCATGAGCTGTTTGAGTTGATGTGTTAGAGGTTAATCCATTACCGGAATTCAACCACACAATGATCAAGAAAAAAAAAAAAAAAAGCTTGTTATGCAATTCTTCAGCTTTTGAGTGTAATCATTTATTTATAAAGTTAATCTGCAATATGCCGTTATTGTCTTTTTACTATGAATTAATTAAAAGCTTGAGTATTCCTAGCATTAAAAATACTTTCCTGCATGCTTGAAATGATATGATGTAGGAACTGGTAAGTTAACCCTCTCTTCTCTCCCTCTGTCAGTTTATTTATCTACAGTTTATTTCTCCCCGCTATATATCCTGATATTTTTAGATCTATGTACAGTAGATTGATATAAATATATTTTTTTAATTTTTCTTTAGATTTTATCTCGATTTTTTGCTTATTGTGTATTTATATGATTGTCCTATCATGGCTTTTGGCATAACTAAAAACATTGATTTTAAACTATGTTTTTTTTTACCCCCCCCCCCCCTGTCAAACACTTACAATGGCTTTGTGAAGCATTCGGCAAGTTATCAATAGGTGAGAGATACCCATGTAGGTCCTGAGAAAAGTGTATATTATTTATGTGTGTAAATAAAGCGTTTTCTCTTGCCCAGGCCCCCCAACTTCAACAAACAACATGTCCCCTAGTGCCACCCAAACAACATGTCAGTACCACCTTTGCCCCAAACAGCTTATCAGTGCTCCAAAACAGGCTGCCTGTGCCATCTTTGCTCCAGCTTGTCAGTGCCCCCAAGCAGCTTGTATGTGCCATCATTGCCCCTTGCCCCCTCCAATATACACCATGGCACACACATTTGTGAACACACACACATTTGCACATGCTAATAAACACATTTACTCATACTCACTGACACATACCACTCATGCTAACGCACACACCACTTACACATACATGCTCACACACACATCTATGCCCAAACACACTTACACATCCACATTGATGCTCACACACAGGTATACATTCATGCTCACACACACGTATACATCCACATTCATGATCACATACACTTATACATGGACATGCATGCTCACATGCATACAAACATACATACAACCCTCCACCCATAGCTCCTTCTCCTGCAGATTTTGGTCCGCAACTCACTGTGCAAGCAGTCTCAGTTTCACCGCGGGGTCACATGACATAACGCGACCCTGCTGCTTACCAGTCTCTCTCTGTGCCCATTCAAAATTGTTTAGAAAGGGCCTTTCTGAACAATTTTGAAGTGGTACGGAGGGACAGCAACAAGTGGTGGCAGGGGCCGCTCGGGCATTGCGTGGAATAAAAGTAAAGAAAGAAAAGTCATTTTAAAAGCTTGCCAAGAAGAAGAAAAAAAAGATTTAGGTTTCTAGGTTTTTATTTTATTACAACTGGAATACAGTATGTCAATGCTTTTTTGTATATGACAAAATAGAAGGATTGCAGCATTATTTAAAGTTATCAAGCTATTGGATATAACATGTGCTATATTGTATATAATGCCCGATGCTTTCCAAGCAAAGTAAAAACTGTTTTTTTTTATATAAATACAAAATAATTCTGCACTTTTAGTATTATATATATATATAAATATATTTTTTAAATATAGTTTAGGGAAACAATGAACAAAATGTGATAGAAATAAATACGAGGCAGCGTCCTCTGACGAATGAAACGGACACATCATATGTCAGCTTCATCTTGGTCAAAGACGTAGAGTAGTCTTCTGTACAAATCCTGGTGGTTTTACAAGGATTGGCACAAGGGAAATTCATTTTTCTAGCAATCGGCTTTGATGACTATTTTATGTTCCCTTTTCCAGAGAGACCTACTGTATGTACACATATACATACACATTAGTTGCAAATGAAACAGAGTTTGGGTCAATAAATTGATTTTTTTTTATGTCAAGAGCAACAATCAGCACATCTGTTCTTCGGGCTTGTTTTTGTATTTTTTACCCCAGTGCAGCGCGTGGCTCCATTATAGACCCCTTTGTAGTTCTGAAGCGGCGTAGATGCCTCGTCTGGTGTTTGGAAGGTTCTAAGCTGCGTTACAATTGTTCTGAGAAGCTCTGCTGAGACAAGAGGAGCTCCTATCCCCTTTCATCAATAGAAGTCCTAGGGGGTTTTCCTGCGAAGCCTGTACAGGGTAATGCAGTAAATCCCGTGTTTACTGACCTTGATGTAAAAACTAATGGCCTTTGCTGGCAGGTTCAGGTTGCTTAGATGTTAGCGAGGAGAGTTGTTTAACCCTACTGCTGCTATTTGCGACAGAGGATGTAGACCTTTTAGCACAGTGCTGAGAATTCAGTCCATACGTTCAATCATTTATTTAAAAAGGATTATGTTGTAGTGATATAAGATAAATCTTACAAAGGTCTCTGTTCACAATCTTATGGAAGTCCCATAGGGTGCCATTGACACTTGCTTATTCTGCATATTTGGTGGCATTACTTCTTCTGCAGGTGACATAGTAAGTCATTTTTGGATACTATTTTTAACCTGTAAAGCTACATAAAATGATAGCCACAGCATGCGATGGGTCATGTTGTTTCTCACTGTTGGTCTTCGCAAACATTTTCCCCATTCAAAGTTCCCCATGTGTTCAAAACCATCAACTTTCATAACATAGGATACCATGCATAGGGTTCCTGCTGCCTACAGTTGCCTACAGTTAGCAGTCGAGGGGTTAAACCAGAAACATCAGTACCTCGTGATCTAGAGGAGGTCAAGAACATCTTTGAAGCTGTGACGATGACCATTTGCAGCGATCCACAGTATCAGCTGTACATTTGGCCGCCATGTTTCTCGCGGACCCTTAAATTTGTATTTCATGCTTTTTCAGGATATCTAAAAAAGAAGCACTCAATATGTTGAATCATTCATGTCTGTGTCTTACAGTAATTCAGATGAGTCTTTTTCAGAATCCTGTAATTCATCTAAAGAACAGAATGTTATTCATGTAGAATCTTCTGTATTTTATCAAGTTACATATTTCTCAGGTCAGTGTATAAAGTATTCAATAACTTGTCTGTGACTCTTTGTTTGGTTAAATATTTTGTAGCTGGGAACCTTCCTATTGAGCCAACTCTCAGACTATCGCAAATATGAACCCATTACCAAAGTTTTAGAGGCTCTTCATATGGAAGTCTTGCCAAGTCACCTGTGTTGAAGCAGAGGCTTCCTTTAGATTAGTACAGTAATATAATCAGTAACCGGAAGGATTTTTAGACTACCGGATTAGTTTAACCATGTAGGAAGAGCTCCTAATGGACAGCTTGGTAGTTCACACTGAGACCCTGAGATACTTGGCAAAAACCCTAAGACTCAAGGTCACAACCTGAATGTTCTTGGATTGGATCCTTTTCCGATCGTTGATATATAGCCATGGTTACATTTTATATGCAAACATTGCAGATATTATGTTTGGTGTACAATAATTATGAATACATTGGTAAAGAATGCCACTGAAGAGCTTACAGTCTAACTAGCAACTGTTCTGATGATCCTTGGTTGCTCTCTATGTCTTGGTCCACAGCCTTTAGAATGCTATAGGGTATTTTTTTATCGTCACTATGAAACATATATTTAGATGATTTTATCTGATTTTCATCGTTTAAAGAATTTTTATTTTATTAATTATGCTAATTTAGTGTGAGCAAGCACATGATGACCACACAAAAGGCATCCATCATTGATGTCAATTGAGCAATTAAAGACGGCAACCAAAAGTTTAAAATAATTAAAATACATTTTAAAAAAAGACTGTATATTTCCATAATGTCCTGGAAGGCTAGGCACTTTGGAAAAGCATATCTATATCAGCATTGAATCTGACTTTACACACACTCTCTCTCACTTGCACTTACACACACACACACACATCCAAATACAACTTACCTTGGTGGCACAGTGGTGGAGTCCAGAGTTAGGGTCATGTTGAGCTCTTCTGGTTCCAGCTTTTACAAGGAGCTCTTACCTTGAAGGTTTTTCAGAAGAGCATAAAAGAGATAGAGACCCAAAACCTATGAGAGAAGAGACATGCATTTCATAAATAGTCTTAGTTTAGACTTCATAAATTTGCGTTTTCCCCAAATTAGGTTTGTCATATATATATATGCAAGAACTATTCCAAAATAACTTAAAATATATAAATTGATACCAACATTTTTACCTTCACTGTCTGTTTAAGATGATCTGAGTATTAATAACACACAAATGAACAACTGAACACCCATAATACCCAAGATATCCCTATCTGCACTGGTCCAGATGAAGACAAGCAACCCACTCATGGTTCATGCCAAGATAAAAATAACTCAAGGCAAAAAATCCATAGATCAACCAATATTGAGTTAAAATGTACCCATGACCACCTCTGGTGCCCAAGGGGAACCCCATTTTTTCATAGATGTCCTATGGTGACCACTTTGATGAGAAGTGCATTCCACAGCTTTACAGCCCTCACTGTGAAGGATCCCTTTCTATAGAGAAGATGCATAGCGTGAGGGACATACATTGTATAATGTCATTTCCGTTAAAGAACCAGATATGGCTGTAAGCTTTAGTAACATCTGCCATTAACGTTGATGGATTTCAGGCTCTTTTCGTTTCGGGAGCAAACAACCGGGAAAGCTCTGTTTTATATATGATTTGATACGCCAAAGAGCAGAACCAATATTGTGATTGCATTAACTAGAATTATATTTTCATGGCATTAAATGACTTAAAGATACTATAAAATAGATTTACATTATCCATATAGTAATCTCACATCCATTAAGACATAAATTATAATCTCATTCTCCTTTTCTGTGGAATTAGATAGAGTCCAGTAAACTCATAGGATATTTAAAAAAAACAATGAAATAATCCCAATATATTGGTGGGTTACATTTTTTTTTAATATAATTAGTATTATGAGGTTTATTATTTCTCGTTTCATAGAACTTAATGAAGCTGTTGTTGCGCAGTTTATTTCCACAGAGAAAATTATGTTTTTTTTTCTTTTTAGGGTTTCAAAGCTTATATCATAACGTAAATGAATTTATTAAAACAACATGTGGCGTGGGCTTTCTATCTGTCAATATAATTCTTTCGAAGATACTTGGTTTAAAAATACAGGATTATTTGACTTTACCGAGGCTGTACGACAAGGTAGCAAAGGCTAGCGTAGAGTTTAAGGTATGATGTAAGCGTATGATGTCTGCGTGTTGTCCGTTTTTGGAGGGGGATTCTGCAGAATCCGCCTTATATTAATTTGCCCCCCTTCCCCACCCCCAGCTAAATGCTGTCGGCCAAGCTTATCTCCCTGCACGTGATAAACTTACCACCAGTCGGCTCTAGCGATAGCCAGGGGAACACTAGCGGTAGAGGTCTGTGTAGACCCCCCCCACCACGGACACGCGTGGAATTGTGATTTCAATGAGAGGTGGGTGGCAGGAATAGTTGAACCATAGAGGAGGAGGGCAGCTACTTCAGCAGGGCAGACTCTTCTGTGTCAGGTAAGAGCTTCTTTTTATGTATTTATTACTTTAATATGCAATCTTACCTGGACGGTGTGTCGGGGACAAATCAGCTTCTACCAGAGGAAGCAGCGAGTTATCATAAAAAGGATAAATACTCCAGTGGGGAGGAATAATCATGCAAATGCTAAGAACAAGTTAAATCGACGCTCCTTGATGCTTTTTTTTTTCTATAAACGCACAAGTTGGAAAACCTTTAGAATCTGAACACCAGGTTCACAGGTGCCGCTCGATATTATTATAAGGCACAGTCGTTTAGCTGCTTTTTTTTTTTTGGTAGGGAAGCCGTTCACATCTTATTCCTCCGTCAGCTACAATTTGGGGATTGAAGGATCTGCATGTCAAACATACAGCAAGATTTCGTGGTTCGAGGAACAAGCATAGCTTCTCCGAGTCAGGATAACCTCAAGAGACAGAATAGATGATAATGTCTAACTAGATAACATCCACGATCACTAATTACTTTCTCTATATTGTGCTCACAGCGGCTCATATACTACATCTATAAGGACTGATTAACCCTATAATTACTGCAATGCAGTTACTATGTATGGAGCTGATCAAGTGTTCATACCCCGATCAAAGACTTCTCCATTGACTGGAAATCCATGTAACTATTTTGCATTTCCACAGAGGTATCTCGAAATCTTAAAATAATAATAAGGAAGTTTTAATATCTGGTAGCCGTTACATTAAATCAGAAGCAACCGAAATCATTTGTTCCGCTTCTGAATTAATACTACAGGACCAGCTTAGACGATATCATTGTTAGTTCCAATTGTCGTATATTTTTGTAGTAATTGTAATTTTCATTGTTTCTGTTCTTTGTTTATATATATTTTGGGGAAAATAATAAATAATAACAAAAACATTATTAAGTATTACTTTGATTGTTAAAAATGGTCTTTATAGGATTGACTATGAGAAAGAGAAATGTGGATTTTTTTCATTACCTTCATACGTTTTGCACCAAAAAGGCACTTAAATAAAATAAAATAAAACAATATTTGGAACAACCTCTTTTAATAATCACATATTTATTGGGACTCATCATGCTAAACACCAATTTATTGGACGGAGACAATGATATAAAATGTAGCCATATATAACAAACCGCGGAGAATTGTTTCTATTTGCTACTGGAAATCCAAGCATTTACCGTACTATTTTTTGGAGTACCTTGACGTGTCATTGCTTTCCTCTTCTTGATTTAGGTTCCCTGTTAAGAGTTACGTGGGTGAGGCATATGAAGCCTGTCTGGCTCTTTTATCACAGATATTCACAAGGTCTGGGAGTCCAATAAATGGATTTTAGCAGGCCATAATGCGTTGCCTTGACACGGCAGGTGAGCTTGTGTGCTCGCCAGAATACGCTCACATTATCAAGTCAGAATCTTTTGTGTGCTATCACTTGATTGATCACACAGTCAAGTGCAAGCTCCATAGAAAGGGATGGCTGAGCCAGGACCATAAAGAAATAGAGATCGGACTCCAGACATGTTCCTCCTGACACCACCTCCTTCTGTCATCAGAAATGAAACAACTATGTAATATTTTTACCCATTCCATGTTACTTGAAGGCCGAGGCACACATCGTTTACAAGTTAAAATCATGTTACTGAAAGATGGGACATTGATACAACCTTCCAATAGTACATTTTAGTCTTGGTCAACACTTCGTTGGGGCTTTCCCAGGTCATGATGGAGCTAAAATGTGAAAGTTCTTCCCAATTAAGTATAACTTGAAAACCAGGCTGTTCTTTGGTTTAGTGTTCGTCATCTTTTTTTCTCTCCATGGCTGGTTTTAGTACCAGCTGTTGCAGGCAACTACTTTGGGAGCCTGAACCATGGGATCGACAGGTGAGAATAACACCTGGGAAAGCCTAAGGATAGAGTTTTACTAATTCCCCAGGGTTTCCAGGAGGTGGGTGCCTGGTGCAGATTATGCGATGTTATGTGAACCCAAACTACTATCTAGCTACCTCCACAGTGTGCAAGGAGGTCTCAAGCCACATATATCTGACCGATAAGAGGGGGCTCCAGGAAGAATTCTCACCTGGTATTCCATCTGAACCAGGATCGACCATGTTTGCCTCTCAAACACAGTCTCATGGTGAGGAAGAACCGTGTAAAATTCACATTAACGCTATTAGAGCCACTGTTTCTTTAAGCAATAAGGCTTTGAAAATTATGGGTTTGATGCTGGTGATGATTTACATTTAAAGCAGCTATTATCATCAATTTGTATAATCATACTTACACATAAAAAAACAAAATGAACTTGTCTTGTGTCATCTAGTGTCTATTTTACGGGGAGACACCAACTTTGAATGCCATACAATTCTCTGAATTGGGAAGGGGGAATATGCACAATCCCCCCCCCCCATGCATTTGCAGGGGGGGGCATCACAAAAATGTAAAGGGACCATACAGCTCCCATGTGCATTAAAGTGCATATGATGTCTGAAGTGTTCCTTTAATGCCCACTTTGATATTTTTGTAAGTTTGGGTTGAATTGAGGAACATAGACCTACACATATTTTAGACTCGAACTGGTGTGACCACATCTGCCATTTTTTCCAGGGAACGTATACATTTCACATGTTGCTGAGCGACACGTGTATCGCTCTGCCCTGCAGTATGTGGGATATATAATTGAGTAACATATCCTCTTCTGTAAATGTATACATCCCACATGCTGCAGGGCAGCACTTTACATGTGATACGTCCATGTAGCCTGGAAACTAGCGGCCAATCTGGTCATCCTACCGTAGCGATGCTGAATTTATGTCATGTTTGCTGCGTCATTGTTAATTCTTGCTACTGTTTACTAACTACTACTAGGAATATTGTATCTTATTATAGTTATTATTGGTACAGAATCCACAGAAATACCAGAAATTAGCTTTTTGTAATGGGTAACCATCGCATAGAAAAAAATGTCTAATACCTAATGTAACAATTCTGCCCTCATGTCCCTTTATCTCATGTTTAAATGCAACAACTGGGGGGGGGGGGGACACATTTTCTTTCTCTGTATACAAGAAAAAACGGTAGATAGTCACTGCAGTGGAACCACTTCCCGTTGTCATAGCAACTGAAATCCTAGCATTCTGCTGCCTCTCCTCGGCTCTCTGCTCTCCGCTCCCCCCTCTCTATGGACATGATTCAGTTAGCGTGACAACTCATGACTAACACATGCTCTGGACGTTTTCTCTAAGTGTGTTTTAGGATGGCAGATGTCTTCCGCATGCTGGAGGATCAGACAGGAGAATCCATAGCAGTTAAGGTTCCATCCAGTCTTTTGAGGAAACACAATCTGTGGCTTTTTATCTCTGGCTCTATACACAGTGACTGTATACTATGATGCTTAAAGGGACCTTACTCTCTCGGACCACTCTACTAAAGATAAATGGATATAAAGGTACTTTAATAGCAGTAAAACATGAGTGGAAGCTGCAGCTACCCACCTCCTCCGTGGTCAGAATAGTCTTTGTGGCCACTATAGTAGGCGAAGTCTTCATGTTCGTCTTCGAGCAGCAGCTTTGGCACAGGATTTAAAGGTCCCTAAGAGCGACTCTTTTGGTAGCTGACAGTGGCCTCCTCTGGCATCAATCAATGAAGGGGAGCTGCTATTCATTGCTTGATGCCAGATGAGCCCGATGTCGGCGACCAATAGAATCACTCTTACCGACCTTTAAATCCAGGCCCCAAAGCCATTGGTCTCCCCAGGCCAAAATTCTCAAAGGTGTACCTTGCCCTGCCCTTTGCCAGGGGAACAAAAATCCCCGCTCCTCCCAGGCCAAGTTGCTCTCGGTGGTTGTCTCAGACTCCGACCAATAGAGTCGCAATTACGTACCTTTAAATCCTGGCGCGATCCTACCGATTCCCATTAACCCCTGCTATACTACAAAGACTTAAGATAGGCTAAAGGCAGTGACTTGTATTGGGAAGCGACCAGGTAGATTAGCAAGGGGATATTTATGGATTTTGTCCTAACCAGTAGGCTAGCCTAGTATATATATGAAGACAATCATGAAGAAAGGGAGATTCTTTGTGTTGTGCGTCTTCATTTATCCGAATGCACAAGTTTAGTCTTAAAGCATAAATATTAGGAATTCCATCACACTATATGGCCATATATTCCTTAGCCCGCCACTATGTCAAAGTACCCTGAGTTTGGCAAGTCCTATCTAATTTTTTATGGCGATATTGCTTACCAAGTAGCTGAATCAGTGGAACCACATTCCATTTTAACCCAAATTGCCTCTTAAGCAATTTAAAGCCATCTCTGGACACCATTGATGAGGCACCTGTATGGCAGGAGGGGCTGCTCAACCCCAATGGTCTTCATAGGGACAGCTTGGTTGGACTATAATGGTTAGTATATGAAAAGTCTCAAATCCAGCTCCTTTAGCAAATACCCTGGCGTGGGCATGAGTTAAGGGGATTTACTGGTATATATGTAACAATACATCTTTACTCATCATTATAGCATATTGTTAAGACGTGCAGGAGATTGAAGCTAGAAATTAAAGGATTTTTTTTTTTAATCTGGCACATGAGTAACTGTTTTTTTCAGTATCACCTTGTGCTCTGATTATTCTGATCCAATACCATGTGTAATACCAATTTAATTCTCCAATTTACCAATGAGGGACTATCCCTCATTTGAGTGGTATGGCTTAAGCAGCAGTGACACCTTGACTGGAGCCTTTCTATGATTTTTTAACTTTTTATATGCAGTTGTTTTTAGTGAATGCATGTTTACCAGGACTGAATAGCGCACACTGCATACCAAATGCCTCTTTGGGCCACAAGAGAACTGGACTTGCCTCCAGGGTTGACAGTTACCAGCCCCCCTAAACACAGTAATAAATATTATTATTTATTTTAGTTTGTTATCTTTTATTTATATACTGCCAACCGTTATACGTAGTATTCTTACAATACATATATTCAAGGGATTTGCCAAAACTAGAACTGACAGATTAAACACATACATACATTGTGTATCTAGTTTTATGGATTTTAATGTAGTAACGAATAATGGTTTTGGGAACCAGATGTTTTCTAGAGGTCATGAAGGTATACATCCATTGACATACAGTAATAACTATAGAATCATATATTCTGAGCTTCTCTGAAGGATATGGCCAATAACAGCACTAGTAACATTTTAGATAACTGGGAACATATTTTAGATTTGCTAATGCCAGCTCCTAGTTCAACATGTGTATGTGAACGAGAAAGCTGAAGATACATTACAAAAGAACAGAATGCAGTTTATTCAGAGGGCTTGTTTCCAGAACCAGGAGGCAAGGAGCAGAGATCTGTGACATCAGATACAGAAAATCGTGGAGAGATTAAGGGCTTGGGATCTATATTAGGAGCGCTGACCAGTTTGATGAATCTTCAGGCTCTGCACATGTGTCCATGTGGTTTATGGACAAGCCAACAGTGGAGATGGAAGTGCACATCTGCCCTGCATCGCTGTAATTCTAACCAAAGGGCAAGAGTCCATCTTGCTATTTCTGAACGTGCCTTGACTGTATTGTTGTATCAATCCATGTTCATTAATGAAAAAGAATGACTTCTCATTCTCTTGGGCAACAGAATTCTGTGGCTTATGCTGCGTCGTATGTTTTACTAATGAGGTCAGGTTTATAGAACAAAGGATTAATAGGGAGTCATATTGCTATATGATGTTGTCGTTGACTTTTTATTGATCTGTCTTTATATATTTTCACCCTGAAAAAGCACACACATGTGTATTAAATGGATAGAAAGGCCAGCCTTCTATATTGTAACAATGGAGTAATCACAGAGAAGCTGCCTGTGTTCTTAATGGTAGATGAAGGCTTACTATGCAGTCATAGTTAGGGCTCAGTCTGATATTTTTTCTGTTTTCATCACATAATAGCAGTGTCTCTAAAAAATAAGTATGGTAGTTCTTGTGTCAATATGTTGGTTTGCTGTAGGAAGCCCTGAAATTGTGGGAAGCCACCAATAATAGGGCACTAGCATAAATTCCATCTATTACTCTTTAGAAGAGTGTCTATTTTGACCGTTTCTAGTTATGCAGAAGATCATTAGATTTTTTTTTTTTAATTAGATTGTTTTGTGTTTGTTTAGGAAAATGATTAAAAAAAGGAAATGATGAGAAAATTTGGATTCATCGAAACTCGGAAAATTGAACATATTTTCACAAATATCCTTTTAGGGTGGAATCGCAGATCAAGTGTTTCTTTTTTTGTTGCTGTCAGATTGCCACAAGTAGGAAGAGATCGGACAGCTCTAGCTTCCCGGAGCTTCTAATCTCTTTCTTTAGGGGATGCTGAGCTGGGAATAAGCAAAACACTTTGGTGACAGCACTAAGCATAAACAGTCAGGCCTCAAAAGCGTGGAAGCTGCAGCACTAGTGCCACTGAAATATTAATGAGCTCTTTGCCGTTGCAATGACTCCCCGCGTGCATCAAATGTCCTTGGTCGCATATACTCAGTTGATGGACGCTGTCTTGGTCAATGCACATTGCAAAGGGAAACCTTGCTACAAGAGAGCTAATGGCAGGAAGTTATTATTCATTGATATTGTTTATAATGGGAATCTCAAAGACAGCTGTTCACCCTCCTGTTACCTTCAGTTTTTTTATTGAAGACGCTGCAGAGATGATATTTCCTTATTGTTCCCTGATCTGAAAGTTCTTTAGCTTCTAGGCATGATTAAGGTTAAAAATGTCTATGCATGTCTTGATCATTAAGTTTTTTTGTCTTGAGGTCAACAGAAGGACATCAATACTTACTTAGGTTCAGTAACATAAATCCCTTTTCTCCCCATCTCTCTAATCTGATTGCTCCTCATGCATGCTAAGCATTAAAAGGACCAGCCACCCATGTACATATATATTTTTATAAAATAGAAGGACCCCATCCCCTTGTCCCCTGCATAATACTTCATTAAGCGTGCATTGGCCGCATAAAATTAATTCCAAGTCTGACAGTTGTTCAAACCCAGTTGCAAGGAACAGATGCTCCAGGATTGTGCACCCAATATGCCTGTAGACCAGAATGCAGTATTAGGTATATGGAGACACCCAGCTCTCCAGACTGCTTGGGTTCCGTAAAGTTAAGATGTGATTTTGGAAGCATGCTGGGATGTGGTGTGGTTGGCTAAAAACAGGAATGAACCAGAGCCCAGCCAGACTCATGGATGCTGATGCTTGAACCAAGTCCTTCCCACAGTCAAGTGTAGGCAATTTTCAGCCCAGTAAGCAAGCCCAGGTAATTTGGCCCAATGACCCAATGGCCAAAACACAATTGAGAGAGAGCCAAAACATATGAATCCCACCAAAAATGCTAGAACCCTATAAATAGTGCACAGATAGGATACAATCAGGGTATAAATGCTAAGTGGGTGCTTATGGCGCTCATGATAACCTATCTCTAAGCCAACCCATGGACCAACAACACCCACCTTTTTCCAAGAGATAAACAAAATCGAAGCATTTCACGCATAAAAGCAGGAAATAAATGGGGAGTTTATATGGGCCAAAGGGTTCTTATCAACCATTGTACTCTGTTTCTAATCCAAGGACAAAGATAGAAACATAATTTGCTTGACTGACCATTTAAAATAATGTGATTACCAGAATCCTTACCTAGTTCTGCTCATTTAGAAAGAAAGGCATTAACCCTTTTCAGCAAACACAGGTTGAAATTCTGCATGTGCCTCAGAGAATGGCTTGAATTTGCATATGAACATGTTTTTGTCAACGAATTAGTTAAATGCATTGCTGAGAAAATAAAATGTGTATATATATATATATATATATATACTTAGTTTAAGTTCAGCCATGAATCATAGCGGTTTACAAGAATAAGCAAGTGCAAATGAGTTTCAAATTTGTGTAGGAACTGGATTTCGTAGCATGTAAAATTCAGGCATCTTCAAAGAAAGCAATTTTCTTTTCTTTCAAGTGTCAGGTACTAAACTAAGGAGGGGGTAGAAGATGGTGTGGGATCATGCCATAATCGGAACAACATGTCTATATTTGCTGTTGCTTGGTCCTCTGTTCTCAGAAGCCTGAGTTGTTCCATGTTCTTACAAGAGTGTTGATGGTCTTCAGGTGGATTCACCCAGAACAACTCACAACTCATCATGGACACTTCAACGTTCCAGGGTTCTGCATTTATTCTCGAGTGGATCCCTTGACAGCTTAAAGATAGCCTAAAAGTAAAATATTTTTTGTGAGTTATATGGTGAAATCCTTCTACCTAGTTCTTGGTGAATTTAAGTCAAAACCTCATTCTTCATTTAAATAAAACCTCTGCAGGGTATTTGTGTTGCTTGGAGACAAGTCAATTTTAAAATAAGCTGCATAGCTAGAACTATATGGTTATGTGCCACATCCCCAGAAACACATGTAAAATCAATATGTATGCTTACCGTGCATGTGGTTCGCCTTAGTACCAGCGACATAGGGTGGCAGGTCCAGGGTGCCAGGGTCAGCACAGCCTCCATGTAAAGTTAAGTATCGGAACTTTCCAAGAAGCAAAAAAAAACTTAAAACTTTTGCTTATTCACACAGGAGAAAGGTCAACACTCTAATAAAAAATCTAATAAAAAACATTTACTTGGAAGACAACTGTGTCCAAAAAAACGTATTGTGACATTGTGAGACTTACAGATCAATAGAAATTCTTTAGGATCAGAACTAGTAATGGACAATAGATCAATTATTATTGAATGTTTTGCATGCTAAAAAAGCATTAAGACTATCCAAGTTAAATGTAGTGCGATAACTACTATTTCAGAATTGTGAAAGGGATACTAAAAACATATAATTCTATACAAATTATAAGATTACTAGAATTCTTATAGTTTATAGGGTAGCACATGTGTCTGCTTTGTGTACATTTACTCTATATATCATCACTGAATAAAAAAAAATCTGAAAACAAAAAACAAACAATCCTTAGGGGTCCAGGGCGTCCACTGATCTCTGACCTAGTTTTAGGGAAAAAAAAAGATCCACAGACAGAGGTTCCCTGGCGCGTCATCTCTTCCACCCACACATACACACACATAGATTAAACAATGGTTCCACAGACCGTATAATCGCAGGAGAAAACAATACATAAAGAATGCAGCACAGATCATTAATCCGGGCTGAGATCATAACTTCAGATAAGACCCCAAAACGTTCCTTGTCTAAGCCTTATCTGTGCCATAGGATGATCACTGAAAGGTTAACACAAGGTAATTTCTTCTAAATTACATTTTAAGCTTATTGATTGCACATTATATTGATACGTAGTTGACTTTGCGTTTCATGCCATTGCTTGATCGTTGTTTTGTTTTTATTTTACTGTTTAATTTAATATTTGATAGTGACTGGGTGTGTGTGAAGAGTATGCATGCCAGAGAATATCAGTGGGGACTACAGGAGTTGACACTGAAATTAAGTCCTCAAATGGCCAAATGAACTTGAGGCTTATCTTCAGGTGATGTATCTCAAAGCAACGTATATTGGGAATGGCAATTACATCTTTGCTCAGATCATTTGGGAGCCAGTAATAATAACTAATAAATAACTCCCTCCATCAGCGTACTCAATAAATCGCGAGTTGCAGGTAATCCGAACTCTTTGGAGCCCTGACCTCAGTATGACTTATGAAAGGAAAACCCCGGGGAGCTTCTCCTGAAAAGTGTTGACCTTGCATAATGCAGCTAATGCTAATAATAGGTAAAAGAGGGTTTCCTGCAGAGTGTTTCATACAGTATGGAGACAACCTTTAAGGAAGGAGCAGAGTGTTAGATTAAAAAAGAATAGTTCTGTAATTTTTTTAAACAATTGGCATTAAACTTTTCTTACTCTTAAGAAATCAATGAAGCAAGCTGCACTTGGTGTACTTACTGTCTTTGGGGCATCTAGAATATTTTTCTACCCCTGAGTGCTTTGATGCAGTCTATGGAGGCTGTGCTGAACTGGTACAGCCTCCGTAGTGTAAATAAGTCATTTGGGGAGATTAAAGATCTCCATACCTGGGAACTTTCTAGCTATCAGCTACAGGGAGCTCTCTTGTGGGATGAGGGTAGAAGGTCCCACTGACGTGGGTGATCTGCTCCCCGGTTTTGTAACAAAAAGATTGCCGTCAAATGGACTTCCAATGCTAGGAAACGTCCCTGCTTACTGTAGCAACAGTAAGGTGTGCAGAATCATTCCCTTTCAAGAGTAAGAGGAATTCCCTCCTTTACTTCTTGCTTTTCATGGCAGAGCGGGTCAGAGTCCATAGAGGAGCCAACTGTCTCCCCACTGCTCAGTCGCATTTTGGACACAGTCGTCTCCTGTGCGGTCTTCAACCAGCTCAACAGCCGGAAGAGCAGAGGTGGAAAAAGTGAGGGAAATAATAAGAACTATCTCTTACTCACTTAAGAGTAAGTGGGAGAAATGATAATATATATATAATACACAATAACTATGGTGATAATAGAATGTTGACAAATATGGTCTTTCTTTGCTCTGACGTGGTGTTCTACTTGCAGGTTTTCTCAGTGCAGTGGAGACACGAGGTGTGCTTGCCCCTGACTGGGTCAGAACAGCAGTTTGCAACTGAAACTGAAAAAAACAACGTCCATGGATTGGCCTCCTCAGACAGCTCCAACTTACGGTGGTACCTGTGATTGTTAAGTGTGGCTGCATTTATGAATGAAATTCCCAGTGAGCATCGTGTTATGACACCAACACCCAAATCCTAAACAGGTACGCTTGGTGGATTGAAAACAATTGCAAAGAGTCTGCAAACTGTTGATAATACTAGAGGGACAACAAATAATGTCTTGGGGTTTTTTTTCCATATGAGTTTGTGGCCCATTTAGAATATTGGCTTTTCCAGTTAAAGAGTTATTGTCATGTTTTTGGCAGTTGTGGACTTCTGGTTCAGTATGTTTTGCTATGTAAAAAATATTTACCGACCATTCACATGTTGTCTTTATTCCGTAGGCCTATTACATTTCTGACGCGCCCACTGATATCAAGTCTCAAGACTGTGGCCGCTAGTTTTGGAAAATAAAACAAAAAACGCACATTCATACCAATTTCCGACGAGCCTTCGACAGCCAATTTGAGATAATATCATCTAGCCAAGATGGGAGATTTAAACAGCTCAGTGGATTTTTACCCAAAAAACCAACAAAGGGAACAGAACCATGCCGGAGGGTTCGGCTGTACGTTGCAGGAGTTACGCTCTCTCATGGAGTTGCGAGGAGCTGAGGCCATTCAAAAAATACAAGATAGTTACGGAGAAGTCAGTGGCCTATGCAGAAGACTGAAAACTTCACCCACTGAAGGTAATTTTCTCAATCTAACACATGCTAATAAATTATGACCTTAAAGGAATCCAAGCAGTCATATTGGTCTGACATGATGACACCCGTATGGATATCCGTTGAACCCTATTTCCATATTTTTTATAGCAGCTACAGTGTTCTCTTAAAATATTGAGAGATTCCAGTATCCAAGCCTTCTAGGGGAATCAAATGCATTCCTAGCAAGTCCTGGCTATACCGCCATAAACAAATGACTTGCTGAAAGAATAAAGACATTCTCATCTCTAGGGACAGCCATTACCAAATATAAGCTGTCTGGGTATTAAATAAGATACAGAAAGGGAAGTCATAGCCATATAAATGAAGATGGAGAAACCTATAATGTCAACAGGTCCCTCAGGTGTCATCAAAGTCAGTGCTGTGGTGGAGTGGTCCTCTGTAAAATCTTTATGAGTTTCAGAGACAAGCAGCAGGTAGTTTATGAGCTGTTTTATATCACAGTGTTTATCGGTTGTGGTTTAGACATATTTGGAAAACTGGAAATGTATTTGCTTTCTAGCACCAGAAATGGAACGTTCTCAGCAGGAAGCAATTGTGGTTTGATTACATGGCCCACAACCTGTTAAGTAGATACATCATAATATGAACTGGAAAGACATCAGTCATGACACTGTTTACTTAATGGCACATCTCTTTCAGTCAACTAGCAAAACAAATAGATGTTAAAGGAGGTCAATATTTGAAAACAAAAACACTTATTTTCAAATATTTACCTCAAGAACAAGGTTGGTAGGGCATTAATTAGCAGCTGAGATAATCCTTTTGGTCCTTACGTTATGATGGTATGCTGGGTACGGTCACAATGTATTGAAAACTATGCTCTACCAACTAAACTGTAAACCCGGGATTAGTTTCAGATTATTAATCGGCTAATGACAATTTGGGAATTCTGAAGATGCTTGTTTGCAGATTTTTTCCCCCCTCTTTTTTTTAACGCCTCTGGAACAAAGTTGCATTAAAGTCTCATTATTATTTTTTTTCAATTCGACTGTCTTTTTTTTTTTTGCTTGATTAGAAGACGACACTGATTATAAAACGACCCCCCAAAGTTTGAATATTCATTTATGGAAAAAAAAAGAAAGCCTGAATATAAGACATCAGGGAAAGATGGCCATGTATGGTGGGCTGATTTGGTGGTGCAATGGGCCACTTGACTAGACTTCCCCCCCAGGCTGCCAGCCGTGCACCTGACTCCCTGGTGTTTAGTGGGGTCAGCCGGTGGGCATCTCCCGCCGGGGCTTCCATGACGGGGCGCCGGAAGGTCATGTCATGCCGGTGGTCCGTCATGGAATCCCCCCTGGCGGAAGTGTCGGACAGCAGCGAAAGTTGTCTGCGTGTATCGCGCAGATGTCCATCCGCTGCCAGAGAGCGTGGGATCTGGATCTTAGTCTTATAGTCAGACCTCTATTTGAGGTCAGATTATAAGACAACCTCAAATATAAGACGAGGGGCATTTAAAAATGTGTCCATAGTATAAGTCATACATTTAGGTATTTTTGTCGATCAGAAGGTTAGTTTTAATACTAGACAAAACCCTATTTATATCTAAATCATTATGTACAGAAATTTAACCGTGCAATATATCTGGTAAAATTATTTAAAAATAGATATATTTGTCTGTCTGTGTTCCTTGGCGGCGATTGACAATGATGTTGTTAAAATATTAAAAATGTCAGAAAGCATGTTGTGCGCTAATATTTTTCTGCATTCCAGTTAAATGTATGTCACATGTATGTATACAGTATACAGAATGTAATATACTCTAAGAAAAAGTCATTTCCAAGTGTTAAATATGACAATATTGCCATTTGCTTTCCCAGCCCCTGCCTGGCATTGGGCACTATCATGCAACATTTTGCATGCAAACATTCTTAAATACTATATATTTTGTATTGAAGGTTTTCCACGTTAGGTAAAAGTACTCCTGTATATGAAATAAAACCTTCTTCTGTATTCATTGTCAGTGTCTATATCAAGATGGGTTATTTGCTTGCACAATTGTTGTCCAGGTGCAATACGACCCCTTTCCTAGTCTACACACTAATTCGATAGACTTTTAAATGTTCATTTTTGCCAGCTAACAGTGTGACTTGAGAAAGTAACATTCAGACCTTACGGTTTCTTTATTTTTTAATGTAAAAGAACAGCATGACACGTCTAACAAGAATTTCATGTTGCGTGATAGCAATGGTTTGGCTGAATGTGCAGAAGCTAACATAAAAGAATCTTTACATTTTCTGTTATTCAAAATAACTTCCTACAAACCTTTACTTTGTATACCCCAACTGGTGTATTTGAAAGGTACTTAAGAGGCATGAAAAAAGAGGAACCTGAAGCAGAGATTATATAGCAATGGGCCAGATTCTCTCATGTATGTGTCATCTGTTATTTTTTTATGGAGACAGATAATCTGCTTCTGTCCCTGGATAAGGATCATGGAAGGTGTAGTTCAAAAGGTTGTTGCCTAATAATGCGCTTATTATAATGCCAGAGTTTGGGGGTCTTATATCTTTTTTCACAAGTGGTGTAGAAATATTTAACAATATTAAATATGATTCTGTGAGCAAATAAGCTACATGCTATGACATCATTTTAAGCTCCTTTGAGCAGGGCCCTCCTCACCTGTTGTTTCTGTACGTCATATTGTTATGTTACATACTACTTGTTATGTCCTGTCTACCCATTGTACAGCACTACGGAATTTGATGGCATTATATAAAACAATAAATAATAATAATAATCATGGATACAACCACGGGCATAGGTTAAATAAAGCTGTTGGGACAGGAAGCAGAAGGCCAATGTGTGGCCAGAGTGTGGCTGTTCAGATATGAGAATATGAATATTTCAATGCAGAAGAAATCTAAGGAGGAACACCTTGAGATATTTGATTGCATCCAACTCAAGATTTTCACCTGTTATTCAGATTCAAGGCAACATGTAAAGCTCAAGGCAGGAGGTAGACGTTTGTGTAGTAGTGCTCTTAGGAGTTACAAATACAAGAAAACAAGTGTAGCAGAATGGGACGGGGCACAGGGCAGAAGCTTATTGAAGAAAAGCTGATTATACATTGTGACGGGACCGACCTGTACCCCGACTGGGTACTCCCGCCAAACGTTGCTTCCTCCTGCCCGGACACCAACAATTAGCCCCTTCAGCGCCAGGCAGAACCAGCGTTGTAGATAGAAGGGGGGGGGCTTCGCTGCACCGGAGCTACCTTGGCACTGTGGCTAGCCGAAGCTAGCTACACAGCGTGGTTACTGTCCTGAAAAGGACAATACAGGATCATATTAGCCCACCCCAAGCATCAGGCAACACTCATGTTGAGGTGAAAACAGGAACTCCCTTTATTTGGGAACACAGGGGTATTTAAACAGTACAAGGGACTGAGTTACGTCCAATAGACACACAAGGGAATTGCGTCCAATAGACACAAGGGAATTACATCCTGCCCTCCTTTGCATATGACTGAGTATTAGCACTCAGCCCAGTAGGGGGTCTCTACTGTAGTCTGTGAAAGCAGGGAGGGGGCAGGACATGTGGCACCTGGACAGGGTAGCAAACAAGGGGAACAAAAGCACACACCATAATTACAACATATACTGGGAAATGCAGGTATCACAAACAAGAACTATCACAGATGGCACCGATTAACCCGGGGCCGTCACATACATGTCAGGCCACCTTCTTCCATTGCTCCTTGGCACAGTTCTTATGCTGGCCAGCCTTTGCCCCCTTGTGCATCAATGAACCTTGACCACCCATGACCCTGTCGCCGGTTCTTTGCTTTTCCTTCCTTGGACGACTTTTGATAGGTACTGACTACTGCAGACTGGAAACCCCCCACAAGAGCTGCCGTTTTGGAGATGCTCTGACCCAATCACCTAGCCATCACAATTTGGCCCTTGTCAAAGTCACTCAGGTCCTTACGCTTGCCCATTTTTCTTGCTTCTAACACATCAATTTTGAAGACACAAGGTTCACTTGCTGCCTAATATATACCGCTGACAGGTGCCATGATAACAAGATTATCGGTTATTCCCTTCACCTGTCAGTGGTCATAAAGTTCTGGCTGGTCGGTGTATATTACATGCCACCCCAATGCAGTAGTGGTAACAAAAAAGTAGCTGAAGGTGGATAACCCGGAACTTTCCCCTGATGATTTGACAAATGGTGACCTTTATCAATGGGAAAAGATGGCTAATATTTATGAATGATTTGATTTATAAACATATAGGTGTTATTCATCTCACTGGAACCTATAATTCTTCCATTAAGCTAGGTGAAATAGTCATTCAAATTCCCCTAGAAAAATAGGACAGAATGATTTGAAGGAATGAGTTATTCCCTAATTCAAGCACGGCAACTACGTGTGTTTTTTTTGTTTTTTTTTTAAATTAGACATTACGGTATGTAATGAATCATTTTTTCTATAGATAAAACTTCCTTTCCTTTTCTTACTCAGTAAAGCTAAGTTCTATGCAGAGATAATACAGACAGCAGCTATAAGCAGTTAATAAATATATACGGAGTGTTAGAAGCAGCAAGGGAAGAGTGGAATTCTAGCCTGCTGCAGTCTCAAGGACAAACCAAGGAGAAACTATCGAAGAGAAAGAGGCAACGAGATGGAGCATTAGAACAAGAACATGGATGCTTAAGGATCTAGTGAAGAAATGTCATGTATTAGAGTCTTGTATTTTAATAGTTGACCTTTCAGAGTAAAAAACAAAACACACAAAATGCAAGGACCTTAAAATTTTTTTATCTCAATGTTATTTATTTCAGTGATTCATGTCATACTCAAGATGTTTTGCCGATGCAATCCTCACAACATAAATTACAATTTAATGCTATTTCATTAGCATGTACAATCTTTGATTAGACCTCTTCTTCTATGGGTGGGTATTTATAGTACAAATATATATAGGGCTACATTCAGATTAAGGTTACTTGTACCACGGAAGGTACATTTGTTGTAACTGCCCCCAGTTTCATGGGTCCAGCTCAGAAGATCATGAGCTGGACCCATGAAAACTTTTGGTTTGGTATATTGTTCACTGCATGTTTGTTGTCTATGGTTATTTGGTTCAGTTGTACAAAACTTGGGAGATAATAATAATAATAATAATAATAATCAGCGAAAACATATGGTATAGTGTATTTTGAAAAATGACATTTATCACTGATTAATAAAATGCGCTGTGTAAGCTCACAAACAAGATGCCCTGGAAACGACGACTAATGAGGCATTAAAAATATAATACGCTCATTTTGTTGAAAGTTGTTCACTTTGATTGAAGTTTGGCAAAAATTGGCATTGCTACCATTAAGACTCTCCCCTTTTGACCTCCTACCGTACCTCTAAAGCACTTGGCTTATTCTGCTGTACCTGGATGTAATCAATGTATAGAAACGGGAGAGGTTATTCACTAATTCAATCTGCTATAAAGGGCAATTACTGGTAGGTTGCTCCAGCTAGAAGAACTGAGCTGGCCTTGCATAATGCATAATTAAATGGAGACATTTCACTATTTTAACTATTTATTATACAAGGCCAGACAAGCTCTTGGTGCAGCAGAAGCTCCCTGGAGCTAGACCTTCAAAATGTATGGTGAAGTCAAGATGCTGAAACACAACTTGAAGAACCCTTGTAAATGGGATACCACTGCTGTTTATACCTATTGCCAGAACGTACATACCACTTAATGCCTTCAATTTTGGAGCCCATTGTCTTGCGTCTTCAGTAAAATGCTTGCAACAAGAAAAGCTCTGGCTGCCGCTTACAGTAAGGGTTAAGCAACACCAGGCTTTACATATTTGACATACTCAACAACATAGACTCCACAGAGGACTCGTTACAGACAATGATGTCCATTTACAGACACTTTGCCTGCCTAAAGTTACACTTCGAATGTCCATGGAATTGGAAACATTCTAAAATGTGTCCCTAAATGGAATCACGCACTGACAACAGAATGAATATAACTCACAGATCCGAGTGTCCAGGGATTTGTATCAAAAAATGCTTTACTTGGACACACTTGCTCTGCAGCAGTCACAAAGTGTAATCAAATCTGTTGGCGTTAATCCCGGCAATTATCAGATAAGGAGTGTTACGTGCAGTGCTGTAACTCTTTAAGTCATGGTGCAGAAAGGGTAATGCTCTTAGGCGTTAGAGATACAAGAAAACATTGTAAGTTTAGCAGAATGGGACAGGGCACAGGGCACAGGGCAGAAGCTTATTGAAGATTCCCTGGCATTTTTTTTAAGTGCCTCTCTTTAGGAGGGACAGACTTTCTTTGGGATCGATACATTTCTGTCCTCTTAAAACGCAGATTTATCATTTTCCATGTCAGGCGGTAATCTGAGCTGTTTCAATGATGCATATTTAAAATTATTCTCAAATTTAGTATAACTATTATTATAATGATTATTACTGTTTATATAGCACAAGCAGATTCTGTACCAAGACTACAAGCAGGGCCGGCCCAAGACAAAATGCCGCCTGGGGCGACGTTTAAAAT